>JAVYIG010001366.1:0-348501 GCA_035222895.1 Strongylocentrotus droebachiensis
GCCAAGTATTTTTTGCATCAATCCCTGAATTTTTCATAACAAAGGGACATTAAGATAAAGTACAGAACAGCCCCCCCCCCTTCCCTTCTTTCATAATATCATCAAATATCTCTAACAAGATACCTGCGCAAATCAATTTAAACAAATAAAGTATAACTGCAATTTTGTTAACTTTTCTTGGACCATTTTAAAAAGCCTTAAAAAAGAGGAAAAACCATTGTAACAAGAACCTATGAAACTTAGCGTGTTTCTAGGTCATTGTGAATAATTTTGTGAAGCAGGAAAATATTCTTAGACTTAAAAGAATAATCATGTTACATGATACAAAATTCTTTTGTTCACTTTTGAACAAATAATAGCAAAGAAGCAGAAATGCTTACTGCTCTCTCCTACATAATCAGATTGTCAATAATTCCAAGGAAAATCTTCCGGCTAAATTGAATTTGGCTTTACCATCAGCGCAAAGAACAACAAACCAGTTCAGTCAACCCCTTTCTATGTTTGAGTCTAGAATCAGGTTATTATTGATCTTACGCAACAAATGTGAAAAATAGAACATTGATTTCCTTGTGTTTCTGAAAATACGCAGCTTTCTATGAAAACAAAATAGAAAATGTAATAGAAAGCAACACAGCTGCTGACCCTTTTAAAAAACGGTTACAAAATAATGATTTGCTTTTAATAGAAAAGTAGGCCTATTTTTGTGAATCTATCTGATTCCAACCTATTTTCTCTCTTTTGGGGGCCTTAAGCTAACTAAATAAATATTGTTTAACTTGATGTTGAATGATTTGATGCTCTTTTAGTTCGAATCAAGCAAGACTTGTGTCGTAGAAGGAAGAGATCAACACTGGGTTTGATCCTTTCTTTGGTTATTTTAATCTATATATTTCTGGAATAAGCTACCGTTCTTTCTTCATTGTAAGATTTTCCCACTTTCTTCCTCATCGCAAGTTTTATGTAATAATTAACAATGATTTTTCCAAATGGATAAACCACCCAAAATATGTTATAACAGTGTACTTACGGAGTGCCTTCCTTTGTGAATGTTTCTGATCTCTTTATCTCCATGGCACTGACTAATTTTGACGACATCTTTGATGCAAACAGCACAAAATAGTTCTGATTCAAAAAGATGTCTCTTTAAATATAAACAAGTGGCATGCGCGTTTGCCTGTCCATTTCTCAATTTGTCTGTTCCATCACAAAACAGGTGAAGTAACCAATGACACCTGCAAGTTTTAAAGTTGTTGTCTTAAACAGACATCGAGTCAGAATCGCCAGTTTCAATGATGCATTCAGGGGATGCTTCCAGACTTAGGAAATATTCAGAACTCTGTTTATCTTGACAATGTATGCAAGTGTCCAGATGAAGCAAAGATGAATATTACAATGCTGAAAAGTCAAAGATGACAGGATCACACTTAAATAGAGTTGATTTCAAATGTGAAACTGAACTGAAAAAAGATTTCTAAAAATTCTCTAGGTGGTGATGATTCAATGAAGCAGAGAAGAATATTACAATGCAGAAAAGCAAAGATGACAGGATCACACTTGAATAGAGTTGATTTCAAAATGTGAAACTGAACTGAAGATAGCTTTCTAAAATTCTCTAGGTGGCGATGATCGGATGAGAGCGAGGTTTGATGCGTTCTCTAGTCCCAGCTGGTGCTTGATTGCTGCACACAAGTCGCTCACAGCGCATCGACAGACAGACAGTGATGACGTAAAGTAGACGTTGAAACGACGGCTGATTAATTTTCAAGTTAACAGGACATTTTGGCTACTCCTCAAATCATAAATCAAAGGACATAATCCTTGTTCTGCTGCTTCTTTTAATACCGGGTGCATGAATTGGGATATTCACCTCAAAAGAGACTGATGATAGGGCATGGTATGAGAGAAGTAGCTCATGCAAGGCGCAATGTTATGAAAAATCAGCTTAGAAAAGTTGGGGTGAGTTGATTACAAGCCCATCAAGATGTGACATCTGCAGCCCGTAAGCAATTAGCGAGACCTCTACAACAACTTCCAAGAATCTAGAAGGTATAATCGATCGAGGACGCTAATTCTCGTCCGTTTTGCACCGATCGCAAAGATTTCTGACGAATAAATGCTCAATTATCTTTAGTTGTGTCTTTCTGGTGAGAGAGGAAAAAAAGATATGTTGCATCTGCCACCTGCCCCCAACTTTACGGTTGTTTATGGAAGAAGACTGGCGCTCCCGCTAGCTTCCTCCGCAATCCTCTCTCTCTCTCTCTCTCCCTCTCCGTTGAACTGCCACCTCACAAGGAGAGAAAGTTTGGTAGGTCATACATGCGGAGAGACGTCCCGAATACTAATGAGGTTAGAATCAAGTGTTTCTTTGTTTGTAAAGTGGAGAAAGTGACGGCATGAGGCAGGAGGGTTTACGGAATCGTCCTCAGGTGGGGAGAGTTCAAGCGATTCCTACATATATGAATTCATATCATTCGCACGTCACCGACGGTGCAAGGAAATTCAGCAAACTGCCCAGCAGCCCTCTGGATGACCCAAGATTAAACATTACTCCTTGAGAAGAATCCCTCTAATATCAAATTATCTCCTCCAGAATGCGGAAAAACTGCCGCTTCAAATTTCAGCTCAAACCAAACCGTATTTCAATACCTGCAGTTAAAGCTAGGCCTATTCCGTCATGCGTGGGATGGAGGAATAAGAACAAGAAGATATCTGACCACTCCGAGTCATTACGTCAACTATTGGGTTGAGCGTGCTTATTACTAATCCAGAAAGGGGCACGATTGTGGTCTAGAAGTCTGCAAAAACAAGTTGATTTTTAAGCTTAGACCCAAAACAGATGGTGCAGATATAAAGACGCCAGGGGCCCACCATATGCCTGCGATGTGAAGTAATCCAGCACTTTTTGTTGTTCATTCTTTCCTAAAAAACATCCCCCGGCAATATGTTCTGGATACAGGTGAACCGTAAGGTTTGTTGAACTTGCAACAAAACAACAACATCAAAATGTCTTTCCCCGACGAATGCTAAAGTTCACTGTGTTAGTTGAACTATACTCAACAGCCTTCTCTGCGATCATCAAGCGGAAGATGACGTGAACTATTCACCAAAAATGATTTACCATAAACTCTCAAAAAAAGTCTGATGTGATTCAGGGGGGGGGGGGGGGTGGAATGAGAGTGCAGTGAAATGCTATTGATGGTTAACTTGCGGAGGCTTCTTGATGCGATACTGAGGATCACATGCAAGAAATGACCTCTAGAAATCTAAAACTTTCAGCTATATAAAAGTCCCAGAAGAGCCTGGATGAAGAACCTTGTGCTAGGAAGCTCACAACGTCGTCCTGCCCAATCTCAAAAACCCATCCGAGATTCCTATATTACTAACCCTCTTTTCCCTGTCCCCCAAGACAACTAATAAACGATGAATGGCAAGGAGACAGTCCAGAAGAGTCCGTTTAAATTTTCGGCGGCACAATCGCCCGCTTACGCAAGTGTCATCTAATAGGTGTGACTATACATAAACTGCCGTCTCCGACTTCACTCATCGATGCAGCGTGCGAAGGCGGGATAAAGAACTGGGACAGCAGAACGAGCTGTGTACTTGCTTCTCTTGTTTCTCAAGATTTCAATGGATCACAGTCTTACATTTCCCCATCAAATATTGAATTCCGATGGGGTGGGCGGATAGAACAGAATCCCTCTCTGATAATTCCATTATGAATTCTTCCCCCTCCCTTCAATCTACTTCTTATCTCTCCTCTTGAAGTTTAATATGATCATAGGCTTATCGATAAGATCAGAAACTCTTCCCCATGAATACCAATTTGATGCAAACTTAATGTTGTAGAGCTCGTTCTTGAGCATGAGTGCCTGACTTTGCCACAGGCTGATAAAGTAATATTCTCATCTTTAGTTAGCTCCACCATCCACGCAATCAAGTTCTTACATACAAAGATAGGCGCAAAATACAAATCCTGATTGCAATCATTATAATCCCCCCAGCAAATTGATTGCGGTACTAAGGAAGTCAGTAATGTTTAAAGACAAGATCATAACTTGAAGGTTATCCATTACTAGGCGATCTATGGAAGGAGCAATGCTTAAAGAAATACAAAAAAGACTACAAATAAACAACAAATTGAGGTAGAAAAGAGCAAATAGTGGCTGGAAAAGCACTGTAACAAAAAGTGTAACATCACAAAAGCAACACTACTCATATCATTGTGACACATCAAAGAAGATATCTGGTTATATAAAGTTTTGTGTGACATTTTTTTAACAAGTTTGAGTTTCTCTCAATAAATCTGGATGATTGCTCCATGCTTTATCTCATCAAAGAGTGGGGCTAATTAGGGTTGCAATTGAGTATTAGATAAATGTTAGGTATAGGAACTTAGGATAGGTATTGTATTTGGTCCATGATCCCATAACCAGTAGAAAACAAAGATATTGAATGTCAGAAATGAAAGTTTTCTCTTTTAAAAATCTCGCAATCCTTTGGAAGGATTGCTACAAATTTATAATCCTCTCCATGATCTTATCGCAGGTGTTTTCCTTATGCAGAATTTAAATGAGTTGGAAAGAAATCCATCTCTTTTTTTTTTATAACTTTGAACAGAAGATTACTATTACTACCACGACATCTTGACTGTCAAAGCTCAACATTTCCTGTCCAGATTTTAAGATAAAGATATCAGACATTTCTAAGATGTTTGTTATAAGTGGAAAGATGGAGCGTGATAGAGAGAGAAAGAGAGGGGGAGGGAGAGAGAAGGAAGGGGAGAGAGAGAGAGAGAGGAAGGGAGAGAGAGAGAGAGGGAAAGGGAGGGAGAGGGAGAGAGAAAGAGGGGGGAAAGAGAGAGAGAGAGAGAAGCATGAGAGAGAGAAAAGGAGAGGGGGAAGGGGAGAGAGGGGGAAGGGGAGAGGGAGAGGGAAAGGGAGGGAGAGGGTGAAAGAGGGAGAGAAGGTGTGACAGAGGGAGAGAAAAAGGTGGAGAAAGAAGCTGAGAGGGTAAGAGGAAGAATGATGGAAAAAGCATAAAGAAAGAGGAAAAATATAAGAGAGAGAAAGAGAGAGAGAGAGAGGGGGTGGGGGTGAAAGGAATGTGCAAAGACAGACTAATGGAGAAAATAAAAAACTAGAAATATAAATATAGTCACAAATGTCTTAAAGCAAGTTTGAATAAACATAGGTGTCCATTACATCTATACAGCAGGTACCTAGCTAGATACATGCGCATGGCAAATATAAAACTATAGCACTACATTGAAAAGATTACACACAAATGATTCATGTTGGCAAACAGGCAAGAATTATATTATATTAAAATAAATACATTTAGGCTGAAGATACTGAATATCTTGTATATCTGTACAACGAAGAGATTCTACTATTCTTATATTCTTGGCAAAATGTACTAAAGAGGAGAAAATAAATTTAAAAAAATGAAAGTGAAAAAGTTAGAGATTTTATCTACCCTACCTTGGCAGTCCAAAATGCATATCCAGTAGAAAAATCATCTGGCTGGAGCAGAATAAAAGGCACAGGTATTGAAGGCAAAATCAAATCGCGATGTTATCACACCAAAAGTCTGAGATAAAGTGCTTCTTTCTCCCCGAAGTTGTCTCTTCATTAAAAAATATCACTTATATCAGATAGGCTGTTGTGTCATACCCTCGATAAGAATGGAAAAAGACGAAAACATATTTATCATCTATCACCTGTTGATGAATTTTTTACTCCATGTTCTGCGTATTGAGTGTCTGGCATTAACAACTTGCCATATCAGGTGACTTGTTTTTGCGAGAAATGTGTTTTCCAATGAGACGAGTTGATAGTCAGAGTAATGAAGAAGCAATCGGCAACAAGTTAGGAGAGACGGTCTCGCCGGCTTCTCTCTATTCACCACTCTCTGTCTCGCTCTCCTCTCTCCGAGCGTATGCATGAGTTAATTTGAATAAACTGACGATGTCATCATCAGAATTCGGAGCGAAAAGAATGAGTGGAGGCTTCGAGCTTCTCACTCTCTCTCTCTCTTTTGTATTCTGAAAAATGAGTTTTGGATAAGGTTTCCCACGGTAACGACAAAGACTGACGTAGGTCTAGCAGTTGTATTTTGTTTGGCACGACTAGTTGCTAGCAAAAGGGGTGAAAGATGCGTTTCCAAGTATGGTTAACGTCAGTGACCAAAGCTGAATACATTGGCATTGTCGCTCCAGTCGCAGGTGGCAATGGTTTCCGAAACATGCACGTGGCGTGATAATATCGATGGATGGGAACGCGACGTTCAATCAAAAGCGGAAGGACTACGAATGTACCATTTATCCAAAGTGCTTGGTTCGGACTGAGAGTCATTTAAAGTTGCTAGGGGATTTTATAGATGTGTGTTCATGTTTCCTAACAGACTTTAGACATAAGCTTTCATGTCGGTTACCAACAGTAATAATGTCCCGACATGACATCATCTTCTATCAATGTACAACCCGGAAAAGAAAAATCCCATGTGGTGAAATGAATCGTTGTTTCAGGGTAAACGGAACGCGATGAGCTCACATAGTGATTGAGAAAGACAGCGGGAGAGAGAGAGAGAGAGAGAGAGAGAGAGAGAGAGAGAGGGGAGAAGGGGAGAGATGAAGAAGACAGTGAGTGAGTGGGTTAGAGCATCTGTGTGTGTGAGTGTGTATGAACTGCATGTGTGTGTGTGTGTGTGTGTGTATGGGCAGGCGCACACAGTCCCATAGCAGATGGCTTGTGTATTGCTCTATAGTTATTAAGTATGCACAGAAGGGTACCGGTACATAGAAACCCCACAAGCAATTTAGGCATACATCCTCCTAGTCTCATAATTTTTTTGGAAAAACCCACTCTTGATTGGATCACCAAAGGAAATTTTGATATGACTAATTCATACTTTCACAGAAAATCTTAAATAAAGGTAACTGTTTGCCTGGAATGGTGAAATATGATACATCGATGTGCACATATATATTATGCATTTTGTTCCTGTAGTCAATGGGTTGAGTGATTTACTACAATATTCAATTATCTTGTTTCCTAAATTGAAATATTTCAAACTTTAAACAGAGAGAGAGAGAGAGAGAGAGAGAGAGAAAGAGAAAGAGAGAAGAGAGAGAGGAGAGAGAGAGAGAGAGAGAAGAGAAAGAGAAAGAGAGAGAGGAGAGAGAGAAAGAGAGAGAGAGAGGGGGGGGGGGGAAGGAGAAATATAATGGGAAATGAGAATAAGCATGAATAGACATAGAAACACACACACACACACAGATAGTCACAACATCTTAAAATAAACATAATAATAGATTCTTCATGAAGAAAAGCTAAAAAGTTCGGAGATCTCTGAATTCAAATATTTTCAAGATGGGCAAACCTGGAAAACCAGATGGGCTTTCAGAAGAAAACCCAAGAAAGAAGTCATACGGATAAAAGAGAAGAGAGAAACGGAGAGTTAGACATAGAATGAAGAGAGAAAAATCTTAGAAGATAGAAGGGGAAAAAGGTCAGACACTTTAAGATATTCCTTTTACAGTAGTTCATGACCAGAAATGCAAAAAGGCATAGCAGTTGATTTCACAGTAAGCATAATCAATTTAGAGAGAGAGAGAGAGAGAAAAAAAAATAACAAGGGCAAGAGGGGCAGAGAGAGATAGAGAAGTCTATGGGCCGGTCATATAACCTCTATTGAACTGGAATTGAGATAATGCAAAAGAAAAGGATAAAGGTTGGTTACATAGTAAGGGCTAACCCATAAACAGCACAATGCACTCACTTAAAATTCTATGGGCAAGTAGTAGAAAATTTTATCAAGCTGAATTGAGATATGCTATCGCTATTTTCGGGTGATAGAGATATACTACAGCTATTTTTCGGGGAATCGCTCCATCAAGCTAGCGGGCTAAATGGCAAAATGAATTCCCATCGACGATTCGAAATATAGGCTAGAAATCAATAAATGTTTGGTTTGATGCTCACGTTCCAAGGAAATGAATAGAGATTTTGGATATCGGACAGCCAATATATTCTTTCCTGGGATTCTTACAATTCTGAAGAGTGGGGAAAATATTTCATATCAGCTTTAAGCCTCACTGCATGATGGGAATAACTAAGGAAAGGAATTAATTTCAAGGAATTAGCGAAGGGGCTGGAAAAGATTTGCCATATGGCTCGTTTAATCATAGCCTATAATAACCACTTCTTCACTTCATTATTCTTAAACACGAGTGATAGGGATATCGTTAATCTCCAACAACACAGGATCATGTCTTGGTTTGATTAAAACATGCCCTGAAAGAAATCACGCTTCTTCTCGGAGTTGCCATTCATGGAAGTTGACGGGGCTCCCCCGTGGTCTGGGGAGGCATTCTCGATTCCCCCCTATCAGCTGGAAGCATTGAGGCGTGAAGATCAACTCGGCAGTACGTGTCATCAACGCGTACACACGCAATCATCGCCCCCACCCATCCCTTTTTTCGCAGAAACCGCCAGACTTGATGGCCATTGATGCTCCATCGTGCCCGTCATCGGCTGATCAAACAAACCGCAATCCTACGACAAGCTAAATTTCCCCCGTAGATCGTGCCATCTCTCTTCTTCCACCAATCCCCTCTCCACCATTAGAGACCTTTCTTAGAAGGTGTCTCATTATAATTTTAGGAGAGAGGCAAGAGAGGAAGGGAGGGAGGGAGGGAGGGAGGGAGGGGAGGAGGGAGGGAGGAGGGAGGGAGGGAGGGAGGGAGGGAGGGAGGGAGGAGAGAGAGAGAGAGAGAGAGAGAGAAAGAGAGAGAGAGAGAGAGAGAGAGAGAAAGAGAAAAAGATTGAGTACCTAAAGCTATAACAAATAGAGAGGGAGACAGGCATTGCAAAGAAATACCCTAAAACAGAGACAGATGAGAGATAAAGAGGGAGACACACACATAGAGAGAAAACGTTGAACAACAAACAAAATCCCAAGAATGAATCAGAGAAAGAGAATTAGAAACAGAGTGACATATAAAGAGATAAAGACCAAAATGGGAGACAAACAGTTGAAATTCCAGAAAAGTTGAGGAGAGAAAGAGAAATGAGACAGGCAGGATTATGTGGAAAAGAGCTACAAAGACAAGACAGAGATAGAGAGAGAGAAGACAGAGTGAAAGAGAGAGAGATATATATATATATATATAGAGAGAGAGAGAGAGAGAGAGAGAGAGAGAGAGAGAGAGTTAGAGAGACAGCCGGGGGTAGGGAGGGATAGAGACCATAAGGCACATGGATCACAGATGGCACTCCCTCTACTAATTGCGGAAACATTTCCCTTCCGGCATTACTCAACTCTCTGGTTATTTACCGGGCGCAGAATCTAGCGCAGATCCCTGTAAATCGCCCCTTATCAGTGCCCTCTGGATTTGACCTTAAACAATAGCCAGACTCCAAGCCAAGATAATTAGAAAAGACAGATTTCAAGCTGTTTAATTACACATTTTTCCCAGAAGAATGTTCCATGAGACAAATACTGCAGATGAAATTCACATACCGGGTTTGTGAAAAATGTCTCATGCGGCGTGCCCTTTTAACGTATTGCTCGAGGTCATCTGTTTGCAGAATAAATCTTTTATGCAATTAAAAAAATGATTGTACCTTCTGACTATATTAAGGAAAAATAACATTCAAATTGACGTGTTATGTAATTCTTAGTCTTTTTATGCAACATAAGAACTTTCAATACAACTAATAAATCCATTATATATGATTGTTTGTTTCATCATGATTATCAGCATTGTTTTATCTATTATGTATCATATAATCATGAGGCTTATTTCACTATTTATCATATTACCAAAGCATGTAGATTAAAACAAGTTTATTCTTTGACAGGTATACAACTACACTACTAAAGATATAACATGTTGAGTTGCATATTAATCAGGAGAGGATAAGATCACTATGCAAGTTTTTACAGACAACATATGGCTTTTGAAGTTTCAGAGTACTATGAAGGTGAAAATAGAGACATGATTTTGAAAGAACGTGCATGAATTCACGCAAATGGACTAGAGGGAGAAGGACAGGAGGGAAAATTAGCAGAATAATACGTGGTTGGAAACAATGGCAGAGAGGCTTAGCTCAGCTCGGCCACCTGTCATTCGTACATAAATAAATATATTCTGATGTGATGACGTCCTTCTAGACCGATGCAAGGACGTAATGTTTAACCTTTGGACAGCAAGGTATGTGTGTCAATGTGCACAGTATGGTGTATGGATGGGTGAGGTGAGGAGAGAGAGAGAGAGATATAGAGAGAGAGAGAGAGAGAGAGAGAGAGAGAGAGAGAGAGGAGGGAAGGAGAGAGAGAGAGAGGGAGAGAGTAAGAGGGATAGAGAGAGAGAAAGAGAGAGAGAGAGAGAGAAAGAGAGAGAGAAAGAGAGAGTGAGAGAGGAAAGATGGAGAGAAACAGAAAGAGAGAGAGTGAGAGAGAAAGAGAGAGAGTGAGAGAGAAAAAGAGGGAGTGAGAGAGAAAGAGAGAGAGTGAGAGAGAAAAAGAGGGAGATAGATAGATAGAGAGATTGAGAGAAAGAAAGAAATAGAGAAAGAAGAAAATATGGAAAGGCAGAAAAGGAGAGAAATAAAAGGAAAATTGGAACAACCCTCTAATTATAAAAGAAAAACAAGGTAAAATCTAAAAAATGGTATTTACATAGATTTAAAACAGGAGAAGACAAATAAAAACAGGAAAACGCAAGATAAATATCTAAAATTTTTGAGACAGACAGAGAAAGAAATAGATAGATATATATAGATAGATGGATGGATGGATGGATGGATAGGTAGGTAGGCAGGTAGAGAGAGAGAGACACACAGAGAGAGAGAGAAAGAGAGAGAGAGAGCAAAAGCGGACGAGAGATGTGTAAACGACAAACAAACAACCCACAAGTATATCCATAACGATAAATCATGTACATATTCTAGGTGACTGTGCCCACACAGTATATACAAGAGGAAAAAAAATCTTATCATCAACTTTCATTTAAGTATGGCAATTAAAACAGCGATGATGGTTATCTCTAGAGATAAATAATTCATCTGAATTAGGCACTCAATCAACCATGCAGGTTGCAATCATTTATGATGCATAGATTATATATACATCCTTAAAATAACTTAACCTTTCGAGATGCTCTATGTTCATATCTTAGGTAGACAGCAATATTTTCTTTTCTCAAAAACGATAAAAGTAGTATGTATTTTCTTTCCATTTCTTTCTGTTTTCTTGTAGAGGGGAGACTTATCAATGCTATATTTTCAATTTTGTAGCCATAAACGAAGGCATGATTGAATAAGTAGAAGAAATAGTAATAAAAAAATCAATAATTCATTCAAGCAGGATGAAAATCTTTAAAAAAATGAAAGAAATTGAAAATGGGAAGAATAAAGAGATGTATAATTGAATTACAAAGGAAAAAGGAAAAAAGAAGAGAAAAATAGGAGAGAGAGAGGGGGGTGGGGGGGGGGGGGAAGACAAACGGAAGAGAGTGATATACAAACAGGAAGAAAAAAAGCAGCTGGTCTTATGTATACATGTATAACGATCTGCCTGTAATTTAAGTCGTAAACAATTTGCAAGCTTAAAACACATTCTAGGAATATTTAAGCCGATAAGCCTCAATTGACTAGGCATAATCCTGCAGCTCGAGAGTAACCTATACCTCAGCTTAGAGGGAGCTGTTTATAAATGCACAGCTTGGCAAATGAATTTGCAAGCTTTATGCACTTTTAGATATTTTTAGGGGAGACTTGGCTTGTTAATTAAAATGGTGATGAATTCTAAGAATTTCTACAAGCCCCCTCTCAAAGGCTAACATGAAATCAACATGAGAAGGTTGATTTCCTGAGAATACTCTAAGGAGAAAGAGTAAGAGAAAGTGAGTGGGAGGGATGGAGCGTAAAAGAGGGGAGAGGGGGAGAGGGAGAGGGGGGAGAGGGAGAGGGGGAGAGGGAGGGGGAGAGGGAGAGGGAGGGGGAGAGGGAGAGGGAGGGAGAGAGAGAGAGAGGGAGAGAGGGAGAAGGAGAAGGAGGGAGAGAGAGAGAGAAGGAAAGAGAGGGAGAGAGAGAGAGAGAGAGGGAGAGGGAGGGAGAGAGAGAGAGAGAGAGAGAGAGAGGGAGAGAGAGAGAGAGAATGGAGGGGAGTGAGTGAGTGAGAGGCACAAACACATCCATATACGTAAAATATAAACAGATGGTGAGGTGGTGGAAGTGACAGTAATAGAGACAGAGAGAGAGAGAGAGAGAGAGAGAGAGATGGGAAGAAAGAGAGAGAGAGAGATGGGAAGAAAGAGAGAGATGGGAAGAAAGAGAGAGAGAAAGATTTTTTTTTTTTTTAATTTTAAGTTTTTAGTTTTTGAGAAAGAACCAGAAAAAATAAGGGAGAAGATGTGTTGCTAGTGTCAATCAAGGCTGTTCCACACAGACTACAAGGGGGGTTGTACTGTCAAGTGATGATTCAATGGAGTGACAGATAGACTAATTATCTCATGGATGATATGTGGGGAGGGATGGTCCTGAAATGTCAAGAATGCTTAAAGTTACGATACAGCTAGCTAATAAACGTATCTACGATACATTGCCATCCAAATAGAACTTTTTTTAAAGGCACACTGTCCTACTTGAAGCTACTTGCTCCCTCTTTATAGAAAACTTCCCCAATCGGTGCCTGTTGGTCCCCCATGATCCTCTTTTTCTTATGTTAAATGAGAGCTGAGTTAATGAGATAGCCACATGTCACACTGACCTCGCTGGCTCGCTGGGCGGTCTAATCCCTTCTGGTTGAAGTAGTAACGCCTCCCTTTAAAGAAATAATATTTTTGGGAACCTAAGTAATGAGAACTACTTCAAGGCAGGGTTGGCAAAAGGCCTGATTTTTCTCTTGTGAAATTCATCTTCCACTTCATCTTCTGCCTTTCTCTCTCTCTCCTTCTCTTCTTTTTTTGCTGTCTATTGTTGTCTATCAAAATACAATACTTTCATTTGACCTTTCCATCTTCCTCTCCCTGTCTTCACTACCCCCCCTCTCTCTCTCTCTCTCTCTTTTTGTTTTATCCCTCTCCATTTCTCTGTCTTCTCCCTTCACCCTTTCCCAATCCCTGTTTCACCATCGTTCCCAATCCCTGTTTCACCATCGTTCCCTCTCCCTCTTTTCCATATTCCATATCCTCTTTCTGCATCATTCCCACTCCCTTCCCGAATTCCTCTTCCACCACCTTTCTCTCTCCCTTTCCCTCTCACCCTCCCCCATCACTCCCTATTTCTCCACCCCTCACCTCTCCTTATGCAACTCTACCCACCCTATGTCAAAAATACATTTACACTGATAATCTATAGTACTCCCCACACTTAACGATCCTGGCTTGATCCTGCTGTGTCGCGTCACTAACTTCAATGCTGATAACAAGGTACTCCTTACCTCCGAAATACCTTTGATGATAATGCGGGCACGCGTCACACCATGACAGCTAGATCTACTTTAAAGGGCAAGTCCACTCCAAAAATAATTTACTCTCAATAGAAGCAAAAAAATCAGACAAACCAATCAAAGAAAGTTTGAGCGAAATCGGATAACTAATAAGAAAGTTATGAATTTTTAATGACATGAAAAAACTTTGAAAATCACAAGACAAATTGGCAACTCACTCATGAATCTGTGACGTCATTGCCTCACTATCCACTAATTGCATCTATTAAAAGCAAATTATTTTTGGAGTGGACTTAGCCTGTAAGGCTACTCTAATTTTTCATAGGTCACTTCAGTAATCATAGCGAAATAGTGAAATTAAATTTGTCTTGACTTTAATTTTGAATAATTTTTTGGTCTATGCAACCATTAGAGCAACCAGCTGGGGGTTGGGGGAATTGAACTGCTTTTGGTCAAACAAGAAAACTTGCAGGTATTTTCATTGCCAACCACAAAGATTTTTGCACAATATCACAATCACTTTGTCTTGACTTTAAGTGACAATTACTGCTGGTCAGTGCAGCAGTTATTACAACAAGCTGTGCCAATCCTTGTCAGAACTATGCTGAAAGAAATTAATGCTGGCTGCAAAAATGATTACTAGTATTGCGTCTTGCCTTTTCTCTTCAATTACAGTAGGTCAGAACAATCATGAATGCCACAAGCTGGGATAATTACCTTGTATTGGTCACATACAAAACCTTACCCCAGCTATACTTAAAAAAAAATATTAAAAAAAAAAAAAATCATCATTGGTAGAGAGAGAGAGAGAGAGAGAAAGAGAGAGAGAGAGAAAAAGATGGTGATTGAGATTGAGAGAGAGAGAGAGAGGGGGGTGGGAGATGAGATAAAGATATAAATTAGGAAAGAGAGAAATAGAGAGAATCTGTGACTTAGAAATGAAGATTGTGATTGAGATTGAGAGAGAGAGAGAGAGAGAGAGAGAGAGAGAGAGAGAGGAAGAGAGAGAGAGAGAGGGAGAACAGGAGGGAATGGAAGACACACACCTCTTTGAATATCAAATCAGAAGAAATCTGAACGAAGTACTCGAGACCGGAAAAGCGAATGAACTTCAAGTGTACAATTCTATCCTGGGTTTCTGGACCCTGCAGGCCTACCATAAGAAACCTTAAAGGGGCACAAAAGGCAGGCAGTTAGAGGCGGGAAACCTAAGTTGGTTGTAGAGGAGAGATAGATGATATCGAAAGCTGGTGGATCCAGGGTTTGGAGAAGAGGGGGCGCATCAAATAGAGTGCTAAGCTTTATTCACTAATATCTCCCTAAGGCCACCTCTACAGAAAGGCCACACCTGTTTACAGTAGCCTATAGTCCCCATTGGGGAAGACTCATTGCAGAACCATGGACTTTTCCACTGATGCGATGTTTGCAAGAGTGTTTTTCTTTAAAGTTCCATGCCGCAAAATAATTGAATCACACCTGACAGTTTTTGTTTTCGTGATTCAAGCTATGAAATTTCCTGTCATTTCTAATTCACATAAGTTTGACGTCGCAAACATGTCTGGTTTAACGATGAGTGTTGAGAACCTGTCTACAGTGGCCACTTTTCTGTCCCCTTTATAGAGAGGTTTGGGCTGTATGGTAATACCAGTGAGCCTTGAATACACAGGTGCACACCTGCGTTCCTTCAAGCACCGGTACACAGCATCTGCCCACGACCACCACCTGTCTCCAGAGGCTACTTATATCTGTTTTTATTGGATGGCCTTTATAGACAAGTTTGACTATATTGCCATGCTAATTAGATGGGAGTTGGGATGGGTGCGAACCCTTTAGCATGTTCATCCCTTTAAACATCATGGGGGTGGTTTGCGACCCCTGAGGAACCCTCATCGCTGAACCTCAAGGAGTAACCATCAAAGGAACCGTCTGTAATGAGACCATGTGACCTCTTGACTCATATCGAAGGTACTTCTAATGATACGCTCTCATTATCACATCAGAATGCATTTCAAATCTTGCTTTCCAACTTCCTTTCTCCCACCTTTTCCTCCATCCATTCATGCATCACCTATCTGCAAGGCTTCAGTGAACAGAGTAGGAGGTCCTGGATTGGAAACCAAGGGTGCGTTTAAGCAATTTTTTGAAGCTAGAATCACAAACATGAATCACAAATCAAAACGCCATTACAAAACTCGCTCATTTTAAGTCCAGCCACTGCCCATCACGCTGCGCAGTTTGACCCAGGAAGTATAGGTCAACTTCGGCGCGCGTTTTCTGAATTTGTTTAAGGTCCACTGTCGGCCAAACCGAAGGGCCACGATTCTGACGTCACAGAATCATGATTTAGATCTCTGTTGCTTTCAAGCGATATTTAGCGACCATGATTCTGCAGAATCACGTTACAAAACGCATCTTTTTCAACAATACATGTTTGCGTTTAGAAACACGTTTATTTCTACGACCGACGAAAAATCGCTTGAAATCGCTTGAACGCAACCGTGTTTTAAACTAAACGTCTTTGAAAACCGCGTTTCTAGGGTGAAAAAGTGTCGCTTGAATGCACCCCAAGTTGATTTGCTATTGCCTATTCTTGACCCCTTTCCATGCCGATGGCACTTGTCACTCTCTCATTATCGCACTGGATTGCATCTCAAATCTTCCTCTCCATCTTCTTTCACTCTCATCCTTTCCTTTATCTGTGGATCTCTGTTTTGTATTCCTTCACAAGGGCCAGTGAACAGAGCTTGAGGTCTTGGTTTTGAAAGGTTGATGTGCTTCCAGCCGCACATCTAGTCTTTATAAAGGTGTCAATTCTACAACTTCACAGACAAGACTTAAATTAAGCAGTTGTAAATGTCAACATCAAATTTCCTTCTTTCTTTGTTTTTCACATTCCCTTTTAAAACTCTCCCTCTTTCCTCTATTTTCTATCTTCAACTGACTCTTTCTTTTTTCTCATTTTGGAAAGTATGTCTGTCTGTCTGTCTCTCCACTCCCTATGTTTTTCTCAATACATATATAAACATACACAGAATGATGTAGCTTATATATATGCACATAGAAACACATATTCCACCATGATACCTGGGGGGTGTTTCATAAAGCCGTTCGTAAAGTTACGCATGACTTTAGGAACGGCTTGTATATGAAAAGCCAAATGGGATGCTCGATCTATATTAAATACATCAACTAAAGTTGAACTGTGCAGATGTAGATTAACATTCTTATGATAACAAACATTTTTAATGCAAAGTATATTTTTTGCCATAATTTAATTGAGGTTATTAAAATTATCAAAAAAAACGTTAGGCATCCTACCTGGCACTTCATATACAAGTCGTTCGTAAAGTCATGCGTAACTTTACGAACAGCTTTATGAAACACTTCCCAGCACTGCAAGGCCAAAGCAAGGTGAGGCAATTGGGATATAAATGGAATTGGTGACATCGATGCTATTCTTGCTCGCCTAATTGACCACCACTGAAGTATGAATGTATGTGCTTTTGAGATGCATGCAGGGCACGTAGCGAAGAGCCACTTCCCTCCCCGGCATGAAGGTTTAGAGAGCCACATTTTTGCTCTTAATTTTGAGGTCAATTTAGTTGTGATAGTTGATAGTGGAATGCAAACAGTGGAGTGGATGGGAGAAAGTGAGAGGGGTGAGAGTGGGAAGGAGGGGGAGGGGGAGGTGAAGGGGGAAGGGAGGGAGGAGGGAGGAGGGAGAGAGAGAAGGGAAATAGGGGAGGTATGAAAGGTCATACATGTATATTGGGAAGGATGGAGGGAAGGGATAGAACTACAAGAAGTGATTGGAAGACGAAGGAAGCAAGCAACGAAAGGAAGTAACAAAATTGAAGAAAATTAAATGGGGGGGATTCTTTGAAGTTCCCCAAACTTACTCCTAACAAATAACAAAATCTTTAAACTTCACGATAAGCACACCTCAGTCTGATGAAATTAATATTCAAAGTTGTAAAGCAATTTTGTTTGCATCTCTATCATGTTGAACTATTCTATAATTTAAAAAAAAAAATGAATATTTTTTTCCTAAATTTTTAAACTCTGAACATGAACATGATTCATGTACAACCCTGAAAACTTCACCTACGGTACGAAAATGAAATAAAGACCAATTAAAAACCATACACAAAAACAAAATCAGAATCCAAACTGGATGTATAAAAATAGCTACCCCATCTGCTCTCCAATCCGTGTTGGATTATATTGATGTTATTAATGCATGATCAACAAACATATTACGCATTTTCTATTCATGAATATTTATATTCTCATCTTAGATTTAAACGCTCACATTCCAACCCTTTCTCATAATCCCTATTTCATCATGATTCGCTGTTTTTGGATGTGGCATTTTGAGAGATTATTAGACATCTCATCACAGCCCCAGTAAATCTTTTTTCATAAGCTCTATAACAAAAAAGGGTTTCAGTACAGATAATTCATGCATTAAAGATTAAAGGATAATTGTATTTCAAGTTATGACAAAAATAAACTGACTTGTAAATTATTAGGGGGAAAGGAAATCTCAATAATTTCAGAATTTGTTTTCAATGGCAATGTTGAATCAAACCGCATATAAAATAACTACCACTAAAAAGCACTAATACAAATTAACTTGTATGGGAATAGGAAAAAGAATTTAATTTTCAATAAGACAACATTTACCCCTTCCCTTATATGCATTATCTAGCAGATATTAATTTCCTATTTAAAAAAAAATCTGTTTGGCAGATAAAAACTTTAAACATTATACATTCATTTCAATTATAATCATTTTGGTACTGGTATGTGAAGAAAAAAAGTTCAGTAGCATAAGGAAATGTGGAAAAAAATGTGAAGATTACGAGAAATTAAAATACAGACATCTACAAATGTAATAATCTATAGGCATCATGAATACAAAGAAGACAACTAGTGAGATATCAATGGAATATATCCCAAATTTGTTTTGAAGCATGTTTACAGAGGATGAATTCTGTGTCATAACAGGCAAACCTGTACATAAAGACCAGCTAAGGGAAACAACAAATGAGGTCTTTATGCAGAGAGTCCAACTACAGGTTTCATTGAGAAATACTGCTTAAAGGAGAGAAAGCATGAGGTCCTTATAGGCAGGTGGTCTTCAGATTACCAAAGAACAGGTTTCATTGAGAAACAAATTTTACAGAAAAAACATAAAGCATCTTTTTTGAGACACGATTAAAGCAGGGTTCACGGTACCAAGCAACATTTAACAACAACTTTGCGATTACTTGCTGTAAGTCGCTTTAATACCATCTCTTGTCATCATTGATTGCATTTTGACAGACAAGAAGGTGTTACGGCCTTATTGAGTAAAGGTTGGTCAATTTTCCAATTTGCTGATAAACTAGGTTGCCCTTTCAAAAGGTCAAATAGACCTTCTAACGTTTGCGTTTGTATGCAAAATACTTGATGCAGGCAATTACATACAGGGTGTATGTATTCAAATAGAATATCTAGAATGCATTTAGAGAAATTGGCACAGCAAAAATCCTCTTATTTTGTTTCAAGATCGAAAGAAAAGTTGATTCCCAACTGCTGCCCCAATCTTTCTTTATGTACATTTATTTTTTATTCAGCCGCAATTAATAAATGTATCACAATGCAAACAACCTCTTAATTGGTTCACAATCCTAAATCTGCATGCGCACCCCTTCCGGAAGAGATTTTCTATCAGGTATTATGGTAAAGAAGAGGCAAGTTGGTTCCATATGCCTGTCAAATTAAATATTACGGGTTCGAGTCCAAGTCTAACCAAGGCAAATGTTTGAAGCCTACACTGTATGTCAACCGGCCCCTAGCTCTCCTAATCTTTAGGCGCAGGCTATGTTACAGTGGAAAACACTCCATCCCTCGGATAGAACGTTAAATGGATGCCCTGTATAGAGGAGAGTCACCATCTTTGTACATTAAGAACCCACTGTACTATTCGTCTATTAAAGGAAAGGGAGAAACCCGGTGTAGTGGTCCACCTGCACAACCCCAATCAGTTCGCTTGGCGCCTCCCAGGCACAGGTGATGCCAAATACTTATGAATAAATAATGGCAAGATACTGATTGAATCTAGTCTGATGACATTGTATATTTGCTTGTAAGATCTGTGGCACAGTATGGGTTACAATCAGTGAAATATGATTGAATATCAAAGTTGTATCTCCACCACAAAGTAATTTGTTTCAATGAGAAATGAGACGATAACTCTCCTCTCAGTTCTCCATGTGGTATTGAGATGGATATCCCATCTCTAGTCTGGGGTGACTAACCTGCTTATAAATCAAACCTCAACATGGGAGGGGGGGGGGGGGGTTGCTCAACTGACATTCATTCATTGTGTGAGACACTCATTTTATTCCTACAGAGAAATCTGAATGTGGCAAAATTGCCTAAGAGCAGGAAAAGCATTTACTCTGTCTCCAGAACATCAAATATATCATGATTTGACATTGTTTCGTCTCCCCCCTGCTTAAATGTTCTATATAATAATATTGAACAGAAAAATGAATACAGGAGTTATAAAAATAAAAAGATTACCTGTTACAATGCTTCTGTACAAGATGCATATTTTGTTCAGTTTTATTCAGTGCAGTCTGTGTGTAAATCATATGTATGAGAGAAAGGGGGGGCTGGAAGAAAGAGAGCAAGAGAGAGAGAGAAAGAGAAAGAGAGAGAGAAAGAGAGAGAGAGAAAGAGAGCAAGAGAGCAAGAGAGAAAGAGAAAGAGAGAGAGAGAAGAGAGAAGAGAGAGAAAGAGAGAGAGAGAGAGAGAAAGAGATAGATAGAGAGAGATAGAGAGAGCCTGTGGCCCATTTCAAGCATTGATGGTAAACATTTAGCAGAATGTCGACTCTCAAAAGAGATAATGGCGAGGAAACTATGCGGATAGCTGATTGGAGATGACGGGGAGGGTTTAGCGATGGCATTTAAGCGCCCCATCCATCTTGCACTGACAGCCGGATTACCAGGAAAGCAGGACAAAAAAAGAAGCCCCCAAGAAATGGAGATAAAGAGATAGAGATAGAGAGAGAGAGAGAGAGAGAGAGCGAGAGAGAGAGCGAGAGAGAGAGAGAGAGAGAGAGAGAGAGAGAGAGAGAGAGAGAGAGAGACGCGAACAGAAGGCCACTTCTGGAGAGTGTGGAATAATTTAAAGAACACCTATATTTTTCCACGAATATAGTACACGGTGGAGCAATTGACATTACCGCCATCCCTTCAGTCACCCACTGATTAACGTCATGCACGATGATGTCAAAACCTGCCAACGAGGGCACTGTCAGGTGACGCGTCTTCCCTGGCATAAAATGACGCAATTAGCTCAGAGTAGTTTACCACGACAAGCTGAATTGGCGATCATCACTGCCATCCAATGTAAACTTACACCTAGCAAAATTATGCGTGTTTATGTTGCCAGGTAGTAATTTCATTTGACCCCAGGCCCTCGAATGTTCATCTTAATTTTTGTTTTGTATGGCTTGTTTTACTTTAGCTATCTTTTCCTTCCTCTTTCAACAATTTATTTTCTTTTAGTAATCTCTTTATTCATCTATTTATCTCAATTTCTCATCTTCTTACTTACTGTGATCTGTGCTATACAAGAAAAGAATATTATTTAATTTAAATATAAATGTCACGTCTGTCATTCATTATGATTCATATTATCTACACTATTTATTGATACATTACAATGTAACACAATTTCCTCTCTTCCTGTCTTCTTGGTCAATCTTTCTCTTTCCCTCCCCCCCCCCTCTCTCTCTCTCCCTCTCTTTTTACTCTTCTCACCTTTTCCTTCCAACTTAAAATCACTTCTTTCTTTCCCAAGTACAGAATCTAACGATGTGGATTACATATCCGCTGTACATGTACTCGCTGGAGTGCCTGTCTGCTATCGTAGAGGGATTTAATTAAACACGTAGCTGGTTACCTCCCGCAACCAAATGCACATTTTGGCCCCGGGCAGCGGCACGTCATCGCTACTTACGCCAAAGGCTACGGGGGGTTACGAGCGGCCGCCGTAAGTAAACGTATATTCCACCGTCACCTTCCGGGGTCCTCGTATTTGACGGAACCAAGGCCTCTGCCGCTAGAAGAAGAAATGTTAAGCGGCGGTGTACTGGAAGCTGTGCAGCTGTACAGAATCGCATGTTTCCTATGCACTTGCGTACAAGCGTTTCGAGACCTTACATGTTCACGTTGTCTATGCCAAGATGAGCAAGGATGTATTACATGGCATATATGCACAGAATTGAAGATGTTGGTTGGTGAATCATGATATAGCTTCCTCTAGGAATTTACCCTGCAAATTTTTGCCAGTTTGGTCTTTTTCTGACCTTGTCTTAATTTTGATTCCACTGAATTTACTGAGAATAATATAGTATACCATGATTACAACAATGATTCAATAAAAATAGCATCTAAAACAAATGCAGAGACGAAAGGCACCTGTAAATTATGTATTTTTTCTAAAGATTTTTTTCTCCTATATATATATATATATATATATAGATCTTCAGATCATTTGTTTTCCTACAACTAGCTTTTATTCATAATCACTTTTTTTGCCTTAAGAAATATTTCTTCTAATAATTGATTTATGGCTCCAAAATAAAAAATATTGCAGATGGAGGTATTTGTAAGTAGAGAAGAATAATTGCTGCAATTGTTATTCTCTTGCAACATTGAAATTAAATTCATCAATATACATACAATGGTGGTTTTGTCTATCTTATAACATTGCTCAATCATACATTTAAATTGTATTAGTCCCTTTTCTATTTTAAGAAGAAAAGGACTCTGGAGAGGATAGCATAGCTGAGAAGGATATTTATGACGAAGAAGAATATTAGGTATTTAAGAAAAAAAATTGGGATTGAAAGAATAAAAAGTAATCCTGAGTTCTGTAAAGGTAAAAGAAAAAGTCTCAAAGAATAATAAAAATGTCATTGATTGTTTGATTAAGACAATGAACAAATCAAATTTTGAGAAAAAAGATTTAGTAGAAAATAAATAATAACTGAGTTTTTACTGAAGGAATATAAGGAAATGTACAATACTATCTAGACCTATGCATAACACACAAAGTCTCAATGTGTAAATGTAAGTTGAACTTTATAGTGAACATGATTTACAGTAAGTTTTATAATATAGTATGCATATATTTTGCTTTCCTACCAACCCAATATACTGCTTGATAAACAAGTAATTAATTTTAAGCCAGTCTCTCTCAAAATGCAATCCTATCACCTCAACTCATGATTAGCTTTAAAACAATATATTCTGCAGGATGCACAAAATCCACATCCTAGACACTTTGTAATTGAATAGGTTTTATTTTTTATCGATGTTGCTTCTTGGCGGCTGCTGATTGCTTCCGCAGCGTTGCGAAATTAGAATAAGAGAAGAAGATCACGTTCCGAGGGTGTAATTTCATTTTGCCCATCTAGTCGGAACACCAGGGGGATGTCGTTAGTCAATCAGACATCACGCAAGCAAAAAAGAATACAGCTCTTCTCATCGCCATCATCCGGGATGCATACACTTGCTTGGAGAGCATCATATATTCATGAGAAAGGCTGTACACAAATAACATGGCACTTGCTCACTCCACTTCCCCACCCTCTCCCTCCTTCTCTATCTCTCTTTTAATTGCTCTCTCTCTCGCTCTCTCTATTTGCAGAGACTGTTGGAGACAGGAGCTGTTGAATTGCATAAGGATATCTTGGTACAGATTTGAGTGCTCCCTCTCTATGTCTCTCTTTCATTTTCTATATTTTCATCCACCCTTTCTCTCTCTCTCTCTCTTTCTCTCTCTGTGTTTGAAGAGACTGTTGGAGACAAGAACTGTTGAATTGCATAAGGATATCTTGGTACAGATTTGAGTGCTCCCTCTCTGTGTCTCTCTTTCATTTTCTATATTTTCATCCACCCTTTCTCTCTCTCTCTCTCTTTCTCTCTCTGTGTTTGCGGAGACTGTTGGAGACAAGAACTGTTGAATTGCATAAGGATATCTTGGTACAGATTTGAGTGCTCCCTCTCTATGTCTCTCTTTCATTTTCTATATTTTCATCCACCCTTTCTCTCTCTGTGTTTGCAGAGACTGTTGGAGACAAGAACTGTTGAATTGCATAAGGATATCTTGGTACAGATTTGAGTGCTCCCTCTCTATGTCTCTCTTTCATTGTCTATATTTTCATCCACCCTTTCTCTCTCTCTCTCTCTTTCTCTCCCTCTATTTGCAGAGACTGATGGAGACAGGAGCTGTTGAATTGCATAAGGATATCTTGGTACAGATTTGAGTGCTCCCTCTCTATGTCTCTCTTTCATTTTCTATATTTTCATCCACCCTTTCTCTCTCTCTCTCTCTTTCTCTCTCTGTGTTTGCAGAGACCGTTGGAGACAAGAACTGTTGAATTGCATAGGGATATCTTGGTACAGATTTGAGAAATGAAGTGTATATTTCCTGTGCTCCCTCTCTGTGTCTCTCTTTCATTTTCTACATTTTTATCCACCCTTCTCTCTCTCTCTCTCTCTCTCTCTCTCTCTCTCTCTCTGTCTGTTTACATAGACTGCTGGAGACATAATTTACTAAATTGCATAAGAGTGTCTCGGTTCAGATTTGAAAAATATTGATAAATGAAGATTATATTAAATGTTCTACCACCTATCTTTCATTTTCTACATTTTTATCCACCCTTCTCTCTCTCTCTCTCTCTCTCTCTGTCTGTTTACATAGACTGCTGGAGACATAATTTACTAAATTGCATAAGAGTGTCTCGGTTCAGATTTGAAAAATATTGATAAATGAAGATTATATTAAATGTTCTACCACCTATCTTTCATTTTCTTCTTCTTTTTCTCACTTTCTCTTTACTAATCGTTTAAATAGAGACAGATATAGAAAAAGAGACTTTGAAAAAAGGGAAGATGAAAAAGAGATAGATGATAAGAGGATAAGAGAAAGATATTGCCAGGCAAGAAAGTGTGAGATAGAGAGGAGAGACAAGAAGAGAGGGAAGCATAGAGAGTGATAGGGGGAGAAAGATGGAAGTAAATAAAGGGGAGGGAAATAGACAGCAAAAGAGAAAGCTTGTAAATTTTGAGCCAATATGACCACTACTCAACTAATACTGACTTAAGTTGACTTCCTAAGATTCTATCCAGAACAATTTTAATATTCAAAATCGAACCAACTTGCTCGTGTAAACTGGGTCCATGCAATTGCAATATGCCCTTCTCTAAATGCTAATGTAAACACATACATTGTACCTTGATCACTGTTGCAGAAGCTTTAGTGAAGCGCCAGTTTGCACACGACCTTGGCCTCTCCCATGTGAAATCAAGTATGATATTTACTTCATAACCTGTAAAAAGACTGACCCTGTAGCATAGCAACAGCACAGGAGGCATCCTGCGTAAGCTGAGAATTATTTGCATGAACCCACTTATTCAATCTACCATATGAGGGAATTCCTGGGCAAAAAAACTACCTTGCAAGACTAAAACATTTTGTTCACTCTGCTCTTAAACCCTATCTGCACTAGTTTGGCCAGGAAGGTTTAGACCTCCCTGCATGGTCGTTATCTCATCAAACCAGCTGTCAATTAACATAAGAAAAAAGAGGATCATGGGGGACCAACGGGTACCGATGAGGCATTGTTTGTTATTTAGAGGGCGCAAGTAGCTACAAGTAGTGCAGTCAGGCTTTAAAGAAAAGAGTTTTACAAGAAATTGAGCTCTGAGAAACCAAAATAAAATATTGTCCGCTGGGAAACAGAAGTAGGTACACCTAGGGTTAAAAGATAGGAGTTGATGAACTTTTGATTCTCAGCACAAAGTTAATATTATATCAGCAAAAGACAGTAATGTAACAAACCCATCAGTCCAATAACTAGTGTGTCAATGGCAATTTTGTATATAGTACCGGGTATATGATCTATTTGTCAACATTACACTGTTCTAGACATACACACACGCACACTCACACAAACAGACAGAGGGACATAGGATGGGTCGTCAGAATAGACATGTACATGAATGACAAACAGATATCCAGTCACAGACAGATTGAGTGTCAAATAAACAGACAGACCAATTCACAGCAGAGACAGACAAACAGACAGACTGACAGTCGAACAAACAGACAGACCAACACACAAACAACAGAAACAGACAAACATTGTCTGTTTCTGTTGTTTGACTGTCAGACTAACAGACAGACCAACACACACAACAGAGACAGACAAACAGACAGTCAGCCATACAGACAGGCCAACACACAACAGAGACAGACAAACACACAAACACACAACAGAGACAGACAAAAAGAAAGACCAACACACAACAACAGAGAAAGACAAACAGATAGTTAAACAAACAAACAAACAGACTGACAGACAGTCAAACAATCAACAGACAGACTTATCCATAAATAAAACAAACTTCACATCTACTGGAGATCATATCCTTTCTAAAAATCCCACCTTAATTCCATGATTCAATATTACCCATTGTCCAAATAAGTAAAAATGCTCAAAGCCCCTCGATATTGTTGGCTAAATGCCAGAAGATGGTGATAACTCTACATTAAATTCTATGAGTTAATACCCCTTTGCAGACAGCTATAAAGCGCTCAAATCAATGAAGAGACAATAGAAAATATAAAGAAAATCTTCTATGAAGAGTCTCAAGGTTTTTTTAACTGAGTGTAAGATGAAGAGCTAAAAGCCGTTCTGTCTCTTGTCAATGGCACGATAGCTTAGTGGTAGAGCAGTGGTCTTGTAACCGGGATGTGCCGGGTTCGGAACCAAATTGATGCGCTAGTGCCCTTGGGTAAGGCATAAATCCTAATTAACTAGACCTTCAGATAGGACTAGAAGCTGTCAGTCCCCTGGTTGCTTGATAACAAGCATACACATGCTTTCTTAGCAGTCAGGTAAAACATTTAAACAAACACTATCAGACTGAGAAGTCAAGAGTGGATGAATATAAATAATTATGAATATGACCTTGCAGTCTGTGCAGTACGAGGACTATATGTAGCCCCCCTCCCCCCCCCCCCCCCAGCACTGGTGCTCATTTTCACTGTATCCACCTGTATATCTGCCTGGTGACCATGCAAGGGAACCTTACAACCGTGACAAGCAGATGCGTTCGCTCAGGGCGACGGGCGCTATATAATCAAGTCCGCATCTCTCTACACTGCCTGGCTAGACAAGTCCTGTGTTCTCTACTAGGACCCCGGTTGCCCCTGCAGCCTGGGGCTACCAATATATGCAAACGAGTTTCGCCAGGCGAGTGTCGTTGACAATTACATGAAATCCGTTGACAGATGTGTGTTGCAAGGTCCTGTCCAGGGATGGATTTAACTTTAAGCATAATCTGATTCTACACTTCAAGCTGTCAAAATCTCACGAACATTAGGTCTGCTGAGGAAACCTGAATTTGTGAGCTCGGTATTTGTATGTAGAGGCAATAATCCCCTGGCTCTCAGCAGACAGAAAATAATGATCAAAGAATAACAATACTTCTTGAGAAACTCCTTCCCATAATACCGGTAGAGTATTTGGGATAAAAAGGGGGGGGGGGGGGAGACTACTGAATTCTCTTTCCCCCACAAGCTTACTACAGGGACCACTTGGGACCTGCTTCACAAAGCCTTTTTTTTTCAATGACAAATGATAAAAATCAGTGACAAATCTATTGATAACCAATCAAAAGCAAGGATTTCAGTAGCTTATAACAACAAATGTCATGTGTCACTGATGACAAGTTTTGTGAAACGCCCCCCTGGTCTCCATAGGCAATGGGTTAAAAGCTAGGCCTATTTTCATCCATTCCCAAATCATATCTGATATCTTTACATTTCAAAACTCTCCCACATATAAGCCCAAGATAAAACAAAGGAAGAAGTACTTTAGACCGAGGGATTCTGATATGAAAGTAAAGAATTGGGCAAGTGAAATGCATGAACCAAAAGACACAGTAAAGAGTTCGCCAGAGTACACCGGCTCATTGATGCATATACATCGTCCATAAAGCAATGACTCTAGACGGTACAGTTGCAACGAACCGATGGGAGCGTTTCTCTATTTCGGTTGGTCGGACAGCATATCCCATCCTTGGGGTCAGAAAGTCGCGCGTGCAACGCCATCCCCCTATTAATAGCAGTGGGGAGAAATTTTTAATCATGCCGAGCCGGTCAGCCGTGAAATAATGATGGCGGCTCCGGGGAACTCAGACGAAACACGGAATGTAATAATGATCAATCAATTGGAACGGGGAATACAGCTGTGCCCTCCTCGCTGCGTACCCCTCTGGGAGATTGTTAGAGACAGTGTGTTGGAGATGGAGAGAAAAGGAGAGAGGGAGGGAGAGAGAGAGAGGGAGGGAGGGAGAGAGAGAGAGGGAGGGAGAGAGAGAGAGGGAGAGAGAGAGAAAGAGAGAGAGAAAGAGAGAGAGGAAGAGAGAGAGAGAGAGAGGAAGAGAGAGAGAGAGAGAGAGAGAGAGAGAGTGAGAGACATAACAATCTACACAATGTAGGAGAGAGGAGCAAAAAGAGAGAACCTGGATAAAGAAAATGAGAAGTCTAACTGATCTCATGCATAAATAAACGGATTTAGCTTACTGGTGAAAACCAAGAGAGATGAGGAGATAGAGACAGATAGTGAGGAAGATGAGAGACAGAGATACAGACAGACAGAGTGAGTGAGAGAGAGAGAGGTAGAGAGAGAGAGAGAGAAAAGAGAGAGAGGGAGGGAGGGAGAAAGGAGAACCAACAATTAGTGCTCAGTGTACCTTATTTCCATATAATTACTAGTTGGTTTATGTTCATTCATAAATAAAGCAAATGTGTATATTCCAAAGATGAAAATTTCTTTTTCAGCTGGAGGGAGGAGACAACCAAATGGTAACAGCCATGCATAAATTGTATATGTTGAGTGCAGAATAGATTGTTGTTTGCATGAATTACAACTATCCCTAATGTCAGGGTCATGACTCAAATGAATCTAATCAAATTCTCATTTACTTCTTGTCACCATACAAACACATACAGATTTCACTTGACAACCACCTATACATCACATTGCAGCACAGGCAATATTGCAGTAATTTGACAATGGCAACAAGCAGATTAGTGCCAATTTGCGATTGCCACAACGAAATGATAATATGATTTATTTCCTCAGATAAATTTCAACTTGTAAGCTATCGCTGACAGCATGTTTCCGAGTTCTCATTCCTTTTTTACACCGATCAAAGATCAAATGCAGTACAGAAAAGTGTCATAACAAGTGAAAAATAATTTGTGAGCTTTCTAATTGATTTATCTTTTTAAAATTCGCATGGGGATTGTTGAAGAATTTCATGGTAGCAATGTCATATGTAAAGGACTGCTCTTGGAATTACATTATGTTCCAAATAAAACATAAAATAGTTCTCAAATTTGGACCATATTTTAATGCCACTCCCACCCTACCATATCTGTGTGTGCAGTGTTTCACACTCTGTGATTTTCAGCATGATTAAATCAAGATTAAATCAAAATTTAATCAAAATTTAATCATTTTGTTATCGTTTTGAAATTAAAAGATTAATGCACATTTATTCTGTTATGCACTACATAACCTTCCCAATACCTTAAAGACAATTCCTTGCACAATTCTAGTCATGTGATTGCACAATGCAATCACATGACCAGTTACTCAACCATATTGCTTTTCATTCATATATTCACTACGTCTGATCAAAATGTTTATTGCTGGGTCTTCGATACGAGCCATGCTGCATCAATGGAATAAAATAATGAATTTCCTCATGAAAAGAAAATAGGATGAATACATTTTTCAGAGGCAGGTGGAATTTTCTGGCGCCTGTCCTAATTGCATTGTAAAACAGTTACTTCCACATCGAAGGCCAAACAAATTCTATATACAGAATATAGGGTAATAAATCTGTCTATGAAAATAAAAATATTCAATCTCATAATTATTTTATTTCATGATGTATGTAGAATATTTGTGATATTTGAAAGTTGTAATTACAGTAAGGGCTCTTCAAATTGGCTCAGTCTTTAATGTTACTGTTATGTAGTGGCAGACGACTTTCCAATTTATTCCAACAGACAAAATGACAACAATTTTGTTAACTCCTGTGGACTTTCTTGAGCCAAGTGGTTATTTACTCAGTTTCTTGCTGTATGCTGCCTTGAGATCACTGGAGCAAAGATAGGTGACAGCAGACAGCAAGAAACTGTGTGAAGGTCCACAGTAGTGGAAGAAAGCTTGACCACTAAATGTTAAGGTTGGTAGAGGCTTAAACTACATGTTACAATAATCCCAACCAATAACAGTTTTCCGAAAGAACAGATAATCAAAGCGGAGAATTTAAGACCCGTCTTGTTGCGGTCTAAACCATGATTTACATCACGATCCTTAGGGAGAGTAGCGTTATATTTCGATGGTAGAATCTTGTCAGTTAAAACCACAGTTTTATCCTTTGATATTCGATCTGATTTACTCTTCTACTCTGTGAGGTAGATCCCAGATATCATTTTACTGATAAAAACACTGAGAGTCTGCTGTTCTTCTAGATACATAAGAACCATGCATCTTAAGAGATTTGAAGTTATTTTCTTTTTTAGGTCAGGCATGACTCTGTGAGTACGTCGTTCTCCTCTATTAATCAAATGATGCATCTTAAGCGATTCAAACTATATTTTCTTAGTTAGGTGATGCATGATTTTGTGGGACAAAGTCACTCAAAATAGGTATTAAAAAACCGCCTACACTTTAAATGAAGCAGAAAACTGCAAAATACATTGCCCTAAATCTCGTCACCCTGTTTAACATTCTCCTCTTTCCCCTTCGAACTTTCACTTTTGTTAGTTTAGACAAGAAACATTTCAGCCATCCCAGGAGAGACAAACAATTCTCCCCTGCAGAAAAACTATTTTCCAGCAATTCGCCAAGGTTTTGAGTTAGCAGTGTCTAATTTTTCACCTCCCGCTGTCGATGTTCTCCCAAATCCACGTCTTCGACGGATGCGTCACAGAATACACCACCTGAAATTGACATCTAAATTTAGCGGCAATCGTGACGTCGAAAGATAGAGAAATTACATGGACTGAGATCTCCTAGGCCTTACAGGTATGCCGATGTGCTTCTATTGAAAAGGCTAAAGGTCACGGCGGCGATGTGATGGGACTTCGCTATGAATTGTATTCCACAAAATATCTCTTTCTTTACATGCTCTATAGATACTTCTCTAGATTTTGTTTTTCTGATGAACATTGAAATACAACACAGAATATGTGGGCTGGTCGGGCGGAATATTAATAATGGAGGGCGTTTACAAGAAAATGCTGCTTTAGAGTTTATCTTTTAAGAAGGGAGTCTCTTTCCTGAGGGTAAGAATCTGCCAGAGATCTAAGCATATGGTCCGATTAAAATATAAAATTTGACATACGAGGAAGGTTGGAAATTAAAAGGAAAAATATATAGGAAGTTTTAGCGGAGACAGAGGAAATTGATATAAGCATGTATAAAGAAGAGATATTTGGAATTATAGAGAAGAGAGAAGAGAGGAGAGAGAAGAGAGAAGAGAGAAGAGAGAAGAGAGAAGAGAGAAGAAAGAGAGAAGAGAGAAGAGAAAGAGGGAGAGAGGAAGGGGATACAGAGAAAAGTTGAAAATGAGCAAAGAACAGAAATAAACAACAATAGAGAAAGAGAGACTAAACTTAGAAAAAGAGAGAGAGAGAGAGATAGAAAGATGAGAAAGAGATAGAAAGATGAGAAAGAGAAGAGAATCAGAGAGTGAGAGAGACGGAAATATTCTGCTGTGAGATGAGACGAGATGAAAGGATACAGACTGGACTCTCAATTAGTGTAGGAAATCGATACAGCTCTAATGAGATATGAATGTACCCGGCTGATATATTGACGATGCATCTCTCTCTCTCTCTCTCTCTCTTTCTCTCTATCCTTGATTCAATCAAGCGGTGGACGAACATAAATATCACGATTCTTTAACAGCTCTGGCATAGTGTTGCGCACACAGGCAGAACAAATATATGCCAGGAAATAAATTTATTGAACTGGTGTTTGCATGCACAAGAATAAAATTGTATATTTCTCAGACTTGACAGCAAGAAAGGACTTTGAATAAATATAAGGCCTATGATATGTCACTTGCAAGCAAGAAGAGAGTTAGGGATTTTTGTAAGATGAGAGATTTTTGTGAGAATATTTGGAAGAAAGTAAAGATCGCAACTCCTCTAGAAAACTCAACCTAAGGAAATTTCAGTTGTCTTGTGCATCACCTATTGAAATGTGCGATAATGACAAGGACATTATAGCGTATTCTGAACATGATTTCTATGGGATGTTAGGAAGGGTAATGAAAATGCCCTTTTTCAAAAATTATAGCAATCATGTTTAATCAACAAAGAATATACTAGACTGAAAGAGGTAATAGAAGTAATATTAATAACAAAAGTAGCACTTACATTTCTAAGCGCTTTACTATTATTACTGCAGCATAAGCCAAGCGGCCCTGGCTAGGGGCTCTGGCATTCAAGGTACCCATCTATATCACCTGGGTGGAGAGTGGCAAATGCACATCAATGTCTAGCCAAAGGACATTAGTGCCATTGCGGGACTCGAACCACGAACCATGTGATCCACAGCCCGTATCTACTAGACCAAGATTTATTCTCCTCTTCCTCCTCCTTCTCATTCTCATTCTTCTTGTCCTTCTTCCTCCTCCTTTTTCTTCTTTCCCTTCTTCATCTCCTCTCCCCCCCTCCCAATCTCCTTACTTTTCCTTTACATCCTACCTCTTCTCCTCCTCCTCCTTCTCTCCCTCCTCCTCCTCCTTTTTCGTCTTCCCCTTCTTCGTCTCCTTTCCTTCCTTCATCTCTTTCCCCCCTTTACATCCTACCCCTCCTGCCCCTTCTTCTTCTTCTTCTCCTCCTCCTTCTCTTCCTTCTTACCCATTTTCTCCCATCCTCTGCCAGTTTGCCTTTCTCTACTCCTCCACTTCTTATCTCCCTTCTCCATCTCTTCCTTAAACCTATTCTCTCCCTTCCTATCTCTATGCCCTGCGGTATTATCAATAACTAGCCAGACATGGCGATCTATACGCCCTACATCTCCATCTCCCCGTCCAATGTTCCCCTAGGTACAAATTATAATAGATGAGGCAGCAGCACAAACTGCACTAGCACGAGAATCAGACGATGCAAGCTTACCTATTGAGAAATCAAATTTTCCAACACACTTCCCTCCCTCCTCTTTCTACTTTCTAAAAGCAGTGTTGGTTGTTTCTCAAACACGGGGCTGCAAATAACGCAAATGGCAGTACAAATATAAATGCTGAATGGCAAAGGTATATGAAACCCTTGTATCTACATCGCTACTGCTCTTCCATTCAATATTCTAGGTCAAAAGAACACAACTGATGCTAAAATTACACTATGCCCTTCTGCTTTTTCTGCTTTTTTTGCTTTTTTTGCTTTAGAGAGCACTCAATGCCCTTCCCCGCTGCAGCATTTCATCAGCGAGTATCGAAGCATCTTCCGATATGCCTATTCATCAAACCTGTGATTTTAACCTGAGAAGAAATGTCCACGAAATGACTTTTGATGCGATTCAGATTTCACAATGCTACCCAGAGAACATTAATGCTCATAGTTACCATTGATGTCGATGTTACTATCAATGGTAAGTTTTAAGCAACAGGGTCCTGGGGGTGTTTCACAAAGATCCTAAGTCGGACTTAACTCTAAGTTGGACTTAAAAATTACGGAGCTTTAGAATAAAATATATTCAAAGGCAAAAATTGAAGTATTTTAGATTTTTCATAAATTCCACATCAAGAACATGAAATCTTTCATGATAATAGAAAATATGAATGATTGAATCAACATTTTATGCCTTTTAAAATAACTTTTACAAAATATTTTCAAGGATGCTAATGGCTTTCCATAACTTTTAAGTCCAACTTAGAGATAAGTTCGACTTAGGATCTTTGTGAAACACCCCCCAGGTCCCGGTAGGCTATGGGTTACTCAATGAATGAATAATAAGGAAGCACACTGCTCAAAGGTCTGAAAATTAAGACATAATCTTGACTGGAAAGACCATGGAGAGACCATGGAAAGGAGAGTGAAGAATTGTATTTTGATTCCGCATCGACTCATTTGAGAAAATAAGTTGAACGTATTGTAGCTGGGCTGAGCGGAGCAGAATGAGTGACAGTTATTTTTCTTGGGCAATTCTGTTTACCCATGGAAGACAATACCTGCTGAAATAACCCGCTGAGAGTCATAAGGGCCGAGACTCATAAGGGCGTTAACTCATACGCTTGAACACATAGTTATGCCCTTATGGCTCCCTGTACACCATAAGTAAGGTCATTACCAGCGCCTCACGTACCTCACAGCTCTATGAATAGGAATAATCCGCCCTGGCAATGATATTTCTTGAGTTACGCGACAGTTACATGCTTATTTGCAAATCCAATGAGATTAAGGCAGCCCTTGATTTGATTTCTCTTTTCATCGTGGGATTGCAAAAAAATACACCGCTATGCCCCAAGACGATGTAAAAACAAACAAGTGTCCACTGTGTGGGTGATACATGGTGTGAATTCAATTTGCCAGAGTTAATGAACAGATAATGCAGTATCTCACATAGTCTAATTCTCAAGCGTATGACAGTGCATTCATGATCAAAAAAATTATTTGCGATTTGGAATTCGTGAAAAGAAGTGGGTGGTTTCTATCAATAAGATGGATTTTATCTCTATCATCAAAGTCAAAATTGATGTTTCCAATTTAAAGCAGATTGGAAGGGATATGCAAAACTGTATTTTCTGAGCGTCACATTTGGGGTAATTATTCCAGTGACTTCACTGATACAGTGACAAAGGTTGCTGGGAGCCTGGGAGGATTGTTATTCCTTCTCAACAGACATGTCATCATTATCAGGAAAGCTGTTATTAGGTAGGTTGCCCTTTACGATGGCTCTTCACGATTCTAAATTTGGAAGTAGAACTTTAAAAACCTGAACCAGAGGCATTTAACATAAAGATTTTGAATAGTTTTTGAATATGTACGCGGATTTACATTTATAATGACTGGAGTGCCCTTTTCATTCCTTTCTTTAGATACAGAATTATTAAATAGGCCTGCAGGTAGTATCAATATGTTTTCTCAATCAGAACTACATTTTGAAAAAATGCAATCTGGGGAAAAACCCTTATCGAGTCTGTTGATCATTCTGATAAAATGGGCTAATATCCCTCACCACATTTTAGTGCAGTTGTGAGAGTATGCAATAAAATAATGTATTGCAAGTCAACCATTAAATTGACCTTAATACTTGTAGGGAATGAGAGTGGGAGATTAAAGACAGGATACATGTTCCATCTATAATAAAGATAGAGAAAGATTGAGAATGATTTTTTTTTAAAACAAAGGTAGAAAGATAAGGAGCGACAGAAGAGAGGGAGCAGTGATACATAGGAGAAGGAGAATGAGAGTGAGAGAGGAACTGAGAAAAATTGAAAAGAATAAGAAAGAGACAGAGGGAGAGGAAAAGGTTAGCCTTGTAAGCACACCTAATCAGAGAAGAGAAATAATAGAAAGAGAGAAGGGGAACAATAGAAAGAGAGAAGGGGAATAATAGAAAGAGAGAAGGGGAATAATAGAAAGAGAGAAGGGGAATAATAGAAAGAGAGAAGGGGAATAATAGAATGAGAGAAGGGGAACAATAGAAAGAGAGAAGGGGAATAATAGAAAGAGAGAAGGGGAACAATAGAAAGAGAGAAGGGGAACAATAGAAAGAGAGAAGGGGAACAATAGAAAGAGAGAAGGGGAACAATAGAATGAGAGAAGGGGAATAATAGAAAGAGAGAAGGGGAACAATAGAAAGAGAGAAGGGGAACAATAGAAAGAGAGAAGGGGAATAATAGAAAGAGAGAAGGGGAACAATAGAAAGAGAGAAGGGGAACAATAGAAAGAGAGAAGGGGAATAATAGAAAGAGAGAAGGGGAATAATAGAAAGAGAGAAGGGGAATAATAGAAAGAGAGAAGGGGAATAATAGAAAGAGAGAAGGGGAATAATAGAAAGAGAGAAGGGGAATAATAGAAAGAGAGAAGAAAGTGAAAGAAAAAGAGAGAGAGGAAGAGGGACAGAAAAATACTGCTTTAAAAAAAATATATATTACAAGAAAGAGAAAAGGAGAGAGAGTGGGGAGGCCTAAACACAGCAAGAGGGAAAGAAAGAGTTGAAAAACTAAAGATACTCTTTTATCTCCAGCAGCTTATGGGGTATTGACTTTCAGACTTGTGTATAATAAGTCATTGCTGGATAGTGGATAGCCTTAAGGACCCTAGAAATACCAGGCTGTTTATTTGCCTATTGTACTACGGCCATTTCAATCCCTATAGTCCCGCTATTCCAATTACAACGCAACTGATATAGTACTCCAATGACCTTTGATAATTTCGATTCTGATATTAAATTTTTCTGCATGCATGATTGTGCCAACTTGATATGCATTGAGACGTCTGAATGCTCAATAGGACGATTGGCTTACGTTTGTTTTAAAGGTAATCGAGTTCTGGTATCGATGGAAATAAATTCTCACAATATTGATTCAAACTTACTTTAAATTTTCAAAAATGCTTACATTCGTTCTGGAGGTAATCAAGTTGAGGTAATCAAGTTATAGTATCGATGGAAATAAATTCTCACAATATTGATTTGAAACAAATATGTATTGTTCAAGACATCTGCAAAATGATTCACACAGGGGCACTCAAAATCTAAGACCAGACCTCCAACATTTCTACAAAGAGGGCTCAATGCCTTTAAGCCCTAAAATTGAGTCCGGACCCCGACAGAATATATAGAGTGGAGCCTTGCATAACAACTACCACTACTCAATATTTCCTTTTAGAAACATGGAAAGAGTTGTACATGGAGAGACAGTACTGATGCCATAGCATTAATTGCTGAATGATGATGCATAAAACACCATTTGAGAAAAGTATTGCGTAACCATGGAAACAAATGACACACCAATGATCAGACTAGGGCGCAACGGCCTCACTCGATATGTAAGTATCAGAAGTCAAATTTCTAAGAAACTTCGGTCCCAATGTAGAAACATAGATTGACATATTCTACACTTCAAGGAAACTAATGGAAATATCATATTGACATGGTTTTCTTCACTTATGTCTGAATATTGTACAATCAAGTCTGTATTCATGTACATGTACTACAAGCAACTGCATTTCTTCTTCTTTTTAAAACCTATATATTATTTGTGTTTATAAGTAGTTTGTAGAGCATCTTATTGATGACCCCTTTTAAAGTTTGACATGAGCCATTATGTATCTTGAAACCGTTCTATAAAATGGTCTGAAATTAATATTAGGCTTAAAATGTACCAAGATTGGCAGTCAGAAAAAATAACCACCACCACCATAGATTGCTATTTGAGGCAAAACTTTGCAATGCATGGATGCAAATAAGAGCTTTTCTAGGTAAGAAAGGAACAATCCAGATGACACTAAGATAAATCTTACATCACTCTTAACATTTGGGTTTCTCTGTCTCTTCTCATACTCTTAACCTGAATCTCTCACTCTCAGTTCCTCTTTTTCTACCCATCTCCATTTCTCTTCCCTGGATTTTCGTTCACTTTGTCCATTCCAATATCTATTCATCTAAGAAGCTCCTTTATTATCTCTCTCTTCCTCTTAATTCTCTTTTTCTTTCTCTCCATTTTTCTCTATCGATTCCTTTCCCTCTTTCTTTCTTCTGGATAAAATGATCAGTTGAAATGTTACACTATCATACATTTCTATCATCTCTCTCTCTCTCTCTCTCATACATTTCTAATACCACTATCTCTCATAAATTTCATCGACATCATCATCATAATTTCTCTCTCTCTTATATTTCTATCATCTCTCTGTTTGAGTGTTTCCATTATTACTGATTTCACGGTAGCACTTAATAGAGCACCATTTTAAATAGACATCTCTACCCCCCCCCTCTCTCCCTCTCCCTCTCTCTCTCTCTCTTCCTCTCTCCCACCCTCCCTCTCTATCTCCTCAACTACTTAAAACCATCACCCTTGGCAATCATTTCCATTAGAGAGTGAGAAATCGATGAATTCATCTTTGTCCTCTTTCATGTGAAGATCTTCAAGCGTTGGTTTGTTTACCAATGGATCGAGAGCGACAAGGTTTATAGAGGAAGTATAAAAAATGAGAGCACTTTACATTAAATTGCTTATTTCACAGAAATAGGTCTACTGCTTTATCCATGTGTGCATTCTTTGTTATAATACATTTGGGGGAAAAAAGAATATACTACGGAATTCATACAAATTATAAAGGCCTGCTGGGTGTTTCACAAAACTTGTCATCAGTGACAAATGACAGTTTTTTTGTTATAAGCTACTGAAATCCTTGCTTCTGATTGGTTATCAACAGATTTGTCACTGATATTTGTCATTTGTCATTGAAAAAAGGCTTTGTGAAACAGGTCCCAGGTCTTGGCGGAAAATGCGGTTAGAATCTAAAAGACTTTGATTTTGAGCACTAATAAAACAGAAAGACAACTATAAAAATGATAATCATCTGCCCAGTCTAGTTTACTAATAAAGCCTGTTGTTTTTCTTGAAAATTGAAATTTGTTCAACTTTCAAGAAATGTAAAGTTGGACATGACAGGATACTAGTTTCCAAGATAGACAATGGAAAATCCAAGAAGTTTGAATACTTTGTAGCATGACTGGTAGGAGCATGAGGTTGAATTATCTATTTATGCCTCTGAATGCTCATAGTTTGCTAAAGCCAAGAAGGACATTGTATATCTGTTTTATATCCCTCATGATCATCTCACCATTAAGAAACTATTACAACGCCTACATTGTTTTCTTGTTGTAGTGCTTACCGTTTTGATTCCGAGCTCCAGCGTATAACTGCGGGAGAAGGAGGTCTATAGGGCTTTGTTATCCACAAGATCATCATCAAAATCAGCTTTTATTTCCTTACAAAAATCCTGAAACACAGAAAGTCCGTACCTGATCTGTTTCTTTGTGTTTTTGCTTTCATTCCTTCCTTAAATTTCAACAATTATTCCACATTTAACAGGTGAATACGGGAATAGTCGGCAGCCAATTTGCCGAACTCTGTTTTTTTCAGCTGCTTTTCTCAATGCGCTATCCTCACCAAATCGGCTGAAGAAACTTCAAGCTGGGAATTTAGCCTGCACGCTCGTTGCACTAAAAAAATTGATGAAATTTAGATATCGATCGCAGAAATATTGGTGATCGGTGGAAAAAGTAGATTCCAGGATGTACTATACCACACCAAATAGTAAATTTTCTCACGCTCTCAAATTTATAGTCAAAACTATCCCTTTTTCGTGCTCTGGACAATCGCAATGCAAAAAACTATACATGAGGGATATAAGAAATCCTATCATCCTTGTCAGCCATTGAATACTACTACTATCTATCTTTCTTTAGCTATTGTGTAGTATCCACCATCCTTTATTCAGTAGACACAAGTAACCCTGAAAATACACTTATAGGATCGACATCCCCATCAGGAATGTACTCAAGAAACTTTCAACAATTGAACCAGCAAAAGAAAATTCCTTTTGGCAACAAGACCATTTTATGGAATGTGGCAAGGACAAGACAATTATGTTGCATAATGAAAATGAATCCGAGCTTTGCATATATATATGGATTTGTGTCAATGGTCTTAAAAACTCTAAATGCTGAGAAATACATGCAATTATTAGTAGACGTTGCTGTGGAAGAGGGAGGGGGGGGGGGGGTCATATGCTGGGTCAGCTAGGCATTCAAATGATAGTTCCTGTATTTCTTAATATTCCACATGAAGAGGAGAAGACTTAGCAGCACTTTACAATCAATACTTGGTTTCTTGCCATCTATCAACAAAAGATAATAAAGAAATCTGGTAGAGAGGATTTTGTGGCCTTACAAACTGTAGATGGATTTGAAATGAAAACTTGATATAATTCTTTATCGAGCATACTATCTTGACATTTACTAGATTATATGCAAAGTTTAAAATGCTGTCGGTATAAAACAAACTTATCTACGTGATATTACTGGGTAATCCTTAATGAAATTGACAAATGTGTCTTCTTCTTTGTTGGTTATCTTTCCCTAAATCAAACATAATTTCATTATTACTTTTTGGGGGCGGGGGCAAACATGACAGGTATCACTTTACAATAGTAACCAAATGTACACCCCCCCCCCCCCCCCACATGCTAATCACACACTCTACATGCGTATTATTAACTATAGCTGAGATTCATATATTATGGAGAAGAAAAAAGGAGAAGAAAAAAGGAGAAGAAAAAAGGAGAAGAAAAAAGGAGAAGAAAAAAGGAGAAGAAAAAAGGAGAAGAAAAAAGGAGAAGAAAAAACAATCAGCACAGCTAGGGTTTCCATTCTGTTTCATGCATTTTTGTATGAGTCATATGTATCTAGTGTGCATGTATTGGCAAAGTCAATATGTTCTTGTGTAACACAATGTTTGCTTATTTGTTTGTAAATTGACTTAATCCCCTTGGAACATAAAAAAGTCAACTGTGCAATTGAGAATGATTCACAATTTTAATCATAGGTTGGTGGACTTGTAATAGTAGAACGTCTTTTAACATCAGATGTTGTACAAGCTGTTTCAAAACAAATTTTGGATTGCAAAGACCAATTAAATTAATTGTTTTTAATAAGCATCAAACTTTATCTTGTGGTTGTGACATTACATATCAAGAATGCTCATCTTAAACTAAGAGTGCATTGTTTACCATGCTACGTAGCAAATAATGTTTACACAAAGTTTGGACCAGTAAAATTGTGACAAAATTATAGAAGCATACTGACAAAACCACATTGACAGCTAAGCACCAGCACAAAAAAGCACATGTGGGACAAGGCTGTATCGCTACAGCTTAGATTTGTATCATTTATTGCATTTTCGCACTGATTTTTCTCAACTGGAATTATACTTTTATTCAAATAATTGAAAGAAAATTTGTTAAAAATATATATTTACTTGTTTATATACATACATGTATCTACATTTTGAAACTAAATTTCCCATACACAACATCCCCAAAAAGATATACATGTCGCAGATGACATTTTCATCTGCTACCATAACTCAATTTTAAATGAATATCCTGAAATGCAAATTAAAAATTCAATTATTTCCCAGGGATGTGTCATAAATTAAATTCAACCTTGTCATGTCTTGAACAAACTAATCTAGTTTCAAGTTGTGCAATTATTTTAGAACATGATATTTGTTTTTAAAGGTGTTCTAGCCTCTCCTCTGCACAAACAAATCTTTCGAGCTGTTTCAGTTGACCAATTATTTTGAAATCTGAGCGTTATTTCGTAAGGTGTTCTTGTTTCTTTTCTTCTCTTTATTGCTCTAATTCGTACACCGGGCATGCGGAAGTCCACGTGCCTGTAAATATGTATGCCTTCTCAAGAGTGCATCTTCAATCTCCCGTGCCACCTCGCTCATTCCGGCTTCTGCACTCCCTGTTATAAATGAGCATGGTGTCTTCGACGAAGACGGAACGCACGGGCAACAACGGAAAAGAACCCATAAACAATCTATCCATTATCACCACCAACAGAGCCCCCCCCCCCCCTTCCACCGATCGTCCACCATCGTCGCTAATGACCATGTGCAGTGGTGGTATGCTTGTGCGTTGTTAAAACCAGGTTGTGGCTGTATGGATGGATGGTAATGAATAAACGCAAATGCCGGGAAGAGAGAGAGGAAGCGGGTATTCCATCCCGTCACTGCAGGAGCTCTTAACTTGAAGAGGGAGCCTCTGTAACGTGCCAACATGATAAATTATGGCATGCATAATTCTCTTCTTTGGGTAATCCAATCCCCTGATGAGACTCTTTTTCTGTCCTCTCTTTCTCTCTCTATCTCTGAACTCATCATGGCCTGCATCTTTGTGGGTTCTGCTCTTTCTTTCTTTCTCTCTCTCTCTGAGCTCAAGCCTGCTCCCTTTTGGAGGTTCTCCTAGCTCTCTCTCTCTCTCTCTCTCTCTGTGTGATATTCTTCTGCTAGCTATATTATAACACTACACTAAACCATTAATCAGTATCTCTCTCTCTCTTTCTCTCTCTCTCTCTCTCTCTCTGTATTATGATCTCCGGCTAGCTTCTTGGGTAGGGTCTCTCTTAAAAATTCTTGAATATAATACGTTCTGTGACTTCTGTTCTAGATCTGTGCTAAACCATTAGTGATTGTCTTTCTCTCATTTAGAATTTACGAAGTCCACGTTCTATCCTATCCTATTACTATTCTCTTTTGATTTCTCTCCTCTCCTCTCCTCTCCTCGGATGTATCTTTATTCATGTGCTTTATATGTCATCACTCTGTGCTTTCATCTTTCTCCAATCTATTCCTAGGTACATTTCTTGTTCTTGATTATTATTATGCATTTCAACAATGTGCTCTCTCGCTCTCTCTCTCTCTCTCTCTCTCTGAACATCATGTTTTCTGCTTACATTAGAGCCAGGAGGGTCCTTCAGCACAGAGTTAACACCCTTCTGGCTCTCAACAGTCGACGTATATATCTAATATACCCTGTCAATTTTTATCTATATATCCCCTACCCAAATGTGGAAAAAAGTGTTTGACATTTTATCACAAAACTGTGCAGTTATAATTACATTTATTTTTTGTTCGGTCTCTCTCTCTCTCTCTCTTTTTCTACATCATAATTATATCCCATGTCCTGTCAAATCCTATCTCTCTATATCCCCCAGCCCAACAGGAAAAAACCACATGGCATTTCATAAAATAGTTCTATAGCTGTAGTAAAAATTCTCTCTCTCTCTCCTTCTTTCTTTCTCTCTCTCTTTCTCTCTCTCTCTCTCTCTCTCTCTCTCTCTCTCTCTCTCTTCTCTCTCCCTCACCCTCCATCATACCACATCCGTCAAATTTAATGTCCCTATGTATCCCTAAATTCAACCTGTACAAACAAATGAATTTATAAATAACTCTGTAACTATAGTAATTGCAATAATAATTGAATTCTTTGTGTAAAAACTAGGTGGCGAAACATTGGAAGGTGATATTGAGGAAAGGGCATCTTTTTATATGAAGATAAAGATCATGGTCCCTGGATAAATGTTGATGTTGTACAGTACGTCCAAACAACGCATAATTTTATGTTTCCTTGTTCACATTTGTATTACTTCTATTTATACACCCCCTCTCGCTCTACAGTCATTAAACATGATCCGATCAGGAATGGTATTTTAAGCTAGATGTTATTGAACGTAGAAGTGTCGTAGTCGAGTGGTTTAAGCACGTGACTTGAAATTTGATGGCAGTGATTCGATCCCCGACACAGCACTAATGTCCTTTGGCAAGGCATCAATCTTCATTTGCCACAGTCAACCCAGGTGAGGTAAATGGGTACCTAGCAGGAATTAATTCCTTGAAATGCTGGAGCGCTGTAATGGCAGCTAGGCTATAAAGCCGGAGTAATAAAAAAAATGCGCCTCGGAATAGAATTTCTAGATAGACGGCGCTATAGAAATGCCTATTATATGTTTTCTGTGAATGAACGTATATTATAAAACAGCATTAATAAGAATCATAGTATGAATATATATGAATACACATATTTCTCAAGTGTGATTTCAGATGCTGTTGAACATGGGGTTACAAGTTGCTCAATAATACAGAGTTTCATCATCTATATTGCATAAGTACACACAATCTGAAGTGGAAGATTGGAATATGTATAGGAAATGGATATTCAGTGGAGACTGTGATATTAAAAAAGAAGATGACATATTATATTCAGATCAGAAAATATTTCATCCATTTAACATGCACAATCTCCCCCCCCCCCCTCCCTCCCCCATCTATCTCTGTCTGTTTCTCTCTTCCTATCTGTGAGTGTCTGTCATCTTTTCACCTCTCTGTCTACATCTCTCTCCCTGCATGTCTATGGGTGTATATCCCCCTCTCTCTCTCTATTTCTCTCTCTCTCTATCTCTCTCTCTCTCTCTCTCTCTCTCTCTCTCTCTGTCTCTGTCTCTCTCTCTCTCTCCCTGCCTCTGACCCTCATACATACAGATAGGTGCACGGATTGAAACTCACGACCACTTCATAAAATATACAGAATCAACACACATAGATTGCAATACCACTAAACAGCAAAAACACACAGGATACTTGATGCTTACAAGAAAAATACAGACAACAAACTGTGTTCACTTACCATCATATTTGTATAGCTGTAGTACATGGTAGATGAAAATTCACAGGACAGGGAAGCTTGAAACTGAGAAGAAAAACTGCACGGTTTTGGCCTGTATGGAGTCCTGCCGGGCTTGCAACACTCTCCTTTTTCCCCCTTCCTTTCTCCTTCGACCCGTAGCACAGCCAAAATACACCAGAGTTATAGTGAGCTACAACACACACTCACACACACATAGCGATAACACTAGAGGATTCCTGGCCCGGCTACAACTCACACGCAATTTAGATAATGCACGGTCACTTGGTGTCTTTTTTTCCCCTTCCTCAATTTTTTTTCCCCTCGGTTATCCCCCACTTCTTCTCAACAACGACGACGGGATAAGAGAAAGACGCAAACACAGAAAAGTCTTCACTATCGAAGGATTCCTCTTATATCCACACTTGCGTGCAGGATTCGATCAGGCATTCAAATCACACACAAATTTATTTCTGGTTTTGAAAAAGATGAGCTAGGTAGGATGAAGATGATGAGGAGTCGATACAGGGATACTGTACGTTGAGAGACGGCACGGCCACCTCTACGCTTTCAAGGCCGATGCAGGAGTTAAACGGAAAATAGAAAAGAAAATAAAGACGGACAAAAACGGGGAAAAGAAACGAGGGGAAGGCAGACAGCAGTGCAAAAGCAGCTCGGCCGACGAATATGCTTTCACTCACACTTACACATCACCGGCCTTAAAACCTAATCATGCATGCCCCTGAGTGCAAGGGAGAGAGAGATGGAGAAAGAGAGAGAGAGAGAGAGAGGAAGAGAGAGATGAAGAGCATTGCTCTCGTATATATGGGATTGCATTCAACTCTGTGTGTAGCTGCTACAGTTCTGTCAATATTGTCGCAATCTCTACACGCTCGACTACAGAGACACAGTTGGGTGTAATTATAGCAGTCCTCCTTCCCTCAAAGGAGAGAAAGGGAGAGCAGGGGAGAGAGAGAAAGAGAGGGGGAGGGAAAGAGAAAAAGAGATCAAGGAGAAATTGATCAAAGAAAAGCAATCTCGCAAATGTATCGCAGTTATATCAATTGGAGACCTCTAATTGAGCCTGTGCTGTGATGGGGAGTAGGATATGCAATATAGCAAAATATGGACTTTCCATTTTTACATGCACATGTATGTATGTAACTTAATAGTCAGGCATTCGTTTACTATGGGCTTTGCATTTTTGTTAGGGTTAGAAGGGTAGGGGTGAAGATGGGAATTTGTTAATAAGGATACTTCACAAAAGATAATGACTTAATTTGGGAAAAGAAAAGAAAAAGGCATCTACTAATATAATAAGTCTACAAGAGGGTATTTAAAGAAGAGGGGGAGGTAGGGAGAGAGAGAGAGAGAGAGAGAGAGAGAGAGAGAGAGAGAGAGCGAGAGAGAGACAGAGAGAGAGCAAGCAATACAAATAGACAGAAAGAAAGAGAGAGGAGAGTTTGAATGTAACAGATGATGTTCATGATATTCACAAGATTCTTTCTCTTCAGCATGAATATTCAAATATACCGGCATATAAAAGTGTAATGCATTTTATGAACTTGTTCCTCATAAGTGTTCCTTTTATATACACTACATGTTATAAATTTGCTCAATTATATTACACTCATGTTGGAAGAAAGACAAATAAACTTGAACTTAAACTGCACTGCTTTTTCCTCAGTTTTATCTTATTCTTTTAATGCAACCTTTCTTAAAATTGTGATTGTGTAACTATTTTGTCTGTATTTATATATTTATATTTGTATGTACATGTATAGCACCTTTAAATGTCCGAAGGCAAATTTCATGTATTTTTTACATGACAATAAATTATCTTGAATCTTGAATCTTGAATCTTGAAACTTGAACTAGAATAAAATAAAAAGCACCAACTGAAAAATAACCTGTGTATTTAATATACAGTATGCCAAACCAATCAGTATTATAAACAGAGATTCCCTAGATCTGCCCTAGATACTTGAGATGGACTCAAATAATCTATTCTCTTTTGGTCTTCTTTCATTCCACATACATTATGATGCTGCATGGCTCCTCTGATGGTGATCACAATTCAAACTTGAGAAAAACAAGAGATGCCTCGAGGGGAAAATCTCACCAATGTTTGAATAGGATTCTATAGGTCATTGGAGAGCACATGGCATGTAAACTATCTGCATAGTATGTAATCTGCGATATTGAGATCAAAATATAATCTTCATGCAGATAACTTAGGACGCGTTTATCATCTCTTTTCTGGCCTAGAATCAGCGTTGTCAAATGTGTTTCAGGCAAATTTGCATGGTGATAAACGCAAGCCTCTTTTCAAACATCTTTAGATATGGGTATATTGAAACGCCCCAAAAAGTGCATTTTGAATATAAGAATGAGCTTGATGCACGTCTCTGAGAGATGATAAAGACAATGCTGTTTTGAAACACACGATCAGACCTTCCCAGAGGCTAAATTCCTGTTCGGAAAAATAGCGCACGGCATGTGCATTGCAATAGTTGACCTCCGAGCAGCTCTCTGCTTCCAGGGTCAAACGGTGCAAAGCAGTTACGCAGAGGCGAGGCCTTTATTTTGAATCGTGACGAGTTGATAAACGCGACATCCCGCAAATCACGTTCGTATAGTGGGGTTCGATATGTATGTATAGTAATGCTGTTTCTGAGTGGCAAAAGATATGATAAACGCACCCTTAATGAACTATCTGCAGAGAATGGAGAATCCATTTTGGTCTCCATGTTGGAGGATGCTTTACATGCATGAGAGATACGAAACATGTCACATGGGATATTGAATGTCCTTTTCAAGCTGGATAGGATTTATGTTTCACCTTGAGAGGTACACACACACTTATAAAACCTCTGGAAACGTGAAACAAATCATGATTTAAAAACAAAGATAACTGGGTTTTTCATCTGAATTGTGAATGAAGAAATTCTTCTGTTGATTTGTAAAGGAATATAAACCATCTTGATTAGAAAAAGTTTCTCCCAGTGGTTCGATGAGGATAAAGATTATACAGAAATGTTTCTGAAAGTTTATCCCAGATGGGACAACATTCTTCTTGTAGTGCATTATGTAGAACAATGTAGAACAAGATAAAAATGATTATTCAGTTGGGCTGAGGTAAATTCATGGACCCCCCCCCCCCTCCCCCTCCCAAACAAAAGAAAACTTCCCCACTTCTCATCCAATTTCTTTGATTTTAGTTGACAGATAGCAAGATGTAGCAACACCAAGCTTCTGTGATTTTGTTTTCCATGTCAAATGGAATATTAAACAACTAAGAAAGAACAAATTATTTAAATGACTGCCCCAGGATATATATTCAAAGATAATCATGTTGTTGTATAAATCCAACTGTCAGTTACGTGTTTGCAATTTTGTCCACCCTCTCAGATTGCTGAGCGAGGCGGCATAGGCTTAGGCAAAGAAGCATCAATCCTAATACAGGGCACCATATATGATATGGCATATTCTAGTACCAATCTCATTATGACAACTAATTACTATAATTCGTATTCCTAAAATTAGTTATATGCACAAAGCAATACACCATAGATATTGTTGACTAATGACAAATTGGAAACCGGACATCCATTGTTTACTTCCAATTATTTCACAAAGTCTTCCTTTTTCTGGGTCAGGAAGGACAAAATGATGTCCGTGATTCAGCTGATGAAGACAAAATCAAGATGAAGCTTATAAGAGGGAAAAAACCCTTTGGTTAGTGCGTGATCCCGGGAGTCATAATTTCCCGTTTACGTAATTAGGGATTTAAAAGCAAGCTGATTAATAAACGGTGACAAGAGATAATAAACGGGCGATTTAACCCCAAAGGTGCACCATTCATTAAACGCCGCTTCGGGACAGACAACTATTGCGTTACGCAAGAAACCGTCGGGGGAGCGAATGCTATCCGATCTGGCTTGTTAAAATTTGAGTGACATTTAGGAAAAGCCCACTTCAGAGATGAAATCTGGCAAGGTTCATGAATTACCCATGATGCCATAATTTAAGCATGGAAGATATACCGTTGGCAAGGGAATCTAGCGCAAGGGAGATTCAGAATCATCTTGAAAGGAAAGGTTATGCAAGGGTTTGGGGTTTATATAGGCACTGATAAAATTGAAGGGTCGCTATAACCGGTAAATATTTGTCTTCATGTTTTTTTGTTATTTTAATGAACCAAAGGCACTTCTTCAAGTCCAGTATAAAAACAAAAACAACAGCAGAAGGAAGCAAACAAACAGAGGTATAGAATGGTATCCCATGAGTCTGTCTTGTCAGCCACTATAAGGGCAGATATGAAGTTTCAGGAATTATAAGGAACAAACAGCCAAAACAGATCTCAAATTGCAAAAAGAAAAGTCTGGTTAACTGTATTTCTATTGGCCAATTCTTGAAAGTATTTTAAAATGTAGCAACTCTTAAAAGTGATGAGGGAAGTTTCAACCACCTAAATTTATCAACTGTATCCAAGATTGTGTGGATTAAAAGGCTAACCAAGCTGAAAATTAAAAAATGAGTTCCTAAATTATGAATTTATGATATCACAGAGTGCCAGATATCTATGTAGATTAAGAGACACAACGAAATAGAGAATGATTATAAAAAAGTTTCTCAGGAGATTCGGATACCTGGTTGTAAACTTGGAGCCACCTCAATGAACCAATTGGAAAGTGAAGTCCTGGGCATGCATGACACATAAAATGTATGTGGCAGCAACATTTTGATGAAGTCTCCAAATATTACCAGTTTTATTATGGAACAGCAAAGAATTTCAAGAACAAATATTTTAAAATATAGCTACTACGCTATTTGTGCACAAGAGAATAATCATTATGGGAAAGCTAGCTCACACATCATTTTTTCAACCTTTACAAGAACTCTGCCTTTTCTTTAAACCCCTCAATTATGCACTTCTTTTGTGCCCCCGAACAAATGAACCCGAAGAAATAAAAAGACATCATCTCACTGCATTAACCTTTACAAGAACTCCAGTTTCTCTTAAAACCTCCATTCATGTATTTCTTTTGTGCCCCTTGAACAAACGAACCTGAAGAACAGACAGACATCATCTCACTGCTTTGATACCTGAAGCTCTAGCTAACTCTGTTCTGCTGGAGGAAATTTCTAGTACGCAACATGCAAATTCTTGTCAGCGCAGGGATGATTTATTCGCGGCAATGTCACGGGTGACCTTTCTGCGACAGTTTATCGTATTACGTTCTGCAAACAAGACGTAAATCCCAGTCAGAGCGACCACGCTTCTTTTTTTCCCCTTTTTTAAAACTGTATTTTCTTTCTACTTTTTGTCTTCAGAAAGATGTCTATAGATGCTCCCAAAGATTCACCCTTGGTCTTTTTCATTTGAGGGGAGAGTAGGGATAGGGGAAGAAGTCAGTTGAAGAAGAGTTAATATAAAGATCTCTATTCATGCTTTTATATTCTTTATGAGGATAAAATGGTAAAAAGGTAGAAGGGCAAATGCAAATAAGGCAAAAAAGAAGGGCCTTCACACCATGGTGTCAGTTTTTCAATATTTTGTTAATGTATGCAAACCCCTCCCAGGCTTTTCCTCTTTTTTTTTGCTGTGAGAATGATCAAGAGGAAAGAATAGACCTTGCTTTTAGAGAGTTTCCTTTGGTGCCATCATGGACCCTACTACATAATTTATTGCTATAAAAACTTAACCCCACCCCCTCTCCATTTATCTCTTTATATCTCTTGCTTGCTTTATTTCTTTCTTATGTTGGCTTTGCCCCTCAATGCATGTCTCTGTCCCTGTCTCTCTGTCTGTCTCTCACTGTGTCAGTATATTTCTTTCTCTATCTTGTCCTAGATTCATTACCTCTCATCCTTTATCTCTGCCTCTCTCTCTTTCTCATTATTCTCTCTTCCCTTTCCTCCCTCTCTCTTTCTCACTATGCTCTCTTCTCTTCTCCCTCTCTCTTTATCTCTCTCTTTCTCACTATTCTCTCTTCCCTTTCCTACCTCTCTCCCCTCCCCTCTCTCCTGAATTCTCACTCTTCTCTTTTTCCTTCCCCTCCCCCTCCCCCCCCCCCCCCCTCTCTCTCTCTCTCTCTCTCTCCCCCCATCCCACTGGCCTACGTGTTTTCTTTGCCCCATTAGAATCAATGCTTTACCTATACTCCAAGGTGAAAAAAAAACATCGCAGCCATCTTGCGTTATATAAAGAAAAAAATATGACGGAGAAAGGTGGGCCAAATTGAGTAATATACAATAGAAAGTATAAGCTCCTAGAAATACAGGCATCAGGTTACTGCCTGAGAAGAAGAAAAGAAATTGTGACCTGGCTTGCGCAAATAGGTCAAATGTCCAAAGAAGGAGTTTGAGTTATTTTGGTGGAATATATACACAAACATACTGTAAATTCTTCAGTTATATTCATTTTTAAAGGAGAAAGGGTGGTGGATTTTCTGTGACCTCATATGCAGAAAAAGGTGACAGATAATTTAAGTACTTGTAAACAACTTTTATATATTTATATTGTTTTCTTGAATTGGGTATGAACTTATTATGATACATGCAGGTTTAATAGCAGAAAAAAGGGTTATAACTGAAATATTGTTCTGTGTTTGAAAGAGAATTTGATCTCTTGTTTGTATATATTTGTAATGATTTCCTTTTATCCCAAGGTTGTTTTGATTCTAAAAGAGAAATTTAAATAGGTGTTGTACAATGTAGTTTCATAAAGCACTGACAATATAGATACGTTTACCTTACAAATTATGTCCTTTGGGAAAAAACATTTCCCTTCAGCTGAAAAAAGTGTGTCTGGCATATAAAGCATGTTTACAGAGGTAAATTCTAAGAATTCAATTCATTACAAATTGATTGATAAACAACTGAACTATCATAACAAGACTTTTAGCATTTCTGTGACATATTCCCCCTTTATGCACGGCAGGTCACATCATTCTGAAATTGAAAACCAGGCCAGAGATAAGGATTAGATGGAAAAAGAAGACCCTTTAGGTCATTCATTAGCAGAAATAGAGAACCCCATCTAGGGTTCTTCTCAACCATCATGCACTGGGTCCATTCACACTACGATCAAACATTGCAAAGTTGGGGGAGAAGTTGCTTAGCAATAGCAAATCGCTAAAGATTGAACCTGAACTGTAAAATTGCAATGTAAGTATAACTGTGATGATTGGACTATGATATAACAGAAATAGAGAACCCCATCTAGGGTTCTTCTCAACCATTATGTACTAGGCCCATTCACACTACGATCAAACATCGCAAAGTTGGGGGAGAAGTTGCTTAGCAATAGCAAATCGCTAAAGATTGAACCTGAACTGTAAAATTGCAATGTAAGTAAAATTGTGATGTTTGGACAATGTTCCAAACATCTTAATTTCACTTCCACAGCAATGTTGTATGGGAAGTTGCTTGCCAACTGCTATTTACTAAGCAGCTTCCACTGTTACATCATCATCATCTTAGTAAAATTGCCATGTTTGAACCTTGGTGTAAATGACTCACATTTGCTGATGGTATTTGTTAGAGTGAAATTTGCTTAGCAACATCTGCTAAGCACTTTAAACTGTAACATTACAATGTTTTTAAAAAATTGCAATGTTTGGACTGGTGTACATTGACGTGCGCTATGCTGATGACCTAGTGTAAATGAACTATACAGATGACTTCTCTCAGTTCAAACATCATGATATTGTGGGAAACTGCAACATCTGCTAGACAACTTAAACTGTAACATGACAAAATTATGTTGTTTGGATTGGAGTGTAAATGGATCTGTGAATACCAATGACAAATCTTGGTCCAAAAATCACAACTTTGTAGTGAAAATTACTATGCAACTTCTATTAGCATAATATGCTAAGGAACTTGAACTGTAACATTACATGAAAGTTGTAGAACCGCAAAGTACGACCATAAAGTGAATGGACTTATGTATGTATGTAGTAATGATAATTATCATGAAAAACACACAAATGTTATGGTGAAAGTGTAAAGGACCCTACATATGCTGATGACATTTCTGTGTCCAAACTGTACTGGAGGAAGGTGCGTGAGTTGCTTCTATGTGACACATACTGTGATGTTTGCTAAGTCACAGTGTCCATAAACTCAAAATATTTAGACCATATTGTTAATGGACTAACATACAGTGATGAAATTTCTCAATAAAAAATCGTGAAGTTGTGCTAAAAGTTTCTTAGCAACATTAACTGCAATAGCCCAAAGTTAGTAAACGCACAATTTTATGACATTGTATTAAGTGCACCTAAGTATACTGATGAATTTCTAAGTCTAACATCACAAAGTTGTAGTCAAATTTTCTTAGCAGAATCTGAGCCCAACTGTTACATGGCGGTGCCAGTACAATCATGTTTGGAGCCCAGTGTAAATGGACCTACATAATTATACTGATGTCATTTCTATGAGCAATAATCAGTAACGTGATATTTTGGAGGACTTTCGACAAGCAGAAGCCTGGATATCTGCCCTGCTCTCTTATTAAGAGATAATAATCTACGTGGAAAAAAATAAAAGAGAGAGTATATACTCTGCCTATTCTTTACAAAATAATCAATACGTTTCTAGGAGAGCCTGGCAACAGCAGGTAGAAAATCATCAAAATTTCAAGCGCACTTGCCCTAAATCAATAGGCTTTTGCGTCAATTAGAACCTGCGATGGCTTACAAGTTTTTGTGCATTCAGTTGAAAATGAAATTTGATAACGCAATCAAGTCTTTGTGTGCTTTCATAAATATTTGATGAACGTATCAATGATATGAATTTTTAGGTCCCACATGTATATGACCCTGTTATAAAGGGGAGATGTGAATTTTTCTCTGGCATAAAAGAGAAACATAAAAAAGGCATCCATGAAATTGACCAAACCTCAGAGACGTGATACATAGTGCCTTTTCTGAAACTATAATGGTCGAGGAAGTGTGGAACAATGTTTTTCCACTGCAGGTGTGAAACCGACAACAGTGGAAAAAATAACATATTTTGCATACTTTTACATCAAATCTCTGAGCGTCATTTCATGCTTTCAACAGCTTCAGTGCACTTTTTGAACCAGTCAGTACATTTATTTCTTCCTACATGGCTTTTGAAAGATAGAACAACAGTAATGGTAATATCCCTTTGCACTTCTGAAACGCTCTTAAAAATATTACTATATATATAAAGAGGACAACTGTAGATGACCTGGGTCAAAAGAGGACAACTGTAGATGACCTGGGTCAAAGGAGGACAACTGTAGGGCAATTCCACGGTAACGGAAGGACACTCAGACAAGATTTTTGAACTTAAGGTTCATACTAAAAGAAATGTTTTATTAGTATGTATTAAACTATGGGGAACAAAATGTGTTTCAGTCAAGTGGAAAGCTTCATCAACTTCACAAAGTTTGGATAAACACTAATTAACTGGAAAAACCATGTCCATTTTTATGTCCTTCCGTTACCGAGATAATTAATATGCACATTCTTAAACTACTTAACTATAATGACAATTTTTTGGGGGAGAATTAAAGGCACTTATATAGGTATTATATCTGTACTGTTTCACATCTTATACTAATAAAACAGTTCTTTTAGTATGAACCTGAAGTTCAAAAATCTTGTCTGAGTGTCCTTCAGTTACCGTGGAATTGCCCTGTAGATTACCTGGGTCAAAAGAGGACAACTGTAGATGACCTGGGTCAAAAGAGACAACTGTAGATGACCTGGGTCAAAAGAGACAACTGTAGATGACCTGGGTCAAAAGAGACAACTGTAGATGACCTGGGTCAAAAGAGACAACTGTAGATGACCTGGGTCAAAAGAGACAACTGTAGATGACCTGGGTCAAAAGAGGACAACTGTAGATGACCTGGGTCAAAAGAGACAACTGTAGATGACCTGGGTCAAAAGAGACAACTGTAGATGACCTGGGTCAAAAGAGACAACTGTAGATGACCTGGGTCAAAAGAGGACAACTGTAGATGACCTGGGTCAAAAGAGACAACTGTAGATGGCCTGGGTCAAAAGAGACAACTGTAGATGACCTGGGTCAAAAGAGGACAACTGTAGATGACCTGGGTCAAAAGAGGACAACTGTAGATGAAAACCTCAACCTCTTGTATGAAAGTCAAGTGAATGAAGTACTAAACATATATAAACAAGTCAATGACTTACATGTTGCGGGCTTTCTTCTGCGTTTCCGTCAGCGAGTTGGGAGTGAATACATCCTCAAAGGCACTCTCCTGATTGGCTGCAGGTTGCCCTGGCAACGAGGGGGTTGAGGGAGGAGGAGGGGCGGACGTCGCTTCGTCTTCTTCCTTCACCGAGGCAAAGATGTTTGAGTTGGAGTTGGTGGATTTGGCGCCGGCCGGTTGCTGCTGGCGTATCCGCATCAACTGGTCGTCGCCAACCGAGAATGTCCGTCTTGCTTTCTGCAGAGGGACAAAACAAAAAACAGTGGTTCAATTTTACTGCCTTTAAAAACCACAAGCTTTCATAGAATTTAACATTTCTAATTGAGAATATAATTAATGGAATTTTACATCATGAATCATACAGGGCCTGACAGAAAAATCATCTCTTCATCATTATCAATATCATCACCACCACCACCATCATCATCATCATCATTATCATTCATCATCAATACCATTATCATCATCATTATTGTCATCCTTATCATCTTCATCATCATTATTGTCATCCTTATCATCATCATCATCCTTCTCTTTTTATCATCATCATCATCATCATCATCAATATTGGCTCGCTACCAGGTAACAGTGCAGTGCTTGTTTTTATTTTTGTAGCTACCCAATTTCATCATCCTACACATTTACCTCTCCAACAAGGAGACATACCACATCACCTGTCTCCTTTATGGTAGCCATGGCAACACAATACATTAATCAATACCATTTACTGCTCCTATACAATCCATGTTCGTTGATAATCACAATCATCATTCTCTGTATTGAGAGCCAGCATAAACAACTTAAAGCCCTTCTGAAGTTTTGACAAGTTTAACAGAAAAATTAGAAATTACTTTTGTATGGAATACCAAATGCACAATGTATAATCCATTGATTATGATTGGTAGATTTCAATTTCATTTTTTTTCAATTTCAGATTCAAATCACCACCCGCACATCACCCAAATTACCATTACTGTCATCATCACCACTATCACAATCAATGTCACCATCACCATCTCCACCGTCATCATCATCATCATCATCATCATCATCATAACCATCATCACCATCATCATCATCATCACCATCACCATCTCCACCGTCATCATCATCATATCATCATCATATATCATATCATGATTACCATCCCAATCACATCGCCATCACAATGACATTGCCATGATAATCACCAACACCATTAACCATCAACATGAACCTCATAGACTAGCTATTCTCACTAACCTCTCCATTCGGTATGTAAGCTTATAAACCAAAGCATATCCCTTTAATTCCCAATGAATCTCCTTTTGGGGTGGGCCTTTAATGGATCTTGTAAGGTAAAGGAAGTGATCCAGAAAGAAGCATTCTTGGTCAAGTGTGAGGAGCCTTGCATACAGATAAAGGTCAGGACTCAAGAGCACTTGATTTGGGGCCCGTTTACACAAGACTGGATAGAAGGTGACGTTATTAATCGATTGATAAAGAGGGGGAGGGAGAGGGAGAGAGAGAGAGGGAGCAAGAGAGATGGAGGGAGCAAGAGAGAGAGAGAGATGGAGAGAGAGAGAGATGGGGTTTAAGAGAGACAGAGAGATATAGAAGAGGAGAAACAGGGAGGAGGCAGAGTAAGAACGAGGGAAAAAGAGAGAGATAGAGAGAGAGAGAGAGAGAGAGAGGGGGAGGGGAGGGGAGGGGAGGGGAGGGAAGGGAAGGGGAGGGAGGGATGAGAGAGAGGAACGAAAAACGTAGAGGTGGGGGGGGGGGCAGAAGAGAGAGGAAGAAAACTGAGGGGGGAACTAGCAATGGAGGGGCATATTTGGGATAGTGGGGGGAGTATAGAGAGATGAAATGGAGTAAGAATTAAAAAGATGGATAGAGATAATTGAAGATTATAGAAATCAATTGAAAGATAATCCAAAAAGGGAAATTATAATCATGTCTATTTCAGCATCTTTATACTGATAAATGAGGGATGTAATGAAGAAAAACAGAGGAAATTAAAACATATCGAAGTCTTATTATCATTGCTCTAAAAAAAATTGAATAGCTTCTCAGAATTTTGAGGGTTATTGTAAATCTTATTTTGAATTTTCTAATTACAATCACATTTTGAATGAATCTTCAAGTACCTCCTACGTGTATTATATTTATCCTTTATTTATTGTACTAAAATAATAGATGTTCATGGAATAGAAAACCTGAACTCGAATAATTTCTCACATCTGAAGCATCGTTTAGTGTTCAGAAGCATCTAGGTAATTAATTATAAAGCTCTCCAGCAACTCATAATTGTAATCTTATTTTTAGAATTCATCTTTATGAAGTTTTCCATGAATCTTCTCATAAATAAAGAAACACTCAAAGATAAGTTTGTCTATTATTTAACTGAAATCTTTGAAGTCAATGAGCCTGAAAGGAAACCGACGACTACTGGATTGTAGTCAGTTATAAATAACATAAAACACCTATTAGTAATGGAGTTATTAACAACCAAATCTTGTTTGAATTTCACAACAGCAACAATGTTTTTTGTAAAGAATCTACAAGTACCATCGCATTACATTACCTACAGTTTTATCAGTGTAAAGTATTTTATGTAATTTGGTATTTAATTTAATATGTCTTATTCACAATTGCAATTTGTATTTACAATGTATTTTAACCTTTGAAAAACATGCATAATTCAGTCTTTGTACTGCAAAACATATTCAAATAAACCTTTATTGAATTGAAAAAATATATAGTCATATGTAAATCATCTCTTAATGTCTTATTAATGGAGTTATTATTCTTCAAATCTTGTTTGCACTTCATAACAACAATCAAATTTTTAGAATTATCCCAAAAGCACTACAAGATGATCCTTGTATTTAGATACACTCAAAGTAAAATTTGACCATATTTAGCGAAGATTTCTGGAAAACATTGTGCATAAAGAAATAAGGATATTATCTGTTTTCCATTATCGTACAAAAATGGGTATTTCCTAGGTAATTTGGTTATTAAAATCTAAATCCCATTTGCAATTTGTGATAATTATTAGGACAAATTCAGTATTTAGTATTTCATAACCTTGCAAGGGGGCAATGGGTCGGGAGAAGTAGGCCACTAGCTGCTTTGCCATTAACGATGGACAACTTAATTGAAGACTTACGCTAAATCTATGAATAACTATGTCAGGTCGTGAAATCCGACAAGTGCTGTTTCTCATACTTCATAAAAATGTAAATCATTTTCATCCCTCTACATGTAGCCTCAATTTGATTTTACAAAGTAAAACAAATAAAGTTGGACAAATTGAGTGTAACAATTTGGAATAATTGGATGGGGAGAGAAAGAGAGAGAAGGACAGGTTGGAGGGAGAGAGGAGAGACTGAATGAAACAGGGAGAGGAAGAGAGGGAGAGAGAGAGAAAAAGAGAGAGAAACGGGGAGAGAGAGAAAAAGAGAGAAAAGGAGAGAGAGAGAGAAAGAGAGAAAAGGAGAGAGAGAGAAAGAGAGAAAAGGATAGAGAGAGAAAGAGAGAAAAGGATAGAGAGAGAAAGAGAGAAGAGGATAGAGAACGAGAGAAATGGAGAGAGAGAGAGAGAGAGAGAGAGAGAGAGAGAGAGAGAGAGAGAGAGAGAGATGTCTTTACAGGTTTCAGAAATTCAGACTGTGCTCAATTGCTCCATTCAATCTGCGATCCTCAACTCAATCAAGATTCAATCTCATTTCTGCATATCTCCCTCTATTGGCGAGAAACCATATAGTGTTTCAAATTTTGTTGAATGTCTCTACAGAAAAAATCATGGAAGATGAGTATTACACCGTTTCAAAGTCTTGAACATTTATTCTTCCACAGAACTATTAATACCACAAATATGTCTTTACCCTTCTAAATTAAAGCACTGCTATTATAACATGTATTTTTCTTGACAAATAATTTTCTTGCAAAAAGGAGATATCATAATTCTTTGAGTCAGAAACTTATGGAACGTAACATTTTTGCAACTGAACCACCGCATAATTTGGAAAATTTTCATGCATGTAACGTAACAATTTCTCGATATACAGTATTGCAACACGTTGATTATTTTAAAACCTTCTACTCAAGCATTAGGAAAATGGGGAAATTATGGCAACTACTTCAAGCATCTTAACACTAAATTATATACCAATTTGAAGGCATTTTTACCTCAAATAAATGTTAATGATTAATAAATTTTATAATGGATTATATGCATGAAGAGATATAGCAAGTTCTATTTTCTCTCTAGATCCTAAAAATATCAACGATAAACTATTAAGTGGCCTGGTGCACACACAAAGACAGAATATATTACTTTACTATCCCCAAGTTGTACGGCACTTGCTCCTGCGACGATTGCCTACACTAACCAAATTCTTAAGGTCAGCCCTGTACCCTAACCTTAAACCTTAAGGGTTAGGGTACAGGAGAAATCTTAGCGTGGAGTCCTGCATGCACTGTTTCATACAGGTATCTATACTAGTAATCACAAAGTCCTCCACCCCTATCCACCATGAACACCCACTTTGGGTGCGTTCAAGCGATTTTTTTGCAGCTAGAATCACAAACATGAATCACAAATCTAAACGCCATTAAAAAACATGGTTACTGGGGGAGAGCGTTCAAGCGATTTTTCATCAACGCTGATTCTCGCTTATTTCAAGCCCAGCCACTGCTCATCACACTGTGCAGTTTGACCCACAAAGTATAGGTCAACTTTGCACGTTCTTTCCGTCTGTGTTTACGGTCGACTGCCGGTCAAATCAAAAGCAGGCCACGATAATGACGTTACATAATCATGATTGAGATCTCAATTCGTACAAGCGATTTTTAGCAAAACCCTTCTTTTTCAGCGTTTCATGTTTGCGTTTTTAAACAGGTTTATTTTTACGACCGACTGATATATTCGCTTGAAATCGCTTGAATGCAACCATGTTTTAAACTTTGAAAACCTTGTTTCTAGGGTGAAAAAGTGTCGCTTGAACTTGCCCCTAGACAAGGTGATGACTTACCTCTAGGGCTGCATCACTGAGGTACCGCATGACAGTCCACACCACGTGAGAGAAATGGATGCGATCCACTACCAGCTCACAAGCTGACTTCGGTTTTATCTCACCAGCAGTATCAGCATCCTCACATAAACTAACTTTAATGTCAGAGATGGCACCAGTTTCTTCCCCTCCAACTTTGTTCCCAAGATCATCATTAGAGTACTCATTGTTTTCATAAGTATCTTTACTAAGGTGAGCCTCACCATCTATTGATATTGCACTGTGACAGCTTTTGCTCTCCGGCACTTGAACACAATTTTTTGCACCGTCTATTGCACTACATGAACTATCACAGGCTATGTCATCTTGAACAGAATCTACAGTCGATGCTGTTCTGTCGCTTTGGCCTGTAACCGGCTCTTGAGGATCTTTATTGTGAGAATTGTTAGATTGATAGGACTGCTTCTGGTCCGATGGAAACGTACCGAATATCCAGTCAGTGTCTATGAAGGTTTTAGAGCTATTGCAAAGGTTGTTATTAGAGCTATCATTGGCACAAAGTGACAACTTTGATTGATCACTTGAGCTTCCATCATTTTCAGAAGAGTCTTTGAACTTTTTAGGACTAACTTGAAAAGAACAGTTAGCTGTATTTCCAAAGTGGTCATTGCTTAATTCTAAATCTCCTTGAGACATATTTCCAGGTGTCACAGGCTGAACTATACTTTGTATTTCAGAAGAACTGGACAAACACTTCCTCTCTTCTAGCATGCTTTCAGTTTCAGTATTATCCATTTGTGAACAGATTTCTATATACTGTTTTCCAATTGCACCTGATCCAGATCCAGAAATATGACCTAACTGACCAATACATGGGCTCTTTTCCTGTCTCCCAGGAATCTTCAACTTGCCCCCATTTGACTTATTTCCTTTCGTGGTGCCGTTTTGCCTCACTGCTTTGGAACGAGCAGCTTTTGGTGATTTTCCTGACCTAATATCACTCAGTACCTTCTTGAAGATGTCTTTGAAGATGTTTTTGTCCTTCATAGCTTTTTCAGACTTACTTGTGACAATGTCGTCAAAGAAATAATAGCTCTCCGAGTTGCAGGCATTATTACTGTTTGTCTGCATTGTGGATTCCTTCAAGGGTGATCCGGACCTGTCATCTATTGCTGTTTTTGATCCAGAGTCCTGGAGCTCTTGGAAGACATCGTCCTGGCCCTGTACAAACACAAACTCATCTCCTCCTGGGCTCCCTGGAGTCTGTCTTCCACCAGGCAATGCAGGACTCGCTTCACTTTCCTCTGGATGAAACCTGAATGTTCCTTCATCACTGAAAGATGGTTGCTTCTCCCTTGGCCCAGGGCTAAATGTGTAGCTCTTCCGGTGAGTCATGGCTGACAAGTTCCTTCTGTAGATCCTTCACAATAATCCGTGCATTCTAATTTTGCTTGATTTTACAGGCTTACACAAAGCTACAGGAGTAACGATCCTTCCTGGGATGAAAAATTACAACTAGGACTTAATGAAGAGCTTTGATCTGAAGTGTAAAATTCAAACAGAATCCATCAATAGTTATTGCACCGAGTTGTCAGTTTGTTGCCAGGCAGGCCTTTCTTCACACCACAATGTGCTTGAAGATGTCTGATATAGCCATTCATCTCCGCATCTCACCTGAAGCAACAAACAAAAGTGATGTCACAACTACTGCTTCAATTTTAAACAAATCCTATGGTAACGCAAATGCAGAAAAAACCTAAACATGCTTTCAATACAAAGAGATAGTCCAGTATGAATGGATTTTGGAAAGAATGATGAGAATGTTATATTGACCAGTCAGTGCAGGAAGAGCTACACCTCTTGTCACTGTTGAATCATCATTATACTTTCCTGCAGGCCTTAACAGCTGCATGGCCTCCATGCAAGGTTCTGCATCATTCAGTTAAACATCATTCAGCCGTAACATACAAGGAAATGAGAGCTAATTCATATCAATCGTATAAGAGAATTGCATCACTTCGGGATTTAATTTCCAATAAATTACAATGAAGGACAGCTTATCGAAAAAGATACTTAAACAATTTCAGCAGTGATATCTGACAAAAGACGTAATTCTCAAGAATTTATTCCGCTTCTGATTTGCGACAAAATAACTCCTCTGCGAAGCATTACCATCGAACATTCAAAATCCTTCCTGCACGACTTATCTTGATGAAGCAATTGATTAATTAATCTCAGGATTACCAATGAAGAACAACTTATCCCAAAGAATAAGGAGCCTGTAGTATCAGCAGTTTAGCAGAGACACCTGACAAAAGATGAACTTCCCAAGCTCCATCTGTACATATGATTTACTCCTATGCAAAGTACTACAATCAAACAATTAAGATTATCCTGCACAAAATGGAAGAATTGATTCATTAATCTCAGAAACAGGAACTCCTCCGGAGAGCACTATCATCTAACTACCAAAATTCTCAGCAAGAATAATACCGATGAAGCAATTGATTACCGTAATTCATCTTAAGAACAAGGTCGGACGAGAGCTACTGAGAATATCCTGTGCAAATTGATGATGAAAGTAACAGTGCAGACACACGGAAGGATGACATGATCATGATCCTCTATTGAGATTGCTTGAGAGTCAAAAGAGCTTCTATCATAAAATATGTGGACTGGTTCATTGTCATTCTCAAATACTAACATTGACAAAGCTTGAAGCTGAGATATATTTTGGTCTCAAAAACAACAAAAATTACAAAAAAGAAAACACTTGAACATTCTCAAGACAGCAAGCTTTAGAAATGTTCTTCCAAATCACAAAAAATGAGACTGAACAACTTAAGGAAGAGAAGGATGAAAATACACCTTAATAAAAACAAAATATAAGATAGCAGCTAGGCTTTAGCAGCCAAATCTGTTAGAAGAAACTACAGCAATAATAAAACCACAATCATCTGGAACTCTTGACGTATCTACTGCCACAAACTGCCTCAATGCATTTCTTTCTTCTAGATAAGCCAAGTGAAGATATTGTTTTGCAAGACAAATAAAATTGTCATTTGATTGCTTCATTCATTAATGTAGCGTGAGTCAAGCATCATCAGTATATCACTGATGCATGGCATTTCCTGGGTTTTTGTTCAAAATTATTTAACTTTAAAATCCCTCCACGAAAATATAAAAATAGAAACATAATCTTTATCATTTTTCTTTACGTGACGCAATAGCTTCAACTTACGGTCCAATGAATAATCAAGGCTTGCATGTTTTGTCACTAAATTCATATTTTAGGATATGAAAGAAAAGATGCTTTATCTCAATACTCGCTGGAAACTTCCCTCTTTTGTGATCAATGCTGTATCATAACAATGTACAAATATTCAAACCCTACAGAGAATATGCATTCAAACATGAGGAATATGACAAACATGTAGTATTACTCAGCAGAAACGACTTCCATTCAGACTTGTTCTGCTGTATATCATTTCAAAAGACAAGACCTAGCCTTTACTATGCCAGTGATATTACTATAACACCAAACCACACCAATAGAATTAAACATTTGAAAAGAAATAAACTTGGTAGTACCAAGGTTTATTTCAACAAGCAAAACTATATATATTGTTCCCGGTTATGACAATTCCAAATAATTCCACAAATAGATCCTCAAGAGCTTTGGGGCCAAAAAACCCCAACTTGACAAAAGCAACGTGGACCATCCGCATGAAATTAATGAATCTGAAATTCCTGTACTTCAGAAATTAATTAAATAACTAGTTTGCACAAGGGCATAGGATTTCTGATAAAGCAAACTCAGGGGAGACAAACCTCGACCACACTGTGAAATACAGCAGCAAATGCTAAGATTCAAAACTTGTACCCAATGGACTTCATATTCAAAATTGACAACCAGCATTGGTCAATGGGCACCAAAAGAATCTTAGAGAAACTAGAGCAGTCCAAGCGAGAACGATGAAAGATTTCATATCCTCTAAAAGCAATTGAAAACTATTCCAGATAATCCCTTTGCGGAAAAACTGTCACGGAGCATTGTAAAAGCAACATAAAGAAATCTGTAATGCAATTTGGACGCCTCACAAGCGATTCCGGAAATGTCTTTCAGGACGAACTGCCAGACCTCACTGTCAAGGTGACCTTAATAACATGTAATTGATGTCTTTCAGATGGTTCACAAACGATTCCGGCAAGTATCTTGGTGGACAAATTGCCACAGATCATTCTAAACAAATCCTATAAATCTGGGATTCACCTCAGATGTTTCACAAATGATTCCAGAATGCCTCTGGGTGAACATACTGCCAGGGATTGTTCCAAACGTAACCTAAATAAATTCAAAATTCACCTCAGGTGCGTCACAAACGATTCCATGGGGGTAGAGATATGAATAACTCCCAAGTTGAACTTGTGTCGAGGTATGGCAAGCTATGTGCTTCACCGCTATAGACCGGTGGAAGCCCTGTGTTTTTAATGTGTTAATCCAGACAGCTGCGATGACTTTCGACACGGTGGAGAGACAAGGGGGTGAGATACAAGAGCGAGAGACAGAGAGGGGGAAGACAGATCAGAGGAGATAGAAGCTCATCCCTGTATTACTCAGTAGGGCAAGGGAATTACAGCCTACCGGTCCCATTTCCACCAACTCCAAATCACCTTGGAAAAATTCTGTTCTGCTTATTGTCTTCAGTCAAAGAAACTATCAAAACTATACAGACAAAGGGATATGCATTCACTTGAACAGCCCTTTGTAGAAAAGACCAATCAAAACCAAATTTTCCCCCACAAACTAACAGCATGAAAAATGAAAACATTGAAAGGTTTCAGTGTTTATCTAAAGAACAAGGAAATGTTGTTTGTTATTTCAGAGATTTTACCTCATACCTTTTCATCAAGAGAAGCATAACTTGAAGGATTGATAGACAGAAGTAACACTACCATTTTGTCTATTGAATGCCAGAAGGGTAATATCTCTACATTAAAAGAATACATATCAATGCCTTCCAATATAAACTTGTCATAAAATGTGGTCTTTAGAGCATCAGAGTGAATCAAGCTATAACTTTAAAAACTGCTATTACCCTGTGCTCTACTGGCTCTTAGCAGATGATTTTCCCATCTTTTCTCAACCATTTGATCTATGAAGCATCAAAGTGATTGTCAATGAAACAGTTCTATAACTCCTATTTAATACCCTAGTATTAGAAAAAAAAGACACAAACGAAACCAACACAAGATCAATGACAGACCATCAAACAAACTTACATTAGCCCCAAAATAAAATATGAAAATCAGTTGTAATAGGTCCATGCATGGTTGGGAGTCAATGTGAAGTCAGTTTGTGGTGGTGTGAGGTATGCTATCAAATAAAAAAGCCACTTCTACACCTTCTGGCTTTAAGCAGATGAGTATTCCTATGATATACACGCTAAAGAACATGGTAGTGATTGTCAAGCCAACTTTCTAACATTCTATTAGTGGGAAATCCCCCTGTGACACCTACGTGTGAGGGGTATGGTGCATCAGTCCTCACATGGTTATCAAGTTCACCTGAAGATCCTATCGGCTTCAATAATAGCTGCAAGTCATCCTTAGGTCATGGATATATTCTGCCTAGGAGTGATCAACTAATAATAGATTATGCAGTTTAACCATGTGATTAATTTATCAAAGCACAGATTAATGATTAGTGCTTGAAAATATCAGGCAAAAACAATTGTTATTTTTCAGGCAAAAGTATTATGTTTGAAAGTATGTCTTCTAAGCTTCTAGAGGACCTACAGCTTAAAGTCCTCTTCAAGGGACTGGGATAGTGATTATTATGCCTGAACAAGTCATCCTTTATAGGTCATGGATATATTCTGCCTAGGAGTGATCAACTAATAATAGATCATTATGCATTTTAACCATGTGATTAATTTATTAAAGCAAAGATTAATGACTGGTGCTTGGAAATATCACACATTTTTTTTTCTTTTTTCAGGCAAGTGTTATGTCAGAGAGTATGTCTTCTAAACTTCTAGAGTACCTACAGCTTAAAGTCCTCTACAAAAGACTGGGATAGTGAGAAATAACAAGTCATCCTTAGGTCATAGATATACACTGCCTATGAAGCAGCCAATAATGAGTGATTAACTAATTGATTGTATATTGTAGACACAAGCTATTCAAGCAGGTGTGTACTTGTAGTAATAAGTTTTTTTTCTTCTCTTTTCCTCAAGCGGGGTTTTTATTTCCATAATTTCAATACCAGTACATATTTACATTAATAACTCAGTGATTAAGTGAAACATAACAAAGGCTAAAAATTAAAGTATATTCAACAATTCTTCCAGCTTAGTATTATTTTCTTTGCTATCACATTCATATCTTTAAAATAATCTTAGTATTTGTAATAAGTTGATGTGCATGTTAATAGGTAAGAGGAATATTTTTTTCTAGTCATTATTTGACCAGTAAACTTGATTTAAGGGATGGAGTTATGCTGGGGATTTACTTTGTAACTATATTCACATTGGAAAATATTTTCCCAAATCCTCCTTTTCTGATTTCTTAAACGAGAGGATGGGTACCTTTAAGATCCAACAGCATCTGACTGTAAGCTTGACTACCCTGATAATAAAAACGAACTTCATGGGTTTCCATTTCCTACTTACAAGTGTAAAATCACCAAGCATAGAAGACTTGATCTTGAATGCTTGAATAACCATTGTGTTTCTATCCAGAGATTAAGAATTGAAAAGGGCTGACCACTTCACATCAGGCTCCTAAGCTCCTAAAACTCTGAAGCATTTGCTTTTTAGATTGTATGTGAGAGGTCCTTTCACATCTCAATTCTAATCTCTCAAAAATCTGAGACAACCAATAGTGTCCATTTCACATTCTCATTTTAAGCTCTTAAACTCAGAGGAAACTGTCTTTAAGAATTTACACTGGAAGAAAACATTTTGCTTTATTTCAACTGAAAAGGCTCCCCCTTTCATGATCTAATTTTTAATTCCGAAAAGTCTGGGTTAGTTGTGTGTATATTCACAGTAAAATAAATGTTTTGGTCAACTTTACCTTGAAAAATCTCCCCACTTCATACTTTCCTTCTTTGCTTGCATAAGTTCATGGAAACTTTGTCCATTCAAAGTGAATTTAACATTACAATTTCTTTACAGTTTAAAATGAGGTTCATGTCACACTCTCTTGCTAAGCCCCTGGCCTAAGAATTTAAAGCATTTGTGAGTCTATTCACAGTAAAGGCTATGTTAAACTTTCAAACATTTGAAAAGATAACCCAATTTATACCAAACATCTAAATTTGTACATCCCCTACATATCTGACAGAGCGAGTCTTGTGACAAAGAAAAGTTTAGTACATTTTTTTTAAGCCATGGTCTGTTTGTCTCTCTCTCTCTCTCTTCTCTGCCCTAGTTTCTTTCCCTCGCGTCTTCTAATTCTGAGGCGACCGTGTGGTTATTGATTCACAATAAAAGAAACACTTTGGTTTATGACAGTTTGACTACAAACTATTTTGTTATGCATTTGTAAACTCAAGCTGCATATTTTACTAAGATTCTAACAGCTTCAGAAACACTTGCTTTACTTTATGGGGTTTTTGTCCTTCTTTTCTTGCTTCAAAGTGTAATGTTTATTTTGCAGAAGGAATTGAAATTGCTTTCTAAAGAAAAAACTATCCAGCTATTTAACAAAGGGATGAATTCAGCAAGGGAAACTCCCTTACTTTACAAAGATGAAAATATAACCTTGAATAGGCAGTTTCATTGCTCTAGATACATGTACAACATTTTCATCTAAAGTAAACTGCACTACCTGAAGAAGAAAAAAAATAATCATGTACATGAAGTGATTAAGAATTTCACAATTGGTTGGTTCAGATATATCCATAAGTTTTATGCTACAAAATAATTAATAAAAATATCTTTAATAAAAACAGACACAACACTGAATTTTTGCAGTTTGTAAAGGTTTCTTGCTGTGAAAATCAGGCTCATTTACAAATTGGAATACTTAATATATCGCTAAAGTAGCGTTACTATTTTCATGGTACTAATTTAAAGGCAAGTTATTCACATTCCGTGTGATTTGGGTTTTAATTGGGTTTTTTGGGGGTAATATACTCATATAACACTTTAAAGTTTAAAGTTCTGTGGAGAGGTGAAAAATAATTTGTGAGCATTATCATTTTATTATGCAAGTGTGGAAGAACATCCGAGAAAAAAATGTAAATGTAAAGCATTGCTTTTCAAATGCCTCCATATTCTAAATATAACAAGTAACAGCGTTAAAATGAGGCCCAATTTTTTTAAAACTTTATCTTTAAGTATGATTGTTAAAACACTTTTCTAGAATATTGACAAAAATATATGGTACGAGTCCCCTTTAAATCATAATTTGATGTGAGATGAAGTGAACTAAAAATAGGAAGTGGAGTTTCCCTAGACTGCCAATCAAAAGGATGAAAGTTATATTGGATGATGCATGGACTTCATTAGTCTAGTCATACCACTATCTAAACAACACAGAGTATTAATCAATTGCTGGAAATTGCACTAAGCCTATAAAGAGTAGTAGGGGAGGGGTAGGAACTAGGAGGGGGTCATTTCATCCACACCCTCAGTTTGATCCCCCATTATCTTTCTTTAGATCATCTAAAGATACATTTGGAGTTAATTTTCTTCCAGGAAGTATTGAAGTTTTCAATTGTAAAGAAATATGGCTTAAACTGCTTGGTAATGAATATGTTATTAACATGTTTCAGACGCAATTACAATTGATTATTATGTAACTCAAAGAGCAATTTCTCTCTTTTGTATATCTATATTTTCTGCAAACTTTTCATAAATGTATTTAAGAGAGAAATTTCCCAAATGTCTATGGTTTCCTTTTGTAATTTTTTTAAAAAGACAAATATTTCAAGCCATATTAATGTCATTCTATCTTCAAGATCCAAACACTAAGAACATTTCTACAAAATACCAAAAGATTAAATAGAACATTTGAATTGGTGGAGGGGAGAGGGTGGATAACATATCATATTCATTATCATAAACATTAAAATTAGGCAATGCAAATGTAAATCCTCTTGCTTTGTGACGAGGTGATTTAAGTAGAGCACGACCCCCTACTCCATCCCACTCATCTCCTTCCTCACCCCTCCCCCCACCACATCTGCTCTCTTTTCAACTTCTGCGGGACATTGTAATGTTCTGCTCTCGTTTCCTGATCTGATTAGCGCCACCAAGTGTCCGATAAAGAATGAGTAAGCCAGTGACTTGATTTCCTGTGCTGCATTATGCCAAGAGAAGGCAGACAATCAAATTTGTGGATCGACAAATTTACCACACAGAAGAAAAAAAGGTTTACTAATTTGAAAGGTGGATGACAAATTCACAGAAACCACTCTGGGATGTATCAACGAGGCCTGTATAACAGTAAAAGGTATTACTAGAATACAGAGATGTGGATGCAGAACAAAGTTGCACATCCAGCCCATTATGATGGATTGTAATGCATACAATCAAAGTCAAGTCTACCAATGTTTTGAATTCCACTATTAAAGAGAACAATGTTAAAGATTCTTTCTTGAACAAAAACACTTGTCAAAAACAACCAATCAGTTGTTATCAATACATCATAAACATGTACTCATCAGTTTTCATGCGGTCTCTTTATCCAATGGTTTCACAACCTTTGAAATTTGATCAATAACTATATCAACTTGACTTTAGCTGTGTACAGATTAAGCATAGTCTTCTGTCCAGACCTCGTTCCTGGCTGACGAATTGGCAAGGGAACTATTGCACTTTGAACTACATTATATCATAGATCACGCGTTTAGACTGCACTGCATTCCGCTTCAATACAATAACAATTAACGTCACATTCCCTCCATGAACACCATCCATTGATCAATACAAAAATAGTGTAGTCTCCAGTCCAGACATTGGCACAAAATAAACACAGTATGCATTTTGAACTGCACTCCATAAGAGTCCATCCACGTAAATGAAACACACATGAAACTGAGAAATGTCCTGATATTCCTAAATGGTATGAAGAGGTTCACCACAACATAACTGACGGCAAAACAGAAGTTGGTTGGTCGGTTTGTTTTGCCCGACTGCTAAGAAAGAATGTGCATGCTTGTCAGTAAGCCACCAGGGGACTGACAGCTTTAAGTCCTCTCCAAGGGACTTGGTAATGAGGATTAATGCCATACCAAAGGGCACTTCAGCGCATCAACTTGGTTTTGAACCTGGGACCTCCCAGTGAAGAGACCAGTGCTCTACCACTGAGCCATAGCACGTCCACAAATTTCCAATCTATTCTGGATTCCAAACAAAATTTGTGATGAAAATGCTGGAAGATTTATCGATACACATCACAGAGAACAATAGATACATACGTTGTTCCTTCATTCAAATGATAAGAACTTCCCTTCGAAACACAGATATTAAAATCTCCTTCCAAAATAATTGAGAAAGATCCGAGTGAACCACTGCTCGTCCAAGAATTCCCGCTTATCACAATGCAAGAAATATGCATTACTGAAGCCAAGGGAATTAGGACTAAAAACTTACAATCCAAAGTTTCAGGGAATTAACATGGGCTGTATGGCATTATATGCCGGTAGTGAAATATATATTTCTGCATTTCCTGGTTTTTGTCAGCGGGATAGAGCTGAGGAGGAGCTATTTAGACCCTCTAATATCAGAGCTGACAAAGAAGGGAGAGAGAGAGAGAAAGAGTAGCTTTATGTACCTGAATGCATGAAAGAGATAACACAATAGAAGGCAAACAAAGAAAATTTGTTCAAGTGTTATGTCAATAGTTCATGCGAACTAAGTTCAGATGGGACAGAGCGATTGAATTTTGGTTTACATACATGAATGAATCAGGTACAAGAAATATAAACCACAGAAATAGGAAATAGAGAGGGAGTTGAGAGAGAGAGAAAGGGGGAGGGGGTAGAGAGGAAATGAAAGGAACACACAAACGGAAAGATAAAAAAAGAGGAGAGAGAGAGGGGGGAAATAGAAAGATAAAATATATATGAAGAGGAAGAGAGCAAGATAAAGAGAGAGAGAGAGAGAGGGGGGATGAATAGAGGGATAAACAGGGAGGAAAAGGAAGAACAGAGGGAGTTAGAGCAGTATGGAGAAAAAAATGGAGAAAAGAGAGAAGTTCAAGTTCAAGTTTATTCAAACCAATCAAACACAACATTTTACAATCAATTGACACAAAAGAAATAAAAAACATGATAGAAACAAGAACAAAGAAAGTAATGAGACAGATAAAGACATAAACAGACCGACAGACTGATAGACAGGCAAACAGATAAATAGATAGAAAAAGAAAAAGAAAAATAGAGAGAGAGAAAGAGAGAGAGAGAGAAAATGGGGGAGGAGGAGGAGGGGGGGGGGGGGGCAGTTACAGGTACTTTGTTATTATTTTATGACAGTAAAAGTAACAAAAATTGAAGTAGCTAAATCACAATCAATATAAGCCAGAATAATAAATTAAAACTTAACACAGGATGGGGTCACTCAACTTGGGTTGGGATAACTTTTAACAGATGTATACTCACATTTATTTAATTCAAGCTTCAATTCATTAAAAAATTTCCTTCCACTTTCTGTTTGAAGCCATAAGTTTCTCATCTTCCCACACAATTACAAGTTATGGCCCCATATCGTTTTCTCCAACATTTCCTCCGAATGTCAATTTTCATCCTCCACCCGTCTCAGTCTTCCGTATAGATACTAACCTTTCAGACAAGAAAAATTGTTGTAGAGCTATTAAAAAAGGAAAATAAGGCAAAGAGCGGCTGAGCATATTTCTGATAGATTAGATCCTTGGACAAACTATCCTATCAAAGGAAAATCATTTGAAAAATCAATCTGAAGTAGTTTCAGTATCCTCGTCCGTCACCTATTAAAATGTGCCACAATGTAACAATGATGCACAACATAATTTGAACATGATTTCTATGGAACAAACAAAAATGTACTGAAATTACCCTTGATTTTATATTTTTGTATGTGTTTAGGGTCATGTTAATAAAAACATTTATGCAATGTAAATGCCCCTATCACCACACACAGGTTCCTTATACAATGTTTCTTAGATGAATTTTGTATAAATTATCTCAGGTGTGAATACCCTCTATTAAGTTTGAATTCTCTGCACTGCCTTGTATTGGTTGTCCAGGAGTGCATGATCCAAGAGGATAGTTTGTGAAGCAAGGGTAACGAGTGGAAAGAAGTTGTTGCATAATGCAGCATATTCCAAATGTCAATATCGATCTTGAAGCAAACAAACAACAAAGATGAACAAACTCACGTTTAGGAACCTTTACTTTGTTTCACATCTCTTCAGAACAAGATTTTTTTCCTCTTTTTTTCCTTGGAAAATATATTTTATTTTGCTTTGTATATTTAATTTTAAGATTATAACTTGTTCACATTTATGTCATTTTTAAATTAAAATGAAAGCAAATTTCTACTATTCAGTATTCTTCACTTCGCATTCCTCCTCTTGCATACACATTTATTTTTTTTCTTCTCTCCCTTTCATTGTGTCATTTCCTTGATTCAATAATCTTTGAATTAATTGATCTATGTTTTTAGTTCTTATAGCTAATTGATTGATTGAATCTTCCTTCTACTGGTATACCTTCTTTGCATCACCCTTAAAAAAGGACTTATCGCTGAAAAATGATTTCCAATGCAATTGTTAGGTGTTAAGCTTTACATGTAGCTCAAATTACAAAGTGCATATCATCAAATTCATACCAGAAATTTATGGAAGTGGCTCTGTATTTATTTATTTATTTATTTATTTATTTATATTTCACCAGGGTAGCCCATTCAACAAAAAGTTGGTCTTCCATGAGGCCCTGTAAAACATGTATATACAATTAAAAAGATAAAACAAACAATTAGGTATGAATACATTAATAGAACAGTATTACATATTGAAAATAAATATACAATATCAAACATATTAATCAGTGTCAATTATGATGAATGCTATTATAAATAGATCACTTGCTAAGAGAGTAAAGGATTAAGTAAAAGAAGCGAGAGAGGGAGCTTAAAGAAAAATAGAGGCAGACTAGCAGTAAAAAATAATTAAAAAAAGGTGTTCCTCAAAACCTATCCTGATTCAACAGCAAGGTGGAAAAAATATTTCTTAAGTGCCAATTTGAAGGTCTTTACATTACTTATTTGCTTAATATTAGAAGGTAATTTATTCCATAGAGAAGCACCATCATAACTTATTGCATTCTTAAGGTATTCAGTATGACATTTATCAATAATCAGGTCATGACGAGTACATTGCCGTGTGTAAAAATTATGTTGAGTTGATACTTCTTGAAAAACATCTTTGTGAAAGTCTGAAGATAAATCGTTAAGACATTTAAAAACAAATATACATCTTACTGTGTCGGGTCAGCTGTGTCGGTAACAACACTTTTTCTTAACTTTGTTTTCCCCCTTTCCTGCCATGAATTTTTAAATGCAAATAATCTGAAACGATTCCATCCAATAACAGTAATTCATCCTCCTCTAACAGTCTTTAAAAGGCAACCTCATTGCTTTTTAATTGATAAAAATTGTAAGTAATTTCATCCTATTGTACTGATTTATCCTCCTTTATTAACGGCTCTTAAAATGCAACATCTGTCATCTTGTAACTTTGTTAGGGGATATTCAACACAATTCTTTTAAGCCGGTGTTTACTTTACTTTTAATTGGTTTAGCAGACCTTTTTCCTACAGCGTCTAATCAAACCATGTCCATGATCAAACCCAGATGGGGGTCAATATGAAACACCGCTTCGTACTTAAAGGTAATACAAAGTTTTGAGAAATTTGAAGAAAATGTGTGAGCTTTCAGGAAAGATTGCACAGTAGCAATTTTTCATGAAAATTAATATGGATTGCTCTTGAAAAGATTGTATTTCAAATATTATGGGAAACATTTCAAACTTCAGAAACAAATTTCAATGCCACATATGCAGTCCCAGGTTTCCATACCTGTGTCCTTTTTTCTCACTGTTAGTGCCTTGCAGCAAGATTCAATAAAATTGGTGATTTTTTTTTTATCATCCCAATCTCCAGCTTTGTAATACATGATAATTCCTACATATATTTCTACATAATGTACAAATCAGAAAAAAACATGGCCACGTTTCTTTTCACAACCTGTAATTTTGTTTTGGTGATGTCATTATTTGCATGACCAGTACTCACCATCATCTTTAAAACGACATACAGAGGGTGTGACGATGGAGATCCCATTACAAGCTAATTAAGACAATTCCTAAGATCCTGATGGATTTTAACGCCCTGCCTACGCCTTGCGCCTGATTTGTAATGGGCTTTAGACAATAATACCAGAGCATCAAGGATTTGAGGCTTTCATACTGGTTAGGGAGAGCAGGGAGAATTTAAAAAAAGAAAATCTTGTCAATTTTAAGAATCACACTGTTTCAGTGTTGAAAAATGGCTTTCATCAAAAAGTAATTAACCTGATACAGTTGAAGGTAATATTTATGTAAGAGTTGATGGGAACCATGAATTTATAATTCTAAAACACAATGAAATATACCAAATCAAGGAGGTTTTTGTTATGTAATTGTGAATTCAAAGTTTTATCAAACATGCACGCAGACCGAGTCCAAGGAGGCCATACAACCCACCCCTCCCCCATGAGAAAATTATTACTCTTCTTTCAATTCTACCTACCCGGTAATTATCTGAATTTTGTCCGACTGGTCAGAAGAATTTCCCAAAATAAGGGAAATCTTTTTTGCTGCCCTTCTTCATCAGACAATGCTAGATATGACCCTGTAACTTTTTTTCTCTATAGAGTTATTCTTCAAAGTTAACTTTACAATATGAATGATCACCAGACTGTGACTGTGTACAGTCAGTTGTCTGAGCCTTGAGAGAAGTTGTGACGCAGTTGCAATATATTGAAAGAAGTTGTTATACCATGCAGCAAATTCCAACTACTTCAGTATACAAATTAGCAAGACAATAAAATGTTTCCAATACCTTTCATTGACAACTGAACTCGCCCTTTTCCAGGAAGATATTCATTTGAAGTTCATTACTTGCGGTTTTGACTTAACATGTTCCTTTTCGTCATCTGTTTGTGCCATTCGTTTCCCCATGACCATTCGTTTTCAAACAAATTCAATTATCACAACAAACGGAACAATTAGTCAATTTACTGTGTCGGTGTGGCGAGGCACAACCTCTGTACAAATAGGTTATTAAATGACAGCTCCAGACCGGAGTCTTTAAAAGCCTGTTTACACGAAGGGGATATTTTAGGAAACCGAGACTCGTATAAGAATAAAAAGGGCGTACACACACACATGAACGGTTTTCATTTAAATACACCTCCTCTAAAGAAAAATCATTTAAATAAACATCTTATAAAGGAACATCTTATAATGTAACTAGTTTTGAAGAAATCGGTTGCCCTGACAGTTGGCCAATCACTAGGGTGCACACATGATGATTCCTGCCCAGTTATATGGTTTTCAAATTATATGACGTTTACACCAGAAGTGGACCGTGATTCTTTATTGTGATTCATTCAAAACAATGCTTGAAACGCAATCCATTTTGCTCTGTAACGTTTCTTTACAAGTTTTGTTATGCAACATTCAGACTAATTATTTAATTACACATCCACTAACAATACTGTTTTTATAAAGCTATACAACGAATATAGCTAGTCTGAACGGGTATGAGTTAACCTTTTCTAAACTGGAACTAACTCCCTATAGAGTTAGGAGTTCCAAGAGGTATTTGCAAGTAGTAAAGAGACCATGTACCAGGAAATTGGATTTTCTGTTTGCGTTCTGGTGACATTGATTTGAATCACCTACCTGAGCAGATTAAACATTTACCTGCTCCCATTGAAGTCTAGATAAGGGGTTATTAGTTCCCAATCAACCTATTTAAATATGACTAATCTCTCAGGGAAAAAAAAGCACTGCCCATGCAATATCACTAATATCAACAATATGCGAAATAACTGCAATTAAAGTTAAAGTGCTACCCAAAATCATTGATTTTTATCACATTCCGGCAAAAAAATAAAATATAAACAAAATCCACCTCTGGGCCCCATTTCACAAAACTTGTGATCAGTGACAAATGACAGTTTTTGTTATAAGCTAGTGAAATCCTTGCTTCTGATTGGTTATCAGCAGATTTGTCACTGGTTTTTGTCATTTGCCATTGAAAAAAGGGTTTGTGAAACGTGTCTCTGAAGTGTGGTTTTTTAAAACACTTGCAAAATTTTCACAGATTTTTGAGCAGTGTAAAAGCAAACTTCGCCAAGATACCGGTTTTTGATCACGTGACTCTCCTCGCCTCTGTGCTAATGCATGCAGGGAACTGACGAGTCGCGCGTGTGTACTACTCACCCCAAAAATTGGTATGAGCAAACTTTGACATTTGTAATGGGTTTTTTTTTTCCAGTAGTGTAAAAAGTAGACCCCAAAATCAATGATTTTTTTCAAAATGGTGTTTGGGAAGTGTAAATGGGCCTTATCTGCATTCTCCCAGAAATGTCATTGATCAGGGTAATTAACAGATCATTAACATGGAATGGATAATGAATGACTTCCTTCTGAGGGTCCACTCTTGCCCGTTCTCATCTCCAGTTTAATTAAAGGTCAGAAGGGGGGGGGGGGCTGTGTTTATCAACTGAGTGCCAACTATGTAGTTCTATTGTTGCAATGATAAGATGACTGGATGTATCATACAACTAATACAGGAAATATTATTAGGGTCATTCACACAATGCTGTTAGTGAGCTTTACAACTTTTTAAATTGTGATAATTTGCAATACTTTTTGTGAATGAATAAAAGTCTGTGGGATTATTAAAGAGGTTGGTATTTAATTCAAACTTGAATCTTGATGACTGATTTCAATTGACAATGCGTCTGTTTAGAGCCAGAAGGGCATTAACTCTCTATTAAAGTAGTGAGTTAACTCCCTTCTGGCTCCAAACATATGAAGTGTAAGGGCAAAAAAAATGTGGTCCAAGACTCCAAGTCTCATCTATTCTATTATGTGAATGGCTACTGTGACGATTACATGGCATTATCAATTCATCTGCTGAAAGTGATAGCCAAAAAGGCATCTGTAAGCTCATTTACATTTCACTACCATTTACACTACTGAAAAAACCCATAGGAAAAATACAAAGTTTGCTCATAACAATTTTTTGGTGAGTTGTAGTATACATTGTCAGTGCCCTGCATGCGTTACTGCAGAAGCGAGGAGAGTCACGTGAGCAAAAATCGTTATCTTACCAAGTTTGCATTTATAAACTGCAAAAATCAGTGGCAAGTGTTTAAAAATGCAACTACAGTAAGATTATTTAAGATACTTCCTTCCTCGCTCTCGATCAACATATGATTCGTTATGTTGATGCTATTAAGTTTCTTGACATGAAAGCTGCATGTCATGCTTTATGAAGAGCACGGGACATTATAAAATTCAACAAAATTTGATTGATTGGAATTAATACTCAAGAATATAGAATAGCAACCACCAGGATATTGATCTGTTTATTATCAAACAACAAAAATATGATATATGTGACCTTAACATACTGGACACTTATTTTTTATTGAAGAGAGAATAACACATAAAATGACAGAATAACAGAGCGATAGAGTAATAAAAGTTGTAGAATAAAGTTTTAGGAAGGTCAGCGATGAAATCTTATATAATCTTTTGATGACAAAAGAATTGTGACATTGAAAAAAGAACTGGGTACTTTTTATTGAAGAGAAAATTATAGAGATTGGGAGGAATATTGGAAAACAGAGAGAGAGAGAGGGGGGGGGACAGGGAGAGAGGGGGGAAGAAAGATATAGAGAGAGAGAGAAAGAGAGAGAGAGAAAGAGAGAGAGAGAAAGAGAGAGAGAGAGAGAAAGAGAGAGAGAGTGAGAAGGAGAGAGAGAGAGAAGGGGGAGAGAGGGAGAAGGGAGAGTGGGTGGAGGGCTAAAGAAAAGATGGATAGGGAGGAGAGAACAGAAATGGAGATGGAGAAGATATATATATATATAGAGAAAGAGAGAGAGAGAGAAGGGGAGAGATAGATAGATATAGAGATAGAGAGAGAGAGAAAGAGAGAGAGAGAGAGAGAGAGAGAGAGAGAGAGGGAGAGAGAGAGAGAGAAAGAGAGTCATAGGTTGTTCACACCAGTGATATAATAGACCCTTTGATCTTGAAAACACTGCTAGAATGATTAACCTCCATTTCTGACCAAATTTGTCACAGAAAACAAAATATCCAGATGCTAGAATGTTATTCACTCTGTCAGTTCCACATCTTTTGGAATATTTACTTGTTTAAACTTCTTTTTTTCCTTCACTATTATCCAGATGCAAACTCCCCCGCCCACAGCATCAATGTTATTAAAGGCTCATATCATAACTTAGTATCATATTTTTTCCGACATAAATTTTGTGCTGAAAGCCAGAAGGGGATTAACTCCTGAGTATTAAATGAAATTAATTTATACCCTTCTGCTTTTCAGCAGATAGCATTATGCTATCAAAGGCGTTTTTATTTAATTAGAATAAGAACAGCTCAATCTTTGCAATGGTAAAGGGACTGAGGTTCCTATTTTCACATTTAATACTATCTTTTAGTGTCAATAAGAATTTTTAAAAATGAAATATTGGACAAAATATTGGGAAACTTTATGCAGTGCGAAACTGGACATTTTAAGATTAAAAACTGATAACTAAAAATCAACATTAATGTCAAACAAGGACGTGGAAAGTCAATTATCCTTGCCCCTCTTCCCCTCTCTAATCCAAACTTCCTGATAATGATTTTATCAAAGAAAGTTGCCAACAACCGACAGGGGGTTGGGTGGTGGGGAGGGAGGGGGGGGGGGGGGCAACATGAAATGATAATCAAGGAACTACTTAATTATCCTCGGACCATTCTTATAATTAATGACTAATACAAGTCAATAAGAAACAGTCCTGATTACAAGTAACAAAGTCAATATCCTAGAATTTAGATAATTGTCTAGTTATCATACATCAACATTCTGCTATATTGAATCATTTTTGGCAGCTGTTATTTAAACAAAATTTCACTTCCATAACAATAATAATATGCCCATCATAGATTACAAATAGAGTCTGAAAGCTGTGATCATTACCTCATTACTGCAGTCGAGACAATGATCAAAACAAACATCATACATCACTGAGCATTGCGCATGGTAAATATTGTTGATCAAATTTGAGAGTATTGTTTTCCATTTTGGTGGGGGCGGTCGGAAATTGGAGCGCATAGTTGCGTGTTAATGACTTTCATGGATTGGCCAGTCTGTCTCCTTTTCTCTTGAAAACGGTGGACCAATAACTCTCGGCATCCGCACATGAGGATCACAATGTTCCCAGAGGAGAAAAATGATCCTAATAAGAATTGGCATTTGTTGAGGATCTTTTGACTCCTTGAAGTCTAAAGTTAATAGATCGGATAAGTTATTTCTTTTCTTTCGCTTCAGTCATTGAACAGAAATGAGGACTTCCTTCAAAACTTAAACAGGATGTGTTTTGATCCTGAAGCAGTATAATTTTTTTTTAATTTTGAAGTCTTGAAAATGACATATCCTGCTTTGTGAAATAAGCACTTTGCAAGGACAATTGTCTATGATGTTTTTTTTTATCTCTCACTCTCTCTCTCTTTCTCTCAGAGAGAGAGAGGGGGAGGAAGGGAGAGAGAGAGAGAGAGAGAGAAGTCATTGCTGAGCCTGAGTGTACATATCATGAAACAGGTTGGTTCATAAAAGAGACTGAGAGACAGAGAAAGAGAGAGAGGGAGGGAAGATATTAACAGAAAAGAGACACCCCCACCTCCCTCTCTTCCCTTTCTCTCCTCCTCCTTTCTCCTCCTTTCCCCCTCTCCTTTTCTTCCTCCCTTTTACCCCTCCCCTTGCTCTCCCGGCCCACTCCCTTCTCCTCCTCTCTCTCTCCCACTCCCTCTCACCCCTCTCCTCTCCGATTTCCCCTCTCTCCCTGTGTCCATGCAGATGTTTTAAACCTGAATCTTATCAAACATCCTGTTAATATGGAGTGCTAATATGTGCTAAGATTTGAGGCATTATATTTAACAATGTATGGGGATTCAAATAGACAGTATTGTAATCTCTCTCTCTCTCTCTCTCTCTCTCTCTCTCTCTCTGTCCATCTCTGTCTATCTCTCATTTTCCTCCCCTCCTCCTCCTCCTCCTACTTGCTCTCTCCTGCTCTCTGTCACTTCCAACCTCTTAACTTTCTTTGTTTTGGCTTTCCACCTCTCTCAGACTTTGGAAATTCAAGCTTTACTAATTTGCCTTGGTAAGCACGAGCAACGAGAAAGGTCTGTTTGGATAGACATAATCAACAACATGATTTCTGGTTTGCGACACATGCACTCACGATATATTTACTCAACAATTAATTTCTTACACTAACTGAATTCATATCTCTAAACTTGGACCAAGTTCTGTACCTAACCCAAACCCTAAAACCCTAATCCTAATCCTACATCTCTGATGGAATAAAGCCAACAAAAAATGTCATCAGCATAAATGTCACAATGTTTCATTGATTTACTTACAGAACATGTGTCTATAAATAAACTTATTTCTTTGCCAAATGGAATATTAACATAAACTACTTCAAATGGTGAATATGACACATTTTCACCCAAGGCAGTTTGTAATTGTTAAGTACATTCCCAGATCTCTGTTAGACCATTTAAACCATTTTCTTCAAACAAATACTTCTTTATTCCCTTTTTCACATAAACGTACAGCCTCTGAGAAAGATCAACTCATGATTAAATCTAGCTTTGAAGTTGTACAGAAAATAATATCCAATGCATAACATTAATGTAAAAATTGATGCTCTCAACCATCGTACAAGCAACATCATCTCATCAAATTCATGCAACATTTTCCAAACAACACCCATCTCTTCTATTCTGTACAACTTATCCCTTGCATCTCAATTTCATATGTCACTTTCATCAAATTCACTTGCCCAATGGATACACATAATGAATGAACAGATGATTAGAATTATTGTTTGCCAAAGTTAGAAGGAACCTTTTGCCTTGTATGAAAAGAACCCATTATATCACCTCAGAGGGGAGAGGGCAAAGATGGATATTTGTATGTTTATAACAACAGCAAAGATTACTTTCTTTCAGGCCCACCTTTATCATGCTTGTTACACACAGAAGCAACTCATCACACATTAACGACCCTTAGTTAATTAACACCTAATTAAAGAATAGAAATAGACCTACCTTTTTGGTCTCTGGTTGAGCCTTCTTTTGAACTTTCCGCTCCCTGACCGACAGCGCTCTTGATGATTTGCCTTGTAATTCCTCTTTGTTTCCCGCAGAAAACCGCTTGAAAAAGCTCCTCCTAAATTTGGTCCTGGTGCTCGGCGAGTCTGGTGATGCCGTCTGGTTGTCTTCCGGATCTTCTTCCGTCTCTGCGTTTGCGGAACTGGTGGGTGGGGAAGACTGCCTCCTTACGAGCTTTTTCTTCGGGTGCCGCGAAAAGGGCGGTTTCCCGTGAGGCGAGTTCGGGGCGCTGTATGTCTTTGAGTCGATTTGGATGCACTCATGGTGGGAGAGCGTCGGTGAGGAGTGGGTCGAGCTGAGCCGCTGCTCTTCGTGATCGTCAACGCCATCGAGGATCGTCGGTGAGGTGTCGAACTGACAGAAAAAGTCCTGCTGGGCGTGGTTTGAATTGTTCTTATGCTCAACGCTCCCTTCAAACATCGTCTCTTGAAGTCCAATATTCACTTCATTGTAGTGCTGCCCATCGACAAAACCATCTGGGATAAGAGGCAACATCTTTACGTCTGTTGTCGTGGTCGTTGTCGGCATGGCTTTGCCTGCGATGTCAGTGACCATGGAAAAAGTTAACATGTCGTCCTTCTCCTCAATGGAATGGTTGTTGTTGACGCTCTCGACCATCCTGCATGGCGGTGAGAATTGGAGGAGGCTGTCCGGCTCGGTGCTTCCCGAAGCTGGACTGTTGTTGTTAAGGACCTGTCGGGAGGGAGAAGGCATACACGTGTTAAGGATATTAGCCAGGGAGGGGATGGGAGAGAGAGGGAGGGGATGGGAGAGAGAGAGAGAGAGAGTTAGAGAGAGGGAGAGGGAGAGAGTGAGAATGAGTCAGAGTGTGAAATAGGAGGTCCCCTTACACTCACTCTGCTCAAACACAGTTAATAACAGTTTAATGACTAGAGAAGTAAGAGACAGACAAAGGCAGTGGGGAAGGGGAAAGAGAGTTATTCAATTTACCAACAAAAGTGGGCAGCAGACTTATTTCAACCACTTTCATCTGCATGTAAAACAACAACTTCCCAGATAAGACTTCCTTACTATTAATCATTTTAACATTGCTTAGTTTTACAGTGAAAAAGAATGAAACTAAATGGAATGGAAGAAATCAAAAGTCAAGTCAGAAATACATGTACTTAGAAAATGTTTTACAGTAGGATAAGAATTATTTACCACAATCAGATATCTATAACTTAAGTGTATAGGGCTTTATTTTTTAGTGATAATTACTTCATGTGTCTACACAATAAGTAAGATAACATGATTGTTTTCCTAATAATTCAACATTCAGGGTAATCTTTCTGAACTATACTTACTTTTAATAGGGACTAATTTTTATCAAAAACATAAAAACCTGTCTAAAATATTGATTTAATTTTTTTTCTTTACTTTATAAAAATTTGAAAAATATGCTTTCTTCTATCTTTGTTGATGAACCCTAATTGGAAAAAATTAATTAAAATCAGAGACATGTATCTATGCCACAGATGTCAATTTAAAAATGCTGTTATTTACTACCTGATTGAAGGGGAAACGAATCATGAGAACATAACTGTGGCATTGTCCATCACCAAGTTCCCAAAATTTACATCAAATCTGACTTTCTCACTTCCGATTGAGAAATAAAACTCAGCCAAGCTGAATATTTGATAGTTGATACATATGACTACCTGCCTTGAAAGTTACTACATTGGACAGACAGAAAAAAAGTTAAGATTGATAAAGGACAACAGGGAAGGAAAAACAGGCGTCATCAATTAAAGACGAGAAACGTTTTATTACTAAAAGACACCTAGATTATTTGACATTTCTACTGAGTAAGCTATCATCATGAAGCCTCGATCATATTATCCAACATTATGAGGAAAATAACCTAAATCCTGTCAACAAAGCATCTTTAAAAAAATTAATGTACATGTATCTACCCAGAGTAACATCAACAAAAAACACTCTTTTGTCTATGGCAGTTCCATTTGAATTTTTCATTGAAAAGGGGAAAATTTGTCACACTGATTTTAAATAGTTTTAGTTTTAGTTGAAAAACATTGGTTTTTCTTTACCAGAGCTTTCCTTCAGTTTTTAAAAGCTCCTTTGGATGTTTACAAAAAGAGAATTATTGATGCAACCTTTTATTCTGGCAAAAATACTGCTTCTGGCTAAAAGTCATTAAAGGTGTGGCCTAGGGTTATGGCTTGTTAAGATTTGGTAGGGTTAGGAAAAGTGCTGGGTTGAAGGTTTGAAGTCATGAATTTATTATTCCTCAATTAAAGGAATAGATGGTTAGGACTATGATTATGGTTGCAATAGTTTTTTATGTTATGAATAGGGTTTGGAATTGGAATGGTTAGGAACAGTGCCGGGTTGAAGGTTTAAAGTTATTAATTCAGTTATAGGAACTTAATTGACTGCAGAGCGATTGCTGAAGGAGCACGTGCCGTACAACCTTCTAGGGCTGTATTTGTTATTTCCGTTTCTTCTCACCTACAATCTAACGTTAACTTTGTGATATTGAACATGAAAGATTGATATTTCTGTACAATGACTACACACAGCTAAACCACATCGTATTTATTTTGAAATTTTTGACTCACTCTCTCTACCTATCTCCCTCTTCTGCTCAACCCACCTCCTCTGCCTACCTTTATTCCTCTTCTACTCTCTCACTCTGTCGGCATCCTCTTCGTATCAAATTGATTTCTTGTAAGTTGTAACCTACTCATCTAAAGCTAGTACAATTTTATTTTGTATCATAACTGTCAACAACTACAATTAATTTTATGAATTGATTTGTAAACTTATACCAGTGAATTATGTAATGTGTAAATGTCAAAATCTCTCCCAACTGCTGTATACGTTTTTTCACTGCTTTTACCAGACCAACACTGCAGGTTACTATGTCCATTATGTAAAGGTTAAATCCATATTAACCATGCCCCCTGGCATGCATTGATAATTAATGAAGCAAAATAGTCTACACTTCGCAATTACGGCTCACATTCTGAAGTTTTATAAGTAACAGTTTCTTAGAACCTGCCACTCTATACATGTATGGTTAAACCACAAAGCTTAATTGTTTTGATAGTAATTTCATTCTACAAAAGCAAATTTGAGTTTCCTCTTGAAAAAAAAAGATATGTTTTGTATTTCTTCATTATAATGAAGAAGAGTAGAGACCTATGTACAGACACGCAAGCCGTGTATAATGTGTCAACTTCTCAGGACATCTCTTTATCATGTTATGTTTAAGAACAGCAGAGCAAGTAATTCAGATCTCATATAAATAATAAAGTCACCCTATACCTTCACGTAAATATAATCTTTTATAATAAATAATGTTTTTTAATGGTACACACAGGTAAATTGACCTTCAACGCTTGATGAAAGTGCAAGTCCTACTATATGTATAAGCAAGGTATAATTTATTAAGGCACCCGTATAGGAGCGTAATCTGCCTATTTCAGCAAAATTTGAATGCCATTCTGGCTATCAACAGGTGTCAGTGAACAGCAAGTATGATTATAACCAACATATGTACTAATATTTCAGAATTGTCTGTCAATGAAAGAGATCTAAGATGATATATTGGACAACATCATCACATTCGTTTCCTGTGTTATTATCATTCAACACCTCTCCATGCATCCCTCAAAAATCTGTTCTGTGCACTTAGCATATTCTATATTTCCTGGAATAATTTTTTTCTCAATTTGACGAATTAATACATGAACATACCTTTGCAATCCATACACTATCAGAAACATGAGATTCCTCAGAAATATTATCCTCAAAGTCCATCAAATCCCCAAAAATAAGACCATTCCTTTTGGAATTCATCTTGCAAAGAAACCTTGAAAAGACCTTTCGGAGCAAGAAAATCAATATTCTCTTCGCAAGGCCAAGCAACATACTGAATGTAATGTTATTATTCATTATCACATCATGCGAGAAGGGGCTATGTAATAGATCCAATGATGTAAGTATGTTTTCATATTAGTATAAAGGACGATATTTGAGTCAAGTGGTGCGAGAGTGGGCACAACCTTTGTCAGGATGTTTTAATAACCGTAGTCTATTTTCAAAACGTAGGAGTTGGTTTGTAATATTTTCACATCCTTGAAAGGAATTTTTTGTTTACATTCATCTTCACTCAATAATACATTTGGTGTGGTAGGGTTTGAACCCCATACAATTTGATCTACAGACAGGGGACTTGTCCAATAGACCACAATGCCCCTACTAGTTTATTTCAGGATGTGAAAGCTATTCTCCATTTTGTTGTTTTTCACCTCCTCATTCCTGTCCCACCTTCTATCTCTCTTTTAATACAAATTATTGCATGAATTACATCTTTAATATCTCCACTGTTATTTAATTTCTTTCTTGTACATCCCCTTCTCTCTCTCTCTCTGTTCATGATCCTCTTACATCATTACATCTTTCTGCCTTTATCACGTCTCTCTCTCTCTCTCTCTCTCACTCTCGCTCTTGCTTTCTCTCATCCTTCTCTCTCTCTCCCTCTCTCTCCCCTTCCTCTTCTCTCTCTCTGTCACTCTGTCATCATCCACTGGCGGATCCAGGAGGGTAAAAAGGGGGCACGTGCCCCCCCGGCCAAAACAAAATATGTTAAAATCAGCCCTAAATTCGCCCAAAATTTACTGAAAAACAGGGTCGTGCCCCCCCGGCCAATCTCTTTCCCACCGTGTGCCTCCCCGGCAAGAAATTCCTGGATCCGCCCCTGTCATCTGTTACACTTTAAACAAAAACATTTAATCGAAAATTAAAATGTCTTTGTCTCCCCTCTCATCCCCCTTTTCCTCTCTCTCTCTCTCTCTCTCTCACTCTCTCCGTCTTTGTCTTTCCAACCTTTCTCTTTGAGTCTCTCTTATAGACTGATTACATTTGTTCACTTCTTTATTTTTATCTTTCCTTAATCACCTCTTATCAAACTATACAATCCACCTGTCTTTTTTTTGCTTAGCTTGTAATTGTATAAACCCTATTTATATCCACCACATAGCAGCATGAGAGACACAAGAAGGGAAGCTCCAGCGACAATACAATTAGCTTAATTTTTCCACCCCCACAAAACAGTATCCTATAGGATCTACGAGATCACGAGGAGAAACACATACAAAATCTCAAAGCATCTGGCTCAATGTCAAAGATATATCCCATGTAGAATCAATGTATTGTGAAAGGGGCATTCACACAAGATGATAATATCATACAAAAGAATGTCGCATAAAGAAACTAGATTTGGGGAGGTCAGTTCATACCATACATTCAGCTTTATCTGCAGCTTATCTTACAACAAAACATTACTGGGGCCCGTTTTTACGAAGAGTTGCAATTGATCCAAATCAATGGCAAGTCCTCCAATCAATCGCAAGCTTGCAGTCTCCTATCTCTTATGTACAAAGTTGCGATTGATATCAACTCTTTGTAAGACAGGGCAGGCCATACCTGTGAGTGCTCAATGTACGCCTTGCACAATTATACAGCTTTTGTTTGTTATATTTATGCGCTTTGTATCTAATGAAAAAGTGTTTTTTAAATGAAATATTATTAGTATTATATTTATCTACACATAATGATACGATATTCACATCCTCTGAATGTTTATCACTTTTGTTATTCCAATAATGTTAAAACTCCATCTCATGATACGATGATTCACCAACAACATGAAAACCTTAAATATTTTATCGTACAGCTGCGCAATAACTTGTACCAGTGTGAATGAAGCTTAATCATGTGGAGAAACATATACAAAACCTCAAAATACCCAAACGCTCAAAATGAAAACCCCCGGCTTTACGTTTTGAATGATCCTGAGTCACCCAGCCCCCGTGCTGTTTGGCTTTGAAGGAGAGTCTGAGACGTATGTATCTCCGTTCGGAAACATTCACATCATTTGCGAGACTTCCTTTCTACGAGATAATGAGATCCGCTTCTCAAGCTCTGATGATGAATATCCTGTCTCCCTCGCTTGATAGAAAAGAGAATCGTTCAGCTCGGTGTCTGATACTCGAAAATCTCTCCAGATTGCGTCTAGTCTGGCCTTGTTTGATCATCAAAGAGAGGAAACTGGGAAATGTAATCTGTTTATGTTATGAAGGTTGGCCCCTAAATCACATGACTGCCAATGTTTAATTTAGAATCAAATATAAGATCTTAATGTATATCCTTTAGATAGGTCCTGTTCACCCAACAACCCTTAATTTAAGTAGGAACTCAACACAATGTTTACTACCTGACTGTGCAGATGGACCTTTGTCCTAATTGCACGATATCCCATGTTCTATAAAGAAACTAAATATGTAAACGTAGGAAGGTTTTCTGTTTGTGAATATGTTATGGAGATTTGCCCTAACAACAAATAAAATCTATCTGGAATTTAAAATGTTTGGAACTTGAATATACATGTATTGATAAATGCTTTGCCCAATTCACATGACATCTCTTGTTTTTGTTTAACTTCAAGAAAATCTTAAAATATGAAGCAGGGCTTTCAAATATTTTACAAAGTCAAAAATTGACACTATTCTATGGGGCCTTTAAAACAAATTAAAAAATAATAATATTGAAAAAATAGTCAAAAAGCCATGAATAAGCACTGAGCTACATTTTAATCCTTCACTGAAAATTGTAAAAAATATTGTAGTAATCTGGAAACGAAATTTGATGCCACTATTCTACATGCATTTGTTTTTTTTCTGTAGAAATAAAGCTTCAACCGATGAGGAGTGGAGGACATTGTTTTCAACCCACTTTGATAATCATTTTGCTAGAAACTGATTATACATCCAATAGAGGACAAATATGCTCAATTGATCTAGTCCTAAAATCTGGGAATTCCAACCAATTAGCTTAATTTATCCAGTACTCCACTTGAGAATTTAAATGGCAATTAGGGCTGAAACTTAATCACATCCAGCCTCTCACAACTAGGATCTCTTAAGCCCTTTGTAATCCTTTAGTTATCCCTCCTCCAAGTCCCGGCAGAAAAACATCCCATCCGTCAGAAAAATAAAAAATAAACATATGTGAATGTTATCATTAGGAAAGGACCTCTTGAGCCAATTGGCCGAGAAGGGACACTCGGAAATCAGTGTTTGTTTGGGAGAATCAGAACATATCAAATTGGCAAGGTCTCCAATAAAGGAATGCCTTCATTATGTCTAGCTGCTCGTCAAATTGATCACAATTTGGAAATGATCCAAATGTTCCTTTCACATCTGTGGTTCTCCTAAAAAGTTTCAGAAACAACATTTTAAGGGTAATATATATAACCCATTCTAAGCCCCTAAGTCTCAAAATTATTGCTACTGAAAAATAATAATCAAAATTTGAATAGCTAGTTATTTTTTAAATATATATATATTTATATATATATCTGCTTTAAATTGGGCATGTAACCCTTTTCAGTAAGACTAAGAGGAACTTGATAATAATTATAAATCTATGTTTTTTTTATATTCTCTTTTAATGGCTATTTTCATCACAACTTAAAGGTAAAGGCGATGCCAAATACTGGCATGCTTCATTATTCTTGGCGACTCGTCTAACAAAAACACATTCAAACAAACAAAAGAAAAAACAGTATGGTGACATATAACACAGAAAAATAGAAATTCCCATTTTTCAAAGATTGAGATGGTTCGTTTATTGTAAGATTGTGACACACATTGATGACTTGACAGACAAACAAATAAACAAACAAAAATAATTTTAATTACAATACACTGAAAAATTGAACGTAACATTGCTCAATAAATACACAGAATCATGAGAAGAAAAAATGGGACGATATAATTCAGTACTTGATTGGTTGAAGAAACAGGAAAATATCTGATAAAGAAATGTCAGTTTGCAGCTATTCATCTGGGTTTAATGATGTCATAAAAAGCCATTAGGAAAGATTTGTGCTGGACACTGACTTTCTGAAGATATTACCATAAAGGAATTGATCACCTTAATACGAGAAGATCAGCGTATAATTGGATATCAATATCCGTCAGCATTTCTTAATCTTGAAAGATCTACAATAAATCTGACGCCTTCTGGACTCGGTCAAAATCTCTACTTTCCATAAGATGTTCTGATTTATCGTGACCTGCATAATTTGACTTCTTGGTGGAACGAGTAAAAGTTAATTTGCCGTTTCGTAATTGCTACCCCCAAGACAGTGGTCAAAATAGAAAATGGTCAAAATTGGACAAAATATATTACTTCCTTTTCCCCCTCCCATCTTCCTCTTTCCTCCCCCTCTCCTCCCCCTCTCCTTTCTCCCCTCAAGGGAACAACAACAATATTTATTCCAGTTTCCTAATCCTTAAGTTCTGGTTGGATAGAAACTCAAAAAATTGACCCTGCTTCTGGCTGTAAAAAAACTGTATTAGGCAAGTATGTCATTAAATTTTAATTCATATCCTATTTACTGTGAAATTCATTTAGTCAAAAAATCATCAACAGTTTGTTTTAAAGGCATCGTTTAACAATCAAAATCTGAGATGCATGGCCCTACATGTTATCAGTGTCTGTGATATGGTGTAATATTGAAGCCCTAACCAAAAAAATCTGCTTCAAAATGATCATGAAGTGATTTGTCCCCTTGACCCCTTAATTTTAAAATCTAGAAAATCATAATGGTTTACAAGTACTCCAAAAAACATACCGGTAGTAAACTATGCAAATTTTGCTCCTTAGACTATTTATGACAACCAAATTGCCCGTTAATTTACAATTTCCTTTATAAAAAACAAGCCCATTGTGAGAAATTCAAGTTTTAAAGGGATGCTGTACAACACAAGCCTTCCATCATGTAACTCCTCTTGACTAAAACATAAGCTGCTATACATTCAAATTTGTACTTCTTGTGAAGGACAAAAGAACCTCTTAAAGCCTGTCTGCACTAGTTTGGCCAGGAGGGATTAGACCCCCCCCCCCCATGCTTGGTCACTGACAGGTGATTATCTCGTCAAATCAGCTCTCAATTAACATAAGAAAAAGGGGATCATGGGGGACCAACGGGTACCAATTAGGCATTGTCTGGTATATAGAGGGCGCAAGAAGCTACAAGTAGTGCAGTCCTGCTTTAATTCCTACAGCCAACATGAACCTAACCTGTTTTCTGTCACTATTCCCTATTCAGGCACTTGACATCTGGATATTGCCAATTGGAAGTCAAACTGGGTCACTGAAAGCGGGCAGATTATTCAAGAGGAATTTATTATTTTTCTCGATCAGCAATGTGCCTTGGAGGAAAAAATGTCTGCTGCCACCAACAGTCAAAATAGTGATAGGCACACAGAGAGAGATATAGCAGGGAGGATATGGAAAAGTATGTTAAGCCATGATAGTGATATGGAAGAGATACAAAGAGAGAGAAGGGGAGAGAGAGGGGGATAAAGAGGGAAAGAAGAGAGGGGAGAGAGAGAGAGAGAGAGAGAGAAAGAGAGAGAGAGAGAGAGATGGAACAAATGGGTAATAATTAAGACCACAAAAAACAAGGAACTGAAGAGAAAAGAGAAAAAGAATAGGAGAGAAGAGAGAGAGAGTGGGAGAAAGAGAGAGAGAATGTGTGAAAGAGAGGGAGAGAGAATGTGTGAAAGAGAGGGAGAGAGAATGTGTGAAAGAGAGAGAGAGATAAGCTGGGCATCTACATGCAAAGAAAAAATGGGTGCTGAAAACTTGAAAACACCATGTCCACATGCCTAACGAAGGAATAATAATAATTCATCGCTACAATTAATCTTCAAAACTTAATCATCATCATGTTTGAAGGCAAGATATTTGCTTGATTACAGTCTAATGTAACTATATCATGTTTTCAAGTTTTCAGCACCCATTTCTCTAAAAAGATTACGTGACTTGTCAATTCAATATGATGATCACCAACGCAAATATATATTTCTCCTAATATTAATTTAGGTTGAATTGAAGTGACAATAATTTGCTGTTATTATGCTATTCCTTCAATTTTCAATTGATTTCAATGTCAGTAAGCTGTCAGTGATATAAATATATTTCTTCAGGACTAATGATTTTGTTTGTATCATTGTATGTATATTGTCATTGAGAATGAATTTGTAAATGATTACATTTCTCTTTTAAAACAGTTATTGAGAAGTTTGCCTTCAATTTTCCAATTTTCACAGCATTATTACTACTTATGTCGTTAAAGTTATGTGCTATTCTAACATTTTCCAGTAAGATGAGAACGTTAGTCCATTGCATATGGAAACCAGGTGGCTCATGTACTAAAGCCTATGGGAAAGAGGATTTATAAGTAAATGGGTTAAATGGACCCTCAACACTGAGTGAAGCTATGCTTGTGTTTCTGAACTTCAGTGAACATTGTGACAAATTGATAGGAAAGCATGAAAGTCATTTGATCAATAAGGGACTCATTATTTTATCTTTCGCTGCCGGCGATGGCGTTGAAGGATAGAATGACTTGGGAAAGTACAAGTATGAATCATTTCAAATTCAAATGGGCATGGGATTGGATATGCCATTGATGTGAGAAAAACAGTGCTGAAGGTTCAACATAAATATCAGTGAAATGGGACCTGCAACAACGATATCCAAAAAGTTGTTTTCAACATAAAATTCAGGAGTTTAATTTTATAACAATTTATGATAATAAAGTTCCAAAAGAAAAGCCATACATTTTATATTTAGCTTGTGATTTAAAAGTGAGGGGCTGTATTGCGGTTAGAGACTGTGCACATAGTTAACTCAAAATTTTATACTATAAGTGAACTTATAGTTAGGGTACAAGCCACAGGTTCCCTTACAAGAAATGCCATGCCAGTCGGACAATTAAGTTGGAAGTTTTGCCCGGTTGCAGTAACAAATTTTGACATGCCTTGCCTTGTTTAGAACCTCAAGCAGTGATTGGTTCAGTGCCATATAAACCTGCATCCTTCAACAAAAATTATACGGTTTTGATTACCTAAAATTCAAAACAAAGATGGCATTGCGCGAACTTAGCGAGTGACGAACCGTGCATCCTTCCTTAAAAGATGGAACCATTACACATCCATCAATAATGTAATTGGCAGGGAAGTCCATGTATGCTATGTAATGGTGTTTTCTTAGGATAGGGGTAATAGCCCAGAGACATGCAGGAGGTATGCCAACATGTAAACTGTGAAATTCACAACATATCAATCATAGAGATCAGTTAATGACAACATGGTATGGTCCATCAAGGAGAAATGTGGGGTGATAGAATAGTAGAGGTTGGGGAGGGGGAGGGGGGTAAGTAGCAAGGGTGTATGATCATAGGGGTGTGGTGTGGGGGCAGGGGAAAAATACATGGGGCTCAGGGCGAACTTGCCCCCGAAATGCCCCAAAGTCATAAAAGAGCCCCCCACCATTTGCATAGAGTTCAATGCAAAACAAATTAAAGAATGTTATTTTCATGCAAACAAGCTTGAAAAGTAGCCCCCCAAATTTTTTAAATGTTTTTTCCCTGTAATGGGGGAGGGGTGTTTAATGTGGTACATATGCCTAATGTATAACTTTAAAGTTAGAGAGGGAGAGGATGAAATGATGTACTGCCTAGGGAATGTGTATGCAGCAGACATTGTCATGTGCCAAGAAGAAATAGCAATGGAAGGACTCATAATACATCAATATCATTATAAATGCCCCTTCTCACTCCCTTTGGCTGCAATATGGGCACACATTTAATATAAACAATAGAAATGTAAATTGTTATTAGCTTTTCCCCAAAGTACAGAGTACTTTGCTGTGGAATGACCCCACACTTGATAGTTTTCTTTGGAGTAAATGACCCCTTCTGGTGACTCCTATCCATCTTACACATTGGATGAATTATTCAACATTTTCCAAACACAAGAGGCAAAAGAAATAGCTTGAAATTGAATTCTCAATTTTACAGTCTAGAGCAACCACACCCACGCATTATGTCAACTCCTTAAAAAGAGAGCATCTTACACTTCCTCTCCTTATTTCTTTGTTTGCTCGTCCTCAGCCAGCCTCTTCATTCTTTTATTCCTTCTTATTTTTCTCTTTCATCTTCTTGCTTTTCATCTTTTTCTTTTCACTCTTCCTATTCTTTCCTACACCAGTATTGTTTCCCTTCAAAGAAAACTAATTTCTTATATTTCTGTCTTGCTTCTCAACGTTCACTAACCTAACCTCTTTGTTCTTGACCTTCCATTTTTCATATCCGGACCCTATGTTCTACATTTAATTCCTTTTCATAATCTTTTCTATTTCCCACTTTCTTTATATATGTTTTCCTTCTGTATGCCTTGTATGGTATCATATTAATAATTCAATCTTCTTTCAAATGAACACACTATTTGTTTCTTGTATACAAAGTTTTTTTAAAGTCATTAAGAACTTCTTTCAAGTAAATGAAAGTCTCTGATGTAAAATATGGAGGAATTTGATTAAAAGCTTACTCTAAAGAAGATATAAAGAGAGAGAAAGAGAGAGAAAATAAAACAAAAAGATAAAAGAGAAGGGGTAGAGAGCAGGGAAAGGGAGTGGGGAGCATTTTCAACTCAAATGCTGCTTTGAACCAAAATCAATTACACAAACAATTAGCTTTTCGCAAGGAATCCATGACGACCTGTCCCTTTTCTAGGCAATGCAAATTTAAATGTCGACTCGCAGTCCATGCACTGTTGTCCTTGAGGAGGACGGAGATGGCCATCGTGTGCCCAAATAATTGAGTTGCGAGGATGGGGGCAAACAGAACCTCGATCCTGTCCTTCCCTCTACCGACAAAATTTCATGAGCGTATGTTGTACTAGAACGATCATGTTCCACTTAATAGAGTTTGGACGGGAGAGATCCGTTTCCCATGTTAGCTGAGGGATGGAGGGGGGGGGGGGGTGAGGAGTCGAAAACTGGAAAAGGGTCGCCCGAGCGTCCTAGTTATCAAGGTACCTATCGAGGTACTGGCGCTATCAACGCCTTTGTTCTCTCTCATATTGAAGATACGCATTCAAGCGTGAAATTAATGTAAAATTCTTTGACCTTTCTCACTGCAATATTGATTGCTGACAGCAAAAAGGGAACTATATAACTCAATGTTTGTTGGAAGCTAGCAAAGCTTCTGTAAAATGATGAGTGAATTCTAGCTAGAACACATCAACTTCAGTTCAGTGGTAATCGACTTATTTCTTCAGTAAAGAAATAAAAAGGTTGCTGACTCTAATTTATTATGATAAACCCCATTAAGTTGATCCACTGTAAAGCTCTTTATTCTGTTAAAAAAAATGAATGAACAACGAATCCAATCCATAAAGGAATATGAGGATTACAAGTAATCTAGACTGATTTTCTTTTTTCAATGTAGCAGAGAAACAAATTATGAAGATTGATCGTGAATGCTGACTACTAATTTATACAGGCTCAGTAACAAACAAACAAACAAAATAGAAAAAAGAAAATCAAGAAGATTACACTCAAATCATGAGCAATTCTTCAATACCCATTTCCAGGGTAAAAAAAGAGATAACATCAAGAAGACCTTTTTTGCTGGCGGGGCGTCCTACTTTCCCAGGTATCTATTGCTGTCCACGTCACTTTTCTTTTACATTCAGAGGCTATTCATTCAAACATGAAACAACCGCTAGATCCAACATTCCTCAGATTAATACCACCGCTAAGCTTGCAAATATCAATTTCCAGTACAGTGGTGAAGCATAACTAGTCAATGGATAAGCATAACATCCCGCTTCAACCACTGCAAAGCCCTTAATCCCTATTCAACTTTTTACTTGCTATGATTTGAAAAATCTGAGAATGCCACATTGTTTGAGAGTATATTTACCGTACATAATGCACATGTGACAGAACTCACAACATTTTCCTGTGGCAGTCCACTGTTTGGTACATTTGTCAACCGAAGAAGATAAAGGTTTAAACTAGGCCCACTGCACTACTTGTAGCTACTTGCGCCCTCTATATAACAAACAATGCCTAATCGGTGACCATTGGTCCCCCATGATCCTCTTTTTCTTATGTTAACTGAAAGCTGAGTTGATGAGATAACCACCTGTCCAGTGACCTTGCAGGGCAGTCTAATCCCTCATGTAAACTATGGCAGATAAGCTTTAAAGACCGTCAATACTACTGGGCCAGAAGGGATTAGACCACCCAGCCAGGTCATTGACAGGTGGCTATCTCATCAACTCAGCTCTCAACTAACATAAGAAAAAGAGGATCATGGGGGACCAACAGGCACCGATTAGGTGAAGTTTTCTACATCAGTTCAGTTCATTCAGAGGGAGCAAGTAGCTAAAAGTAGGACAGTGGGGCTTTAACTCTTCATATGCCACACAAACAATATCCATGTGCTACATAGTATTGATTGTGAGATAGATATAACAAAGACGTATTCTTCTTCGTGGTTCATTGTTTCTTTCTGTAGGATGTTCACACATGCCTGAAATTAACAACCAAATGACATGGAAATGCGGTCTTGAGATACTTATCAATATACATGCATAACTCCCCTCTACAGTCCTTCCCACATGAACCCAGCAAAGATCTGAATCGAGCCAAAGTTCAATCTTGAAAATACATAGATTTTGTTTTCAGGATGAAAAAGAGAAATGATGTGGAAAAAATGTTCTCGGTTGAGAAGAATTTAAGTTACTTGGACCTCTTCTCTTGTCAACATGTATTCTCTTTCTTTTCCCTTTTTTAAAGAATGTTCATTCATACATGAAGTCCCAAATGTCATTGAATATATTTGACAGGGTACACATAAGTCTATGCCCTTTATTTTGAAAGGTCAAGACGAAAATGCAGACTAGGAGACATCCATTTCCAGGGTAAAGCCCTCAAAAGTGTTTTTTAATAAATTAAAAAAATTAAAAAACAAGACAAATTATTACACAACAGTCAATATTGCGTGATCTCTAAACCTTGTTATGTACAACCTCAATGAGGAATTCAATTCAACTTCTATTTCTGTCATAAATATTGTATGAGAAAATCAGCAGTGCCCGCAAGAAGGTCATAATTACAGCTACGTATTGTCAATGGCAGGCACATATGCAGCCTCCTTGGGGGAAGGTAACACAAAATTGTTTTGCCCTTGTACAAATACATTGGAAAGTGTGGAGGATCTACTGCCCTACAAAGGCTTAAAGATCTATTTAAAAAAAAAAAAAGTTAATTTTATTTGAGCCTGAAAAATAATTAAAAAATGCTAAGGATATCATATGCCATACATCATGCCAATGTCATTTCTAAAACAAAGATATCTGAAGAGGTTGTATAATATAATCTGAAAGGTTCTTAAGGTTAACCCAACATAGCAACAGTAAATGTATGTACCATGCATCCTGACTATTGAAAACATCTCAAATAATTCCTATTTTAAAATGTTGTATTTTCCTGAGATGACACGCTTCTGAAATCTTCAGTAGATGTCAAAGTGTTAATTAAAGGGGAGCATTTTGTGTGTGTGTTTTGGTCTAGACTTAGCCTATAATCTAGGCGGAGTGCCGAGCTTTTTTCTTTGCTGCTAGACTAACCTTAAGCAGAACGTCTGATACGGCGAGACTACGAACCGTGAGCCGCGCACCGCCTATAACCACTGGTCTAGCTTTAGTCGTTGTTTTTTTATTATCGACCATGAATCCGTGGCAGTTTTTCGTACGAAAACTGCCACGGATTCAAGGTCGATAATAAAAAAACAACGACTAAAGCTAGACCAGTGGTTATAGGCGGTGAGCCGCTTCGCGACTCACGGTTCGTAGTCTCGCCGTATCAGACGTTCTGCTTAGGGTTAGTCTAGCAGCAAAGAAAAAAGCTCGGCACTCCGCCTAGATTATAGGCTAGTCTAGACTAGGAACGGCTACGTACTTTTAGGATGGTGATGAGTTGTGAATGGTATTACATACAAAAAGAGCACTTTAAATTACAGTGGATCTCAAATTTCATCTGTTTGGAGCTAGATGGGCATTAACTCATATAACATTCTTCTGGCTTCCGACACACAACATTATAGTGTGCTACATTATCTGCTTTGCCTTAAATGACTGTTGATACGATAATATAAGTTAAATCCTTCTTGTTCTGTGCAGAAAATAAAGTAAAACAAGGTGCTAAAAGGTACTTCTTAAAGGTAAAGACCAGTTCTGGTCATGCCATTGCGTTGTGAAAGAAACGTTGTGGAATCAATCAGGAAAGGTTGATCATCTAGCATATAAGTATTGGTGTGTACTGCAAGGTTCTGGAATCATCAAAATGATAAGAAATTTAGCCCAGTCTTGGTAAAGTAATTATACAAGCACTGTACACAGAAAGATGTATATGGGATTACGCGACACGTGCGCTATATCTATCCCGACCGGATAGATATAATAATTTACCAAATATATCAATTAGTAGGCAGTTTCCCGACAAAATTTGTATCATCACGTATTAGTCAAAACATATTCTTCCACATGATTTGTAATAAGAGCTTCCATTTCATTTTTTTGAGAGGGGGGCAATTCCAAAACTGGTCTTTACCTTTAAAACATGTCTTTAGATGTAAGTCTTTCAAGCAATCACACCTTTACAGCTGTAAGAAGGGTAATGTACTTTATATGCAGCTACCGTATATGCTTATGTGCAGTGAACCTGAGACTGACATTTCCATGGACTTTACAAAAGGGCTTAAGATGAACAGCCTCCCCCCATTTTCTGGGATATCATTATTTCCTTTTGGACAAATGCAGCATTATCTGCCAGCTGTATACACACGGATGCATTCCAATTTCCCTTTCCCATCTCCCCCTTGTCCTCAACTTCCCTCTCTCTTGCTCGCTCTCTCTCTCGCTCGCTCTCTCTCTCTCTCTCTCTCTTGCCCTCTCTCTCTCTAGCTCTCTTTCTCGCTCTCATTCTCTCCCCCTCTCTCATTCTTTTTTACCATCTCTCATTCTCTCTTCCCCTCTCTCATTCTCTCTTCCCATCTCTCCCCCTCTCTCATCCCATCATACATACTCTTCTTCATTCAAACTTTGTGTCTCTCCCCAGCATTTATCACACTTTCCATTCTCTGTTCATTTCTGTCTGCTGCCACTCTCCTCCTTACTTTCTTCTTGAACCGTATCCCTTAATTTCCCATTGTCTAATTCTCTTACACCCCAACCCCAAATCTTCCTTCTCCACCCCATCTCTTTCTCTTTTTCTCCAACACCCCCTCTCTCAAATATTTACCCCTCTCTCTCTCTCTCTCTCTTCCTCTCTCTCTTCCTCTCTCTCTCTTTCTTTTTTTTTTCTTTCCTCTCTCTCTTTCTCTCTCTTTCTCTCTCTCTCCCTCCCTTGATCTCTCTCTCCTCCCCCCACCTCTCATTCCTACTCCTACATTTCTCTTACAATGTCACACCCCTTCCCTATTTCTCCCTTATCCCCCCCCCCCCCCCCCCCCCGCCCCCATCCTCTATCCCTTTCTCCCAGCTCCTTGCCCCTATGCTCAACCATCCCCAACTACATCTCTTGTCATATATATATATATGTCCTATCAAATTTGGTGTTCAAACTAAAACAGCTTCTGATACTGTAATATTCTCTGTGGAAAGTCAACCTGTACAGTGGGCAATCAATTTTAAACTGGAAAAAAAGGGATGAATGCGGAGTTCATTTCAAAACACTTTCTTGCACAATGATTGGTGTATAATAAATCATAATGAGATACACCATGTATCAATGTAGCATCACAGATGGGCTTTACATGGTGTTTCTCTTGGCATATTTACATCCGGCAAGCAAAACACATTTGACATTTCCAGGATTGATTATTAAATCAATACATCATTCGCTCAGAGCCAGAAGGGCGTTGACTTGCATCAATCAACGATGGGGGATTCCCCTTCTGGCTCTCAATACTAAGTATAACCCAGTGGGCGGAAAGAGCATCAGAGCAGTGGGCAGTTTAAGTATGGAAAGCTCTAATGAGCTCTGAAAATTCAAAACAAATCTCTCAAAGGAATACAATAAAAACTGTCTTTAAAAAACAACTTCCTGTTACAATATGATTTTGGTGATCTCAGCAGATTTCATATTCAAAAATTATTGTCATTGTTTTTCTTCTTGCATTGGTAGAATGTAAACAAAATGTATAATTAATAATTGTGATAATGTCAGAATTGTGATATCTCTTTATTTTGAAGTCAATTTATGCATTATCTTCAAAATACAAGATAGATAACATAGATATAACAAGATGTACAAAACTCTTCTTTTTTATAAATCAAGCACATTAGACAGAATATTATCTTTCCATCTCCTAACTTTCTTTCTACCCTTCTCCTCAAAAGGACCCCTCATTCTTTCTATTTGCTATCATCTCTTTCATATTTCCTTATCCTCAGTCTAACACCCATTCTCGATACAAACAATATACACAAGCATGCCTGCATGTAACTTGTGGAAAAACATCCATTTGAATCTCAAAACACATTCTCTTTCACTCTGTGGATTCCCTACAGTCCCATATGCTCACATGGTTGTTATTAAGCGGCGACATGATCATGCCGAGGCATTAGAGCTTCAATGTTAATGACTCCCAAGCGAGCAAGCGCACCACCATTAATACCGCCAACGACTGCCATCAGAAATGTTCTTCGTACTAAGCGGGGAAAGGGCGATGATGGAAGTCAGTCGCGCTTGGTCGACTTTTGCATCTGTAATATAGCTCACTGCTCCATGGCCTGTAACGTCGCATGTGCGTTTGCGACTGAATCTTGTCACTCGCGAGTCGTGCATGGTAATTGGCACATGAATCATAGATGACCTGATGATGTTTACTCCTTCCTTCCACAAGAAATTTTCAATCATAACTAATAAGGTAAACGATATTGACATGGTCTACGGCTTTTAGAAGTATTTACAATGATTGAAATATAAATTGAATATGAAATATATATATCCAGACATATATTCTGATAGAATGACAGAACAAATTATCTGTTTGGAGCCAGAAGGGCATCAACTCTGTGTAGAAGTGCTTAAGTTAACCTCTTCGGTCTCAAAACAAGGATACAATAAAAACCATGCAATTTCATTACATCATGTAAATCATTATGTCCAGATAACTTAAGGGCAAAAAATAAATTTATGATTTCTGTTGTAGAAACCTTCAAAAGAAAAGAAAATATTAAAATAATCTTTGAGAATTTCTTTTTTTTAAAATAAAAATAAAGAATATATATGCTAAGTTTAAAATATCAAGTTTGACATGCATGTACTGTACATCTGGGGGCCGTTACTCGAAACTGTCATAAGTCTAAGTTCATGGACATCCTATTGAAACGTGTGTTATAACACAATTAACACTCATTTCTATTGGCAGTCCACAAACTTATGGGTTTCGAGTAACGGCCCCATGGTGACAAAATAATTCAGGCGTATGTTCCATAATGCATACATACCTAATCAGGCGTAAAAAGGTGTCAACATAATGGTCAAAACAGCCTTGTATTAAATGCTCACAAGATAAAAACAGAGCATGCAGTTTCATAATCAGCAAAATTGAAGTGGTTTCTTGAGAGATTCTAATGTAAGCAACAACTGATGACTTATTGGAACTACAGGGGAAAGCACTTCAACAATTAGTCATTACTATGTATCTCTGGAGGAAAAAAAGGCAGGGGAGCCGTGAGCCATTTATCTCTGAAATGATCCAAAACACTTCTGGTAAAAACAATAAAATGCAAACGGATTGCTGTAAGAAAATTTAAGTTTTACATTACCGAATCCCCAAAGTTCCTGTTAACAGTGAGCATACACATTCTGGAAAAGGTTCACATGTATAGATATTCAAAGGTCACTTTTGTAGCAAATGGCTCATAGACTGGTTTACTAATATATTCAAATGTTATGCATACTTTTTAAACAAAGGTTGTTTTTGACAACCTGAAAGCTTGTTCAATGCTTGCCCGACATAGCAAACAGAGAATGTATGCAGACTGGACTCCCAAGTATTGTAGTTCATTCACTAATAACAGGTTAATGGAATACCTCATCACTAGGAAACCTTCATTAATTTGAATATGTTAGTAAACAGGTCCTTTGTGCTGAAAAGGTGTTAAGTTTATTTTTTGCACATGTGAGCTCTTTCTGTTACTTGACTAATCAAAAGGGGAAAAATGTTGTCTTTAATTCTTACAGCACTCTGAAACTATCCACAGCTAATTGCTGTTCTGACAGTAGATTAGGAACATATTTTTATCAGCACACTTGTAAAATTATTCCAATCACTACTTATTATGCTACTGGGTGATAGCTAAAGACTTTAAGCTGAGAGCAATTACAATAGCCTCATGATTAACTTTATGAAATGGGCAAATACTACAATGCCATATTACATAATTGAAAAAAATAATGTTATATGGAATACAATAGGCTAAAATATTATTCTATATTATATTCTATAATGTATTTCTTGTAAGTCTTTGTAATTCTGAAGAAAAAATGGTGTGCAATTAATTTTCCAATTAGGTGTAATTGTGTGAGAAATTGACAAATTGAAAAATAAATTCACACAAGATATCATTTTTTACCCAGGCTGAACAACAAGAAAGACCAATTCAGTCAGAGCAACTCAATCATCTACGTACAGTATTGAATTGGTCACATGGTTTACAGAGCTTAGGTCGAGAAAGACTAATCTTAAGCTATGGTCACAAATCAGAGCAGCGACCGACCGATCAGTAGCCTGCTCGGTCGCTGCTGGAATTTAGGCATCGCCCAGCGATTAGGTCGGTGCCCTGGCGGCGACCGCCCAGGCACCGAGCGTATTTTGGGCGGCAAGTGAAAAGTGAGCAGGCGCCGCCCAAATTTTAACTCCGAGCGATGCCCTAAAAACGAGCGTTGCCTGGGTGGCCGCCGCTCGGTGGCCGGGCAGCCGCCGGGCAGAATTGGTTAAAAACTCGCCGCTCGGCCGCCGAGCAGGCTACTTTTGGGTAATGTGACCATAGCATAATGCAATTAATTCATACATGAAATATCAATTAATGTTTTTTCATCAAAGCCACAACAACGACAAGACCTTCTCAAAGAACAGTATTATGGCATCAAGAAGGCTACCAGTTGGCAACCAACACAGTCAGAGCAATTCAAGCACCTACGTGCAGTATGGATACGGTTACATGGCGTACAGCTAGGGCTCGGGTGAAGAGAGACTCATCTAATGCAATCAATTCATCTATATCATGTTGGGATCTCGTGACTCGATTAGCGTTCTCCCACCATTCCAAATCCAAACAAAGCTACCGGTGTCACAGACAATGAAGCGAAGCCTACGGCACAACTCCTGAAAGTCCCCTGATCATGCCTCAACAAAGTCGCCCACCATCTCCTCCAGGGCCGGAAAACCTCATGATTGTCAACGCAGAAGGTCATGTGACCCCTAATTTTGAATGTCATGCATAGAGCGCTGTATAGTGTAAGCATGGACCTACTACATGTAGGATGGTGGCTCAAAAAATCTGTGACATTTTGTATGAATATATATTCACCCTTTACTGGTGGCGCTCATCTTGACTTCCAGAAAGGAAATGAATTTTGAGAGACATGGGCACAAAGCGCTTCCAAATTATCTAACTATCTAATGGATTAGTTATTTGGAAATTGATATCAAATAAACGATCGGCCTCCCCTTATCCCCTTCCTTAATTCATTCTCTTGCCCCCCCCCCCCCCAAACAAGGCTAGTGTTTAGTACTGCTCCCAAATTTGCGTTAAACATACCATAAATGAAAATGAAATTGAATCAATAGGGGTATTACTAATCTCCATCATTTATTTTTCTCCTGACTCATTCAATAATTCCTCCTCTAACCGTCACAAGTCTCAGAAACATTTCTCATCTTTATTATTGTTGATCTTCTTATCTCATTACCTTCCAAATGTTTCCTCCTCCAACATTCTAAGTCTCTGAATTAATTTTTCATCTTCATCCTTCACCTATCTGGATTTTCTTGTCGCATAATTCCTCTTCTAATCAATGCACATCTCTGAATCAATATCAACTTCATTATGCATCCACATATCTCACTTTCCTTGCAAATGTTGTTCTCTTACCATGACAAATATTTGAATTAATCATCATCTTCCCCGTTCACTTATCTCTCTCCCAGTTTTATTGACTTCTCCTCCAACAATCTGATGTCGATGATGTTGTAATCTTCATCATCCATCTGTCACTATACTAATTACCACTTTGTCTCCTACCCTATTCCTTCCTCATCTTTTGTCTAAAATTAATACTATTTCGCTGCCCCTTTTCCTCCTCCACCTCTTCAAATTCTGAATGAATTCTAATTCTTAAACGTTCATCTATCCCTACTCTTGTATCACGCTTCTGCCTCCCTAACAAGAATGTTTCTGAATTAAATATGATCTTCTCCATCCGTCTATCCTCATCTTATACCTCCTCCCCTCCTTCCTCCCCAACTCATCTCGAATCTGAACCAATTCTCATCTTCATCCCTCATCAACCTCCTTCCTTCCTTCCTACATCCTTTTCCCTCCATCTCAATTTGTTCTCATCTTTCGTAATCATCATCTCTTCCTTCTCATTCCTCACCTACTACCTCCTCCAACTATCAAAAGTATTCTAAACCAGTGTTTCTTTCACCCTCCTCTCATCCTTCTTTTCTCTACCAACATCTGAATCGATTCTCATCTTCATCATTTATCCATCTCATTCCTTCAGACTTCCTCCTCCAGCCGTCTCTGAATTAATTCTGAACCTTCGGACTTCCAAATGGCAAATTAAAACCACATGAAGAATGGGATGAGAGGATAATGCATGCAATGCCGGTGATGGATTGTTAATTGCACACGGACACACATACATTTCACATTCACTTACGTTCACTCAAACTTCCACATCTATCTTCTTCCCGTCTCCGGATCGCATCTTCTGGAAAAATGTCGAGAGGCACAGAGGTTCTATCTTCATGCATTTGCACATTTTTTATTTGCTTCATACTTTTTACTGTTTATCTGATAATCTGCCATAAATGGAATATGATTTGTGTATACAAAGAATGTGTGAGACTGAGTGAGAGAGATAGAGAGATAGAAAGAGAGCGAGAAAGAGAGAGAGAGAGAGAGAGTGAAAGAGAGAGAGAGAAAGTGAAAGAGAGAGAGAGAGATACAGAGAGTGAGAACATGAGATAGATAGACAATGACATTATAAGACAGATGGTCAAGAGAGGGAGAAAGAAAGAATGTGCAAGAGGATGAGAGAGAGAGAGAGAGAGAGAGGCAGAGAGAGATTTTTAATGAAGACATTTTCTGAAAATTAATAAAGGAATTGCAAGTTTGTTCATAATGTAGAAATACACAATGTACAATTACAATTTTCTTCTTAAACCTCCTCTATCTATCCTTCCCAATTTCTCATTGCCATGGTTACCTCCTTTAATCACCTCTTTCATCAACCACCTACTCCTATAACATAAATCCCTCCTCCTCTAACATAACCCCTCATCTTATACCATATACCACCACCCTACACCATAAAACCCACATACTCTGTACTAAATGTCAGTTCATTGCTCCCTATACCCTGCAAATAATCAGTAGGGTTTTTTCCTCCTTCTTCCACGTACGCACACAGTAAAAATCTCAACATTTGTAAACAGACAAAATGTTGTTATTATTCGCCCTATTTGTTGTGAGCAAAATGAGGGCTGTAATTTTCTCTTACAGAAACAAAATTTTTGAAAATGCTTTCATAAACTCATCTTACTGCTACAGATAAAATTTGAGATACTTTTTTTGAGAGCTTGCAAATCCCTGACAGGGGCTTTAACAGCCTCCATCCACCCTTGCCCTTTCTCAGCACATGGTTACCTAATCATAATCTGGAGAAGAAAAAATAGTTGCTTACCACTCTCATCTGCAAAATATAGCAAATGTTTCTTCTTCATCTTCCCTCTATCCTTTCCCTTTCTCATCACCATGGTTACCAGCTCATGATTTCCTTTGATATCATCCTACTCCTATACCATAGGGGCCCCTTATCCTCTATACTATTACTCTTTACCTTCTCTCTCTAATCTGCCATGATGAGCAAGTGTTTCTTCTTTATCCTCTCCCATCAATCCTTCCCCTTTCCATCACCATGGTTACTGGTCCATAATTATATTTTCATCTTCCTCTTCCTCCAGTAGAAAGTTCATCGTCATCTTTACTAAAAATTCCCTCAATTCCCTACCCAATCTGTACAAAATATTTTCCTTGTAGCCTCCTCCATCAATTTTTCCCCTTTCCTTTCACCATGGTTACTAGCTTATAATATTTTTTTCATCCTCTTCTTCCTATTCTATAGAGCCCATCATTCTATTTACTACAACTCCTTTTCTTCATCCTTCTGTTTCCATCCTTCCCCTTTCTCATCGCCATGGTTACCAGCCCATATTATCAATTTTCATCCTCCTCTTCTACCATTGTATACCCCAAAAACCATCCTCATGTTCACTACAATTCAGCAAAATAAATATAAGCGAGTGGTGAGTTAATTATTATTCGAAAGCTTCAGGAGTGTTCTGGCTTAAGTGAAAAAGAGCTCTGTTAATAAAAACAAAGAATCACTTCAATATCACTGTGAAATAAATACACTTATGATAAGACAAATAAAGAAAAAAGGGAAGAGAAATAGGTATAATAAACATGCAGTTATTGAAGAGGTGTGTCTTAACATTCTTCTTAAAGCTTATCTGCCATAGTTTACAGGAGGGATTAGACTGCCCTGCAAGGTCACTGGACAGGTGGTTATCTCATCAACTCAGCTCTCAGTTAACATAAGAAAAAGAGGATCATGGGGGACCAATGGTCACCGATTAGGCATTGTTTGTTATATAGAGGGCGCAAGTAGCTACAAGTAGTGCAGTGGGCCTTTAAAGAATTAAACCAAGAAACATGGAAGTGCAGACAAAAGATGGGAGGGTTTTCATATTTTGGAGCCATAATGAGAGAAAATTAACTCCCCCGATTTCCCTCTTCCCTGATCATCCTTCTATCTTCATCCTTCTCCTTCCTCATCACCATGGTAACCATTTATAATCATCTCATCCATCAACACCTTCCCCCTTTCCTCCTCTTCATCCTCTGCTCCTCCTATCTTCCCTCTCCCACCTCCTCCTCCTCCTCTGTTGCCCCTAGCGATGAATTACAGATGCTTGGGAGCAGCTTCATTATGAAGCCACTGCTCCGTGCAACCATAGATGAATGATGAACATTCCTCCACACGTTCGCTTCACATTCGCTTACCGGTCTCCCAACGTTCACCCCGTCTCCCTTATCAAGCACAACTGGATTTCTGCCTAATCCTATGCATCACTATAAAGTCTTCCTGTCAGCTATACCCCCATCATCGTACTACAGTCAGTTCCTAATCCCTTTTTCTCAAAAATATGAAGGCATGAAGAAGAAAGAATAATGATTGAAGGCTTTGGCACATACCCGGAGGGTTATGAGGAGACAATGGAGGAATTTGGAGATAATCTGCTGGAACAGAATTGTTCAATCGCTTCATGACTGATTTAGTCCCAATTACTCTTTCCTACTTACTTTTTCCTCCATATGCGAGTTCTATTATATAATTTGTCTTACTGTGATTGTGGAAGGTAGAGAAAAGGAGACGTAATTATAAGGATATTAATGAAGTGCCTGACAACCAAATGAAGACGAATTTCCGGATGCTCACTCAAACAAACAAACTCATAAGCTTCTTGACTATTGCTCTTCATAACTCTAAACTACCAATACCACTAAAGGGCAAAACAGATCTGGGATTTATGTAAGCGGTTAAATAATTGAAGAGCATAATCTGGCAAATGCTATACACAGATTACTTGCTTACATCAATTATGAAAAGGGTTTTAATATTTCCAATTTTCTACTGGATTTGACAGAGCCACAGGCGCAATCCTTGCAAGCAGACTTCAAACAGTTTAGCATATCAATTAATTGTACATGATATCGATGAATAGGACTGAAGTTGATTTCTAAGTGGAAAAAGTTAGGGAAATTAATCAACTGCTCACCTCTTTAAAACTATTGGTCTCACTATAAAAACCACCAAGTCAAGGGTGATACGTTTCACAAGGATGAAAATTGTTAATCTGAGTCTGCCATCTGTAGTATGTACAAAATCTTTGTTGTTTGTTTGTTTTACCTGACTGCTGAGAAGCAGGTAGTTGCTTGTAAGTATTCAACCAGGGGACATATGGCTTTAGTCCTCTCCAAGAGAATTGGTTATAAGGATTAATGCCTTACCGAAGGGCACGACAACATTAACTTGGTTCTGAAACCCGGGACCTCCCGGTTGCAAGACCACTGCTCTACCACTGAGCCTTTGCACCTCTTCATGACAAGGAGGGGAAACAGAATTCCAGAGTTACAAAGATGAGGCGGTGATTACGAGAGAAAATCACAATCATTTCATCTGCTCAGGCACCTAACCCAGGGTGCGTTCAAGCGATTTTTTGAAGCTAGAATCACATACATGCATCACAAATCAAAACGTCGTTAAAAAACTTGGTTACTGCAGGAGAGTGTTCAAGTGATTTTTTCATCAACGCTGATTCTTGCTCATTTCAAGCCCAGCCACTGCTCATCACACTGTGCAGTTTGACCCAGGAAGTATACCGGTAGGTCAACTTCGCTGCATGATTTCTGAATTTGTTTACGGTCGACTGTCAGCCAAACCGGAAGCAGGCCAGGATAATGACACTATAGAATCATGATTAAGATCTCTGTTTGTTCAAGCAATTTTTTTTTTCAGCGTTTCATGTTTGCGTTTTTTAAACACATTTATTTTTACGACCGATGGAAAATCGCTTGAAATCGCTGGAACGCAACTGTGTTTTATACTAAACGTTTTTGAAAAACGTGTTGCTAGGGTGAAAAGGTGTAGCTTGAACGCACCACTAGATATCTCCCCTCCAAGATCACCCCTCATCTCCACTAGTTGAAGAACTCTCACCAAGGCCACTTATACACTCAGCGCCACAAATTACCCCCATGGCAGAATTGATCATGATAATAAATACAACCTTCAGCTCACATTTGGTGTGTGATTGTGAGGACTTATGAGGAGAAAGCTCCTTCATTACTACCAATACCCCAAGGCCCGTCTTGGGGTAAGAGATGTGACCTCCATCTAAGGATTGTCAAGTTCAATATGATGGAAAAACATGAGTTCTATAGATTTTCCTATGCTGTTATATACTGTCAAACATTGTTAGTAATGTCCTTGAATTATTCTTGGAAATGTCTTAGAGATGAAACAAACAACTCAGGCAAAGGGTGGCGTGACAGATATATAATAAGAAATACTCAGAGGGGACCTGCAAGGTCTTAATGTTAAGGGGAATCAATTCTTCTTGAATCCTGTAACTTTCTTATTCCATGTCCAATTCCCCCCCCCCCCCCCCCTCAAACCTTCACTGGCTGGTATGTTTACCTTATATTAGACGAACTTTCTTAAAAGAGGCTTATTAAATGTTAATGCTTTAAGTGTATACTGACAAGGAATATCACAAATGCCACTTTGATTTCAATAAATCAGAAGAAAAAAACATGTCACATTCTTTACGTCATCAGATCGATCTTTACATTTAAAAAAAAACACTTTCACTTATACCAATGTGATGCCAAAATCTACGTCTCCTGTAAATCTACAAAAATAATTCCCTTGTACTACAGGGAAGTAGTTTGTACTATCAATATAACAAAAAATGTTGAATCCTTCCATCTTCATTGCGACTGAGCTTTTAGGGAAGTATCCAAAAGCGACATAATGGATGATCCTTGGCAGAACCGTCTGGCAGCTGAATGATCCATTCATTTCAAATCATAACATTATTGATTGGTTCATAGTCATTTCATGAAACCTATCCAGGCTACGCCATTCATGCGCGCCCTTCAAAAGGGCACTTGGTCTAGATAAAATGGGAAGTGATAGAGGTCGAGAGCCTGCAGGAGAGTGTAATGTTTGCTAAGGTGGTGGGTGTAATGAGAGAAGAGAGGGTGAGGGAGAGAGAGAGAGAGAGAGGGGGTGGGAGAGAGAGAGAGAGAGGGAGAAAGAGAGAGGGAGAAAGAGAGAGTGTGTCAGAGAGACAGTGAACAACAATAGTTGAATATGTTTTACATTGGGCAGGGTAGTGATAGTCATACTTGACAGTGAGATTGGGACAGAAAGAGAAAGAAAGAGAGGACAAAAATGAGAAGAGAAGGAGAGAAGGAGTGAAGATAGAAGAGAGAGAGAAGAGAGAGAGAGAGAGAGGGGGGAGAGAGGGAGGGAGGGAGGGAGGGAGGGAGGGAGGGAGGGAGGGAGGGAGGGAGGGAGGGAGGGAGGGAGGGAGGGAGAGAGGGAGAGAGAGAGAGAGAGAGAAAGAGAGAGAGAGAGAGAGATGGGAGGGGTCTGGACTCAAGAGTAGTATAGTGTTTGATACTGAATACACTGGTACAGATGTAGTAGGAGAGAAGGAGAGCGGGGGGAAATGGTGAGAGAAAGAAAGAGAAAGAGAAAGAGATCATGGTTAAGATTTGGCGGGAAGGGTGTTATACTTGAGAAAGAGATATACAGATAGAATGGGGGCAGAAAGAGAGAAATCAGGTTCGAAAGTAATAATGGTACGGTGTAATGAGGGAAGAGAGAGATTGTGAAAGAGAAAAAGAGGGAGAGAAGTAGAAAGAGGGGGGAAATGGAGAGAAGAGAAAGAGAAATAGAGAGAGGGAGAGAGAGACAGAGAGAGAGAAAGACAGACAAGCAGACACGTAGCGTATGGCATACACGCAGCCAGCTAAGAGCACATCTAATTTACATCTAGAGGATGTGGTGAAGTTGGAGGGCCTACTCGTGGAGTTGCCAATTTGATATTAGATGTAGCACTGCCTACTTTGGTTTCATGCCGTCCATCGTATTCCCTCAATATTGGGGAAAGGTCAAGAGAAGCCACGGTCAATTGGCAACCTCACGTTTCGTCCACTCCAGACGATCTGTGTGTAGCATGTCGATACATCTCTCGATCTCACCCTGCTCGCTATTCAGAAGTAGGGGTTCAAGACAGAATTCATGATTGTTAAAAGCCTAAATTAATGATTTAATGAATACCCTCTATTCAAGAAAAACAGAAGATCAAATAGAAAGGAAATGTGATCTTATGTGTTGCTTTTTCTTTGTCCTTTAACAACACCAGTTCTTTATTATCATCATTGGGGGAGGGGGGGGGGGGGGAGGGGGATGTACGTCCTTAGGAATTTTTTTTTCTTCTTTTTTCTGCATGGTAAGTTTAAAAACATTAAACAGACTAGTTTAAAACATGTCGCATAAAACTTACTCAAATCTGAACCACTTGCAAAATCGTTAAGTTTCATACAGTAAAAAAAAATTATATTTGTACAATATACTACAGTTATTTAAAAATCTTCAACTATACATGCATATTATTTAATCACAATGTGAGATTTTCCCTTTAAACCACTATCCACAAGCAATTGTGCGAGAGATATCCGCAAGGAACACGAGCAAGGGAAGAAAACAGAACAGGCGTATCAGCATGCAAGGTGATCACGCTATATGATAAGGATCTCGAGATCGCAGACAATTATCGCCTTTTTCAGATTCATCCCCTAGCTCAATTACAGCTCACCAATGCAATTAGAAGCTATTAGATTTGAGTTGAGCTGTAAAGCCACAGCTATGAGCCAAAAGTTTCGTTTCATGAATACCTGATAGGAATAAAAGAAGATGACTTACTGGGGCTATTGAATACTGCTTGTTATCCTGCAGAATAGATTAGTAGAATTTCTCTGATTTTTAAGCTCTTGATATTCATCATTGTAAATAACCTTGACTTTTTAATTTTTGGGGGGTTTAAAAGTGAGTAACTAGATGAATAAGAGTATAAATTGTCTTTACTGCAATTGTCTGCTTTTCACCTTCACTTATGAAACTCTTGTTAAATATGTCAACAATGTGTCTCTAGATCAAAGAAATGATAACCATGATGTATTTTTTCATTTTGGCAAAACTGGAGAGTCCAAAATCTTTAATTCATTACTCAGCTTTTACTGAAGATTGAATATAGATTGTATGATATTCATGATTTTACTTGATGTTTTTGCATATCCATGCCTCAACATTGCAGTATAACCAAGGAGGATATTATAACAAGTTGTGTTTCACATTTTGTTGGCCCTTTTCTATGACCGAATCAATGTTAAAAATACAAACTAAGCTTGATACTGCAAACCTTGCAACACAAAATTATATTAGCCAAGTAATGTGTAATGTAACAGAACCCCCCCCCCCCCCCCTCCCCCATCCCCACCCTAACAACAACACTAAACAAAAAAGAAGAAAAGAAGAAAAGAAGAATGAATAACATCAGATAAATTTAAATAAATTCTAAACATTTAGAATAGCTACATTCCAACTTTGGTTACTCATTGGAAAACTATCTTTTGAGTGCCAGAAGTGTATTCTCTCTACCGTAAATCTCTGTGTATAAGGCGCACCTGTGTATAAGGCGCAACTCTATTTTGGGGAGGGAAAAAAAAAAAAAAAAAATTCTGTACCTGTGTATAAGGCGCACCCCCGACTTTCAATTTTTTTTGGCGGCAAAAAAGTGCGCCTTATACACGGAGATTTACGGTATGTTAAAAACAAATATATCTATCCTTCTCGCTCTCTATCGATATAATATAAACCATGTATGCAATCAGATTAAGATGTGAAACAACCAGAGCGAAAGAGAACCTCAACAAATAAACGTCTAGCCCATGCTGGAGCAGGCGGTGCCACCAATGAATATCGGTTCAGCAAACTAGAGATTAAGCGCACCCACTGTAACTAAAGAATGAGATTCCATATCCAATGAATTCATTTGACTTTTAAATCAGGTCCAGCCCACAAGCGAGGGCTATTTCAGTTGCATCTAATCGAGGAACGTGTTATAGGTTTCCTTCTTAGGTTCACGATGATGAAGGAAATCCATTAACTTGGCCTTAGGAAAACAATCTAAATGCGATAGGTGCTTACTAACTAACCGCTTAGTGTTATAGATATACATTACACACGTACAAGAGATTTTGCCAAGATTATCGGATGCTTATTGTCGATTACGTATGCAATAGAGTTACCTATATTATGAAATGCTTTAGCAAAATGGAGATTGTGTCTTCTTTCTCCCCGTAAATAAAATCTTGAGTAGAAAGGTGAATGGGTAATTTGGGCAAACAGAAATTAGGCTTTCTATAACCTCATGTGTACTACTAAAAAGCTTTTATTTTATTATTTTTCTGAATTTCAAAGAGAAAATTTGATATTGATAATCCTTTGATTTAGAGTAGGCTTTTCTTCATCATTCTATGTTCTTTAATTTCTTTTATCCCCCTAAATCATTATATTTTTCTGCCTTTATCACCTCTCTCTCTCTCTCTCTCTCTCTCTCTCTCTTTCTCTTTCTCTCTCTCATTCACTGTCACTATGTCATCTTAATGCTATATCATAATTCTAATTACCTTTGGAAAAAACAATAACAGTAGTCACACATTTATCAAAGTTACATCCTGATGGCAATAAACCTCATCGACTATTTAAAAAATCATGCCATTAAAAAATCTCTTGGAAATGAATTCTGCATGACCTACTTTCTCTATAATAAATAGTCCCACATGGACACTAGACTAAGTCTTTAGAGCCTAATTGACTCATTTTTGAAACCTTGTAAAATGAATATGTTGCCTCTCATTATCCTAGAGTCATAATAAAAAATTAAAAAATTACAATGGATGCAACGCTGCATTTATTTGAAGTACTCATTCAGTTGCTGAATATCATTAGATGTTTGATGATGATGATGATTTTACCTGACTGCTAAGAAAGCATGTATATGCTTTTAAGTAAACAACTAGGAGACTGACGAGTTTGGTTTTGTTCTGAGGGACTTGGTAATTAGAATTAATTAATTACCAAAGGGCACAAGTTCATTGACTTGGTTTAAACCAGGGACCCTCCGTTTACGAGACCACTGCTCTAACACACTACATGAGCCATGTATTTAAACAAGTTTAGCCTCTTCTTTTGTTATAGTATTCGCATGGTATTTCCTTTCAGTGATGTCCTTTGTGACAAACTTGAACTCATTCATTTATTATGATAAATATAATAGCCGAACTCAATCTCAAAACAACTAACATATACAGTAAAACCTGCCTATAAAGACCGCCCAAGGGAGACAAGAAAAGTGGTCTTTATAGGCAGGTGCCTATTGTACGTGTTTCAATGAGAAAATATTTTCAAGGGAAGCAAAAAAATGTGGTCTTTGTAGACAGGTGGTCACTAAAGCAGGTTTGAATGTACCGGTAGTACTACAAACCTCTGTATACGTGCCTTGAGACGACGTCATGACTGTACTCTAGGCCACTTCAATGACCTTGTACAACCAAGAGTGCTTTGTTTTTATTCCGTACATGTCTTACGTGAACTCACCTTAGTATTAGGAGCGGAGGCTATGCTGTTTCCATGGAAACTGCTCGTTGACGGCTGATCCTCGCTGTCATCTTGAGCGGAGGAGGACCGGAGCTGTGGAGAATAGAAAATGTCAGAGCAAATGTCATCAGAGAGTCCTCATGAAAGAACGAGAAGTAATTCTTATATTGAATCTTATTCGGTTGGCTACTTGAGAGAATGATATACGATTTCAAAAGCTCTCCATCGATATGATTCTTATAAGCCATTGGCAAGTGTTGTTTTAATGAAAAGTTATATGTTATTTTCCTTGTCTCTTGCACAGATGACCTCCATAAATTTGTTTACAGAAAAACAATTTTGTAAAGGTTACTTGGGTTTCAACTATTGTTTTGAAAATACACGAGTATCAGAAATTGATTAAATTATCAACTTGCTGAGAGCTAAATTTTGTCATTGCCGTATGCATAATATGGGGACCCTGCTTTGGCAGGAGGCATTGGATTAAAGTCAGAATAATTAGTATAACACCATTCCTGAAAAGATCCTAAAGATACATATTTGTGAATCATAATGTAGAAAGGAACACAATAACTTTCTTATCACCATATTTGATCACAATTATGCTTTTCAAACCACCCACAATCCATTACTTCATTTCTCCATTGTTCATTTCACACCTCCAACTTGCCCCTGCATGAACTCAATCACTTACATCATCAGCATCAGCAACAACATCAAACACAATCTATTATATTTATCTTATAGCAAACCAATCACCAAATGAAATATGATAATTGCATATCTCTGGAAAGACATAACTTTATGAGAATTCAAATGGTTTTAAGGGCTGAAGAAGATAAAACATAATGACTGATAATGATGATGATGAAGACGATGATGATGATGATGATGATGATGATGATGGTTATGATAATGATGATGATGATGATGATGATGATGATGATGATGATGATGATGATGATGATAATTATGATGATTATATGAATTATGATGATGTTGACGATGATAATGATGATGAATAAAAATGATGACAAAGATGACGATGGTGGTGGAGGTAGTGATGATGATGATGATGATGACTAGAGATGATATTAGTATGGGCATTGCTGTTGACGTTGTTGGTGATGAATAATAATGATAATTACACTAATGACAGTACAAGTAATGCTAGGTATTATAAGAACAGATGTTAGCAATCATATTTCGGTTGCATCGATACCATGGGCAAAGTCAAGATATGTTGAGCATGACCCTTACAAACTTTGCCCATACAGTATCAAAGAAATGTACTCCATCCTCATAACAGTACAGAAGGTTCAATACTAAATGGCAATCAATTTGAACAGAATTCCATCACCGAACACGCCAAGATGCTGATGCACACATTTTTATCACTCTTGCGCGGTTCTGAAATCTACCTCTTCATGGTCACCCTGCGGAATGTATCTAGAAAGAGCATTTGTTTTCTTTTTTGTCAGACGATTCTTCCTGAATATTCATGAGTTTTCTTTATCTATGGGTCAATCGATAGTGATCAGTTGTATCAGATTGTTAAAGCACAAGATGGGGACATGCAACAGCTACCGCAAGGATGGATGAGATTTACTGGGAGATATAGAAGATGGAGATAGATAGAGAAAGAGCGGGGGGAGAGGGTATGAGAGTGTGTGACAGAGAGAGAGAGAGAGAGAGAGAGAGAGAAAGAGAGAGAGAGAAAGTGAGAGAGTGAGAGAGACAGACAGACAAACAGACAGAGAGAGAGAGAGAGAGAGAGAGAGAGAGGGAGGGAGGAAAAGAAAAGGGAAAAGAGAGACAGAGGACACAGAAAGATGGACAGAGTTAGGTCTGTTCAGAGTCCGAAGGGCGTTCATGCTGTTTCAATCCTGCTATAAAATGTATTACATCTACGTTTAAATGTCAAGACAAATACCAGGATTGCACGGACTATCAAAAACCAACTCATGGGCAACATGAATGCCTGATTGTATCGCCTAGAGAAATTGAGTTGGATTACGTAATACGACAATGGGACGAAGGCACAATTCATTATGTGACGCACGAGGCTATTAAAAATAGCGTTCTGTTGATTTCTCACGAGTAATTGTGTCAAATGAACAGAGAAAATCATTTAGCATTTCCTGATATATTTCAAAGGGGAAGGCTACCTTTATATTACTCAACAGAAAACTTAGAGAAGATGATTAGTGAATGTTTGACTTAATCCAATACGGGAAAAGACTTTTTACATTTTTTAATTTGTGATTGGCTAAACACAAACTGGCAACTATAGGATACCTTGCAAGCTCATCTTCCATTTGTTTTGTGCTGAACTTTCTAGAATTCTAATTTTGTTTTTTGGTTTGCACTCAATGTTATTTGTACTATACTGTGTTTCATGATTTTTTGTTGAATTTAACTTTGTATATCACTGTAAAAATGACTTAATTACTTTGTTATCTTCATTATGAAAAGCTCCACAAATTGCTGCTCTCCATATTTCATTAAAGCTGTTCCATAGATAAATTACTAGGCATATGTTTGTCCATATTTTGTATATCAGCGACCAAGAAAATGGGAATTTATTAAATTTGCAGTACAGGACAAATGGGAGAGATACATGTAATTGCTAATTTTTGCTAGATCAGTTACACCTTTAAAACTATGTAATTTCCCCATCAGTAATGCATTTTCACTAAATTTTCAATGATCAACTTAAATCTTGTTATGTTCTAATTAACCTATTCCCCAAGGGAAACTATGATTCCTGGGAGTGTTTCAAAAAGATCTTAAGTTGAACTTGGACTTAACAATTATGGAAAGCCGTTAGCATCTATGAAAATATTTTGTAAAAGTTATTTTTAAAAGGCATAAAATGTTAATTCAAACCATTCATATTTTCTATTATCAAGGAGATTTCACGTTCTTGATGTGGAATTTATAAAACGTCTAAAATACTTGAATCTCCCTTTTGAATATATTTTTAAGGCTACAAATGGATCTCCATAATTTTTAAGTCCAACTTAGAGTTAAATCCAACTTAGGATCTTTGTGAAACACCCCCTGTACTTAACCTCCAGACATGACAGAATTTGATAGTCAACGACTTAAAGCCCACCTGATGTGTCTGTGTTCTTCCACCTTCAAGCAAGACATCCCTTTAATAAGCTTAACAGCAAAACATCCATCTCAGTTGCAATTACGCCCTAGTATCTGCCAAATCCTTGGCCCTCATTAGAGATGGGAGATAATTGTGAGGGGGCGGGGTCCACTGAGGGAGCCCCCAAATGAGACTATGATGGCACCTCCTAACAGACCTTAATCGGAACTGACCTAGAAAGGCGGAGGCGAGCCACGATAAATCAATATTTGTATTTAGCCGAGGAGGTATAAAGTGGGAAAGGCGGCCCGGGCTCCCAGAGCTAATCTATTTTCGTGGATTTCTTTCCTGATCCGATTCTTTATGGAGGTCTGTTTACAAACAGACTTCAAGGGTGATCTTACATGGTATGTATATTCATCAGTGATCCAAGTTGAATCCATGTCTTTGAACTGAGGAAGGAGATCATTGGTGTTGGGAATTAATCTCAAGAAACTGGGAAGGTATAGAGTGAGATACCACAGTGTTTAGACTACCAACATTTAATTTATGGCTACTTGAAAGCCGTTTTTAGTAATTGAAATCATATATATGCAGTCTGAACGTCTTATAATGAAAAACCAATAAAATGCATGTTTGAGCATCGTTTCTTGTTACAATTCTTTCTCTTTGTATTTGTATTTAGTGGGGAGAGTAAAGGGATATATAGATGGACAAGTTTCTAAAGCTAAGACATCTTCTTTCCTCCTCAGTTCTGTCCTGGTCAACTTTTATCTAGACCTGCTGGCAAAAAATAAGCTCAGCTGATGACCTAAAAACCACACATTACCATTTCTAATTTATGTTCAGATTTTTTTCTTCCATATACCGCTAGAACTCATGAAGGTAATAGGCATTTCTCTGCTTTGTACGTTCTCCTTAAATCCTTCCCTGAACTGTTTTCACACCTTGGCTTTTCAACATGCTTCATTGATGATCTAATAAATCACAAATTTCCCTTGCTGATTCTTGTTACGATTCTCTGACTTGGTATTATAAAAAATATAAAACCTGGAAAGGCATGAAATTACAGACGTCCACGCTCCTAAAGCTTATGTATTAGATTCCCTTTTCAGCTCCTGTCAAATATTTTACACGTTATCGTTAATATGTTACCTATGCAGAATTGATGAATAAAGTAAAAACAATATTTCTTTCTAAAAATTATAATGCTTATCCAGGCATATGAACAAGTATGCTTCATTAACGATCAAACCACACATTTTTTATTACTGCACAATATGTCTTGTTGCAATGCTTCTTCATATTTCTCTTTAGCATGGAGAAGTGAGAATCAGTGGAGAGTGTTCACACGTATGAAGCAAAGATGTAAAACCAGAAACTGTCAAGAATCATTAACCGATTGAGTGCTGAATTCTTTCATTCCCAAAGGTTTTCATAACCTCTATCAGGGATTTGCAAGCCCTCAAAACTGATCTCAAAATGTATCTGTAGCAGCAAGATGAGTTTATGAAAGTGTGTGCAACAATTTCAGACCAAAGACTCTGTGGTTTTCTTTCTTGGAGTGAAAATTGAAGCCCTAAATTTGTATACAACAAATGGGGTGAATATAATACAACCAGTTGCAAAATTCAACAACAAAAATTGAAAAGAAAAATAAGTGTAATTTTGCTAATAATTACTATTTGACTAATTTTGAAACCATATTTTAAGGAAAACTTTTCAATTATGATTTGTTAACAACATTTTAGCCCTTTACAATATTTGAGATTTTTAACCGTGCAAATCATTGCAACGCCCTTAAAAAAAGAGCCATCTGGTTTTAGTACCGGTGAACCTAGGTTCAACAGTCTTATCTGCTTCAACTTTACAACTTGCTAAATTAATTAGTGTGACTGATCGTTATGCAGCATCATCACAAGAAAGAATTACTGTATTTCATGAGTGACAAAGATCACAAACGAGATAATACTGTAATACAGAGCCTTCCTACAATAAAAACCTAAACTGAAAATTGACAATCCAACTGATATTTTTCCAAAATGAATTAAAGGTAAATACCAGTTTTGGAAATGCTCCCCTTTCAAAAAAATGAAATGGAAGCTCTTATTACCAATCATTTGAAAGAATATGTTTTGAATAATATGTGATGATACAAATTTTGCTGAGAAACTGCCTACTCATTGATATATTTCGTAAATTATTATATCTATTTGGACCTGATAGATATAACGTGACGCGTAGTCCCATAAACATCATTTTGATGATTTCAGAACTTTGCAGTACACACCAATACTTATATGCTAGATGGTCAACCTTTTCTGATCGATTCCACAACCTTTCTTTCACAATTCAATCGCATGACCATAACTGGTCTTTACCTTTAACCTGTTGATTACCGAGTTCTCTAATCCCCATAGGCTTAATACATGGAACACACGGTTCCAGTAGGCAATGGGTTAAATAGACTGAGAAAGCTCACAATTTTTTTTTCCATGGTCACCAGAACCCAGCCTTCTCATTAAAAGTGTATGTGTGGGTATATGAAATATGGATCTTCAGATTAAAAAAGGGGTTAATTTTAGCTGATAATTAACATGCACCTGCGTCAGACATTCAATTAAGAACTCATTTTTTATGCACAGGGGAAAAATGCCACTAGTAGATACTATGGAAAAAACATTGAATTGAGCTAATATGTAATTGAAACATAAGTTCAAAAACTTCAAACAGTATCTCCAAAAATTAAGACTTGTAATAGTCTAAAGAAACTGGTCCCAGGTATCTTAATATATTTCTGAATGTTTACAAATTCTTGGTGTTTCTGCTAAAGTCCTTTGTGAAAAACAAGCTATTTCATGGCGTGCTTTGGGTTGCCTTGAGGTATGAATCATACTTAAATACCTTTTTGGTAAACTGGTCTTCTAGGTATCCTGTTTCCCAATCTAAACTCCATAGATTTTCAAATAAATAATTGTTCAAGATTGTCTACAAATGCAAACAATGAAAAGATTTCATGGAACACAATCAATTACCCTTTAGGAATTACATAAAATATCATATTTGCAAAATGCCAAATACTTGGCCTTTACACAAAATTTCCCAATGGGTACCTGGATCTTCTTGAATATTCAACTTGTAAATCGGCAATGCCTGCCCTTTAAACAAGATTCCACTGAATACCACCACTGCCTTCTAGGACGTACGTCAAATATGCAAATTGGCAATACTTGAACTTTAAACAAGATTTGGCTGAAGACCATCCCTGCCTTACAGGTAATGATAGTGGCGATAATGATTACCGGTAGGATGGGAGGGGGAGGGGGAACCAGCTGGGGGCTTTTCAGCTCGGTGTGTGTACTTTCACGCCTACATGCAGGTCTCCGGGGCAGAGATGCAAGTCACGCAACCTTTGGAGGCAAATATTGCGAACATGGCGCTCCAACGGCAAAACATAATTTAATGGAATTCAGGCAAAACTCTAACGTGAGGTTATTAGAGTCATGTTTTAATTTGGACAGTTTTCATTCTCACCTTGTATAGTCTGACATTTAGAAATTCATGTTTCATTTACCATAAATCTCTGTGTATAAGGCGCACTTTTTTGCCGCCGAAAAAAATTGAAAGTCGGGGGTGCGTCTTATACACAGGTACAGATTTTATTTTCTTTTTAGTTTCGATTTATGGCGCTATGCCTGGCAATGTCTCCCAGCTCAGTAATCAGTGTGTTGACTCACCACTCGGAAACTACAACACTCAAATTTGTCTGTCATCTTGGTTTCAAAGTAATCTTTCTAATAGATCTCAATATGTAGTTTATAATAATAATTCCTCAAATTTTTTTTCTATAACAAATGGTGTACCACAAGGTTCTATCCTAGGTACTCCATTGTCAGAAATTTAGAGGATGCTATTCATATCATGCATGACTATTGATGTTTGGCATACAACACAGTGCTTCTGCTAGGTGATGTGATGAGGCTGGTGTGGGACACTTGGTATCATGAAGCCTTAGAGTCTGGACCTGTTTTTAATTTACATTAATGATCTTACACATTCTTCTACAACAACATTGTTACTATTATTTGTGACAAGTTCACAACTTCAACTGCACCTCGATGTAAAATGAAGGTCCTTCCTTGCGTGGGTTTTCGGCAACAAAACAACAAAACAAAAAAAAAATTGTTTTTGCCCCCAAAATAGGGAAGTGCCTTATACACAGACAGGTGCGCCTTATACACGGAGATTTACGGTACGCATTTCTATTATCATATGATTAGATCTGGAAGAACATTAACTCAAAGCATTTTACAACAAATTCATTTCCTTCTGGCTCTCAGTATTATAGTAAATATATTATGTACATGTATACAGATATTAAGAACCAGAGAGGAAATAGCAAGCATAATTTTATAGAAATAGTGCCCATCTGGCTTTCAAAAGATAAAACGCAATGTATGATTAAAATTACTATTCAAGCCTACTATTCATATTTCTGGTGGGAGTCATAAGAAGCTCAACTCCTGTTCTTTTTATTTCAGGGGCAGGATTTATTTTTAAGGGCTAAATTGATCACATTTTTCTTTTCAAATTGTCAACAATAATATTTTTCTCTTATTGCTACATTTTTCCAATAAAATGTAATGTCTCTGAAAATAATATATATTGGCAGGAATGATGTTGAAAAGTTGTAGAATTTCAAATTTTGATCGGAAAGCAATGATTTTGAATTTCTCAATGTGTTGCCAATTTAGGAATTTTAAAGCTTATTTTCCTTTTTATTTTCCTGACATCAAAGGCAAGATAGTCATGAATCTAAAATGGATGCAGTATCTGCAGAAATTATTGCTCTTTCTACTCATGCATCTGGCATAATGTTTTAGGGCTCTCGATCAATCAAAAGTTATTGAGCCAAACCACAAAATGTGAAATGATCGTTACAAAATGGTTAATGTTTTTTGAGCTTTTTTACATTGGGAGCTAGAATGAGTGTTACAACATAGAGTTATAAAGCCTTTCTGGTTCTCAGTATATACACCTTATGATTTTGTCAGCTGCCCGCAAGAAGGCTGGAACAGCCATCGATTGTCAATGACTGTAATGACCTTCCTGCAGGCAACCAGCGATATGCATGTACCTCATTAATGGAAATGCTCAATTTACTTCAAAATCGACAGTATCAACAAAACCTTCTGAAATACATAATTCATAAAGAAAGAAAAAACTGATTTGTTGCGAAATAGACAGACATAGTAACAAGATCATGATGAATACAAGATAATAGCTAGGTTTGCCTACTTTATCTCGCAATATTTCTTGATCTTTTAATATCTCTTATTCTCTACCTCTGTTTTCTTCTGTCATCTTTCCCGCTAAGGCATTTTACCTACCTGTATTCAAATTCCATTCCACAACTCCCTATATACCTCCTCTCTCTCTCTTTCTACTCACATGTAACTTTTCTGTTCCCTCTCTGGCCTCGGTTCCTTCCTAATTCTCTCTCCCCTACACTCTCTCTCTCTCTCTCTCTCCCTCTCTTCCTCTCTCTCTCTTCCTCTCTCTCTCTCTTTTCCTCTCTCTCTGTTTCTCTCTCTCTCTCTTCCCCTCTCTCTATCCCTCCCTCTCTCTCTCTCTCTCTTCCCCCCTCTCCCCACTCTTTTAATATTCATCTACCTTGATAATGTTCTCTCTCTCTCTCTCTCTCTCTCACTCTCTCTCTCTGCCCACTTCTCCCTGCATGAGCTCCCTCCACTCTTTAATCCCCATCTATATACCTTGATAATGTTGATGTTGAGGGCCTCCCTCGCATGATGACTGGAGAGGAGGATGAACGAGAAGATCAAGATGGATAGAAGAATGGAAAAGATGATGATGGTTGCAACAACAGAAAATGTTGTTGTCACGACGACCATACTTTGATGACAGCTGAACAAGAGCCAAGTGAGTCCAAGAAGATATACAAGATCGTCGTCGACAGTGACGATGGAAAAAGAGACGAGCCCTGCGTCTAGGGGCTAAGCAACAAGGGTGCGAAGAGACAGGTAGGGGGTGGTGATGAAGAGAGGGAAGGGATCTACGACAAAATGGGCAGATGATAGAGGGAGGGGCTGCGATTAGACCAGGGGCAAATGTTTGTCGCTCTCGAGTCCAGGCCCCTGATCTCTCAATCGGCATCGCGCATCAGACGTGAATATTCTCCCTGGGAAGGGCGATCTGTCTATTCCAAACAAGCTGCCGAATCGCTGACACAGTCATGTGAGCTAGTCAGTCTAGCTGTGTAAACTGAAGATGAAGAAGAAGCGACACAGGGTGCATGAAGAAGATGGCTTAAGAAAAGAGAAAGAAATGAGTTGGTGAGTAGGGACGGCGGCATTTCAAAACAACCATAGCTCATCCTAGCGCAACTTCTCTCTACTAATCAAGCCTTGGAAGGGTTAACACCATCTATCAAACATGGGGGTATTTACCCAAAGTGGACTACATTGTCTATTTCTCACACAACCTTGACATTCAAGCATGCACTAAGTGCTCTAGCCCTTCAATCTATTCTTCTGTTGTTGTCTAATTTGATTTTGTTATCAATTATTCTTATTTTAAATGGACAGTGAAACTAAATCTATGATAGATATAACTCAACTTGTGGAAAATGGTCAAACTGTTTGTGTCTATTTATACTACCGGTATACATTGTATACAAAGCATACGCAAGGTTGCTTTTCATACGTAAGAGATGTGTGCGTGAAATTTGGAAAAGCCGTTGTTATTCTTGCACTTTCTGATGCATTGCTATTAACATGGGGCTGCAATTTTACTCTCATATCGACTAATTTTATATTTATATTTCATATTTTGGAGGGGGTGTTTTGATCAGAGCTTGTTCATTTTTGTGTTAATTTTTATTCACTTATCTTTTTTTTTCATTTTTTCTTTTCTCAAATATTTCTTGTCATTTTTCAAATATGAGAGAATTTGAAGAGCTATCCTTTTCAGTGGACATTGCTGATAAAACTATTCTTCCAAACTAACATGAAGAGAATGAGAAATCTCACAACTTATGTTTCACCTTTGCCTGAACTTCACCTTCTCTATAAGCAGAGACATAAATGTATGGGACGTACTCAGAGGGGGGTAGTCTGTTACTCAACCATTTGTGACAATAATGCTTGATTACTCTTCCTCATCAAATGGAATATTATAAGCATGTGGTTAATAACGTCTGGCTTGGCCTATCTTCACTCATTTGGAATCTGGGTCTCCTTTTTTTTTCTTCATTTTGACTCAAAGTGCAATGGATATTTATTAAAAAGACCTTTCTTCGTTATTTTGTTGGGGGGGGGGGGGGGAGGTAAGGAGGGTGGTGTAATGTTAGTCACCAAATAATTCAACACATATAATTTATATCACCTCCTGCCTTAAAAGATAAAAAAGATTCTTTCTGTAATTTTAAACTTGTAATGAGATACCAAAACAGATTCCTTGTTCAATTAGTGTCACCAAAATCTTTTAAATTGCAAACGGGCGACAAAACAGATAAAGATATTTTTATGTTAAACAAAACATTACAACGAGCTGTTACTTGTCATATTCTGAATATTAGGGCCTTTGAAGGGGCATCTTTTTCAGGGGACATTTTATTTCTAAAATACTCTTACACACTAACATGAAAAGAAAGAACAGGCTCACAATTTTGTTTTAACCTTTCCCAGAAAATAAGTTTCCCTTTAATCCCTGAATCTATGATTTTATGATTATTCTTCCTGCAGTATAAACAGAATTTGTTCTTTTCTGAAGCAGTTTCAACTACTAATATCTGGATTCCAGGTCTTCCTGAAATGACCTAGATTTCCGTTCAGAATCAATAGCTAGCCTACTATGTACATACTTTATGACAATTTGTATATACTCCTGTTAGTTGCGATCAATATCACAGTGCAAGAATATTGACAGCATTTATTGACGGAAGTTGTAGTGTTTGTTTAGTGTTTAAGGGGCAGATCAGAGTTTTTAAAATAATTTATGTTTCATCATTCAATGTAATATTAGATTTACATTTGAAGGTTGAAAGCAAAATTAATGAATTATTATTAATTAATAGCCAGAAAGCAGTGCAAGAATTTATTGAATAAGCTGTAGCGTTGATTCAGTGTTTAAGGGACAGATTAGTGTTTTCAAAAGACATTTAATTTCCTCATTCATTAGAATATCAGATTCATATTGGAATTTTGGAAAATAATGAAAACAGGCAAGAGTAGAAAGCTATTGCGCCCTGGAAAATTACCCCAAAAAGAAAAATCATAATAAATAAATAAATAAATCATAACTCATTTATATTCCAAAACATTTGGGCAAGAAATTTTCAAAAGAATACTCAATAATTGGCCACACAGGTGAAGTGAAAGGCTAGGCTAGAACAAAATTAGAGCCAGGGTTCCAGTTATTCTTTTTTCATTTTACAAAACAATTATCTTGAAAAGAGAAGGTCTAAGTTGGAATCTTAAGAAATTGTTGATTCACTAGACAAAAATAATCAATCAATAAGAAACCGATATATATATTTCAATGTCTTTACATTGTTATAACATGGATATTTTATCCATTTTGACAAAGATTCAGAATCTCAATGGGGAGAATAACACTTTTTGTTTCATAAAGGATATTAATACATAATGAAACCAAAACTACTTACAGGAATTGACTTAAAGAGTGTGATTAATAACAGGAAAGCTGTATACCTGACCTAGTTTCATAAAGCAATCATTTATTTGATGCATGGCTCAAACTATTTGATAGATAGCTTGATTGAAAGAGAGAAGTTTCATTTTGTAATATATTGTCTGCTGCAAGCAAGAAAGATGTTTAATCTGTTCTAATTTAAGCCAACTTTGAGCATTAGCAATAATGCTTCATTCGGAGAAAACCTATTTAAAGAGTATGCAATGTAATCATGTAATCATAAGGTTGTGGTGTGGCTTACAATAAGTTACGGCGTCGTTTATGCAAGGCAAATGTAAATGAAATAGCAAAACTTCCTAAAAAACAACTTACCCTAAAAATTACCAACAAGGAAGTGTACACATGGGGCAACAGTGCAATATAAAACATGAATGGCCAGGAAACACTTTCAACATTTCAGGGCATACCTTGTTTATTTTACTTATTACTAAGCAATTACGCATTTTCTTTCAGAATCATTTGACAGATTAATATTTGTTTATTTATACATAAATTTGGGGCGATAATTTGATTAAATAAGACTTTTTGTTTGGTTGTCAACAGAACTGAAAACTATTTTAATTTTAAAGCCCTTCTTGCTCTATGCAGACAATATAGAACATAATAGGCATTGTATTTTGTGCAGAGCAAAACTAATACTGCATCTTTAAAATGGCTGAGGAATATATTATTCTCACTGATGAACGAGTAGATTACCACAATGCAAGATACACGCCCCCTTCTTATTGTGCAACGAGGGATGTAACAGTGCATACTCATGAAAATATCAAGAAATTTGTATGCTTTAAAGGTAATATTATTAAAACACATTATCACAAAATTGAAGTAAAATTGCTATACCGATTCTGAGGTAGGTACAATGACAATCCATTATGGGATAGATGAAACATTAATTCCCTTTTGATTCTCAGCTTCAATGCTTTGTATGGCCTTAAGTGAGGGCAACAGGTTGCCATGCACTGCACACTATCTTCTAATCACGTCAAAATTAGTCCCTTTTCTAACCTCTCCAGGCTACCATTAATTTTCTAGCGATTGAATAGAGGGGGAAATAACGTAATGCTTTGGTGAAAAGTGCAGAAATGCATTCCTTTGCCTTGCTTGTTAAACCAGTACGTGGTGTGAGAGAGAAAGCTATGAAAGCATGCTTGCCACAAGCAACGGCATCTAACTCACCTTCCTCCTTCGTTAGACGCAAAAGCATGTCAGGCTGCGACTATATATCCACAGAGAAAGGGGTGAAAACAGGAGGGAAAAGGCAGAAAACATCCCTGCTGGCGATATATACACCATCCAAATATGGCCAGAAATTGGAAGGCTAATGAGTAAACACGACTACACTGCCATTCCACTTGCTTCTTTGGAGGAATATCGCGTGGAATAATGATGGGGAGCAGATCAAAAGCCACTGCTTGGGTGAGAGAAGGAGAGTGGGAGGGAGAGAGTGAGAGGGAGAGAGCGAGAGTGAGAGAGAGAGCGAGAGTGAGAGAGAGAGGGAGAGCTTCGGCAAAGACACATACTTCAAATCCGACATGAAAAGATGCAGTCTGGTATGATAAAAGAGGCAACCCCTCGCATTCTCCTACCCCCTCTCTATCTTGTTCTCTCTTTCTCTTTCTCACTCTCCGTAGCTGTTCATTTTGAGCTACATATCTTCCAGGATTGTTTCCATACATCCCATTGTATAATATAATGTTCATTATATATTTCTTTATGAACTTCTTTTTCCAATTTTACCTCTCTCTTCCTACCATCTGTTTTCTATACTGTCTTAATTTCTTCCTCTTTATTCAACTCATCTCTTTTTCCTTTCCTGTCTATATCTTGCTCTCTTGACTTGAATTTCGCTCACTCTCTCTCACTCTCTCTCTCTCTCTCTTTCCCTCTCAGTCTCTTTCTCTCTCTCCCTCTCAGTCTCTTTCTCTCTCTCTCTCGTTTCCCACTCTTTGTCTTTCCATACTCTGTCTTCTGCCCTCCTTTCTGTCTGTCTCTGTCTCTGTACTTTTTTATTCAACCTCTCTTTCTATCTCTCTCTTTTTTCTCACTGTCTCTTCCTATACACTTTCCGTCTTCTGCCCCCCTTTCTGTCTGTCTTTGTTGCTTTCCTATTCTATTCTCTCTCACTCTCTCCTCTCTAAGTCTACCTTTCTACCTCATCCCCCTCTCTCTCTCTCTCTCTCTCTCTCTCTCTTTCTCTTTCATTCCTTAACTCTCACTCTCAGTCTCTCTTTCATTCTCTCTCTCAACCGAGCACGATCCAGACACACACGTGCTGCCGACAACCAAGTAGTGTATGCACATGTGCTTGCGTTAATGCCGTACAGGGCGATGCAACAGCTTTTAATTTACATACATATATACGTAGGATCTTGGGTAGCAGCGGCTGCAGCCAGGCAAGGCTTACGGCAGACACAATGAAAGAGGACACTTCACATGGTGATTATTCCATTGTCCACCCAGAAGGGATCGAGGGGGAGAAAAGGTGTTAGGGCAATTTGCAGGAGAAAGGTGTTTAAACTGTTGCACATGTGCAAACAGATCCATTTCATATGAGATGATGATTAAAAATGACGCCAGGCTGGAATGCTCCCCTGGGAGTGGAGAATGTGCATACATTGTGTGCGGGCAAGCCTGAATCCGATGACCAGGGTAATAATTATATATATCTGTTAAGCCCTTAGACACATCGTTGGTGTATTGAGCGCTATTTAAAAGCTGAATATTATTATTAATTAGTGTATACATAAAGAATAGAGTTTGAAAATACTAAGTAAAGACATTTTATGTTTGTATTGTAGAGAAATTATATAAAGTTTAGATTTTAAGTTATTAACTATCAAACATCATTCATTTATTAAATTGGATAAATGTTGGGTATTGTTTGATTTGTTTCGCTTTGTCTCAAATAAAACAATGTCTAAATGTCATGTCTGTGACACTGGAATAGAATAAAGATAGAGACAGAGGGTGGGGGAGCTCTAAGAGGGGGAGGGGGAGGGGGGGGGTCCAGAGAAAGAGTGATGGTGAAAGGAAATATCCTTAATTGTATGATTCTTTCCCCCATTGCAGAGAGAGAGAGAATGGGAGAGAACAAGAGAGGGAGATGTAAGAAAAGAGAGAATTAAATTAAGTGAGAAAAATCCCCTTATTTCTTATTCCTTTTTTGCCTGGAATACACGAACTGTAAAGGTCATATGAATGTCATAATGGGTTTAGCCTAGAGAGTCTGGATGAGAGAGTGGGAGGGAGAGAGAGTGGGAGGGAGAGAGAGTGGGAGGGAGAGAGAGAGATAGAGAGATATGGAGAGATGAACAGAGATATCAGGAGAGAGAGGGGAAGACAGTAAGATTGAAAGAAAGAGAGAATTAAGGATATTGGGAGAGACTGGGAGAGACAGGAAGAGAGATTGAGAGAATGTGTGTGTGAGAGAGAGAGAGAGAGAGAGAGAGAGAGAGAGAGAGAGAGAAAAAGAAAGAGGGCAAGGGGGAGAGATGAAGAGAGATATGAGGAGAGAGGGGAAGACAGTAAGATTGATAGAAAGATTGAGATTAAAGAAGGAAGACAGAGAGAACATGGTGGTGGTGAGAAAGAGAGAATGAAGGATATTGGGAGAGACTCGGAGAGACAGGAAGAGAGGGAGAGATTGAGAGAAAGATTGTGAGTGAGAACAAGAAAAAGAAGGAAAAGAGATATAAAGAGAGAAAAAAGGGGGAAGGTGACAAATGTAGTAACAGGAGAGAAAGAAAGACAGCCCCATATTTCTTTTTCCTTTTATATTATTTTCCTGGAATGCACGTACTGTAAAGGTCATATATGAATGTAATAATTGCTTTGCTCTATAGAGTCTGCATGTCCTAGTTTTCTTCTCTTTCTCAATGGTAAAGACGAGCTACATCGATCAGTCGTGCATTAATCACTATAGTCTCTTTCAAAGAAATGGACATGCTGACATTTATTTCTACTTCATACTTAAAGGTGTTACTCATTATCTTTAAGGGTGAGTAGATAGAAAGTCAGCACACAGAGAATTAGTGTAGATAGTTTTATTTCTCAGTTTGGATGTGATTAGTGTTGTAATTAATCATTACATTGTTTCACACACTAATTTAACATCTTGTCTGTTGAGAGCATTAACTCATTAACCTTTTGACTTCAAACAAAACAGACGACATCCTTTAAAGGTACTATGTCCCATTTGCAGGCCAAACAAATAAAAAAGTTAAATTCCAACTGCTTTTAAAAGATAATACTAATTTAGAACTTCCCTAAAAAAGGTGGGGCTTGAAAATGTCTTCAAGTGGGAAAATAACGACTATTAGTTGTTAAATCGACTTTAGGGCTATAGTCCAAAAGTAATAGTCTTGATTTTCAGACAATTGCACCGAATGGTCATACGTTTTATGCTGCGCAAAGATTCAATCAGTTTAATCTTGGCCATCACAAGAAGTGGGTTATTGATGTAGACAAATGCTCATGTACCCTTTACAACTCTTTTCATGTATGTTATTACCAAAGAAGAAGAAAAAAGCCAGTCAGTCACTCAATAGTGTCTGACAGTAAAGTCTAGCAAGTAAACAGGTTTCCTTGCATAATTTGAATATGAGGACACTGCTAACGTTTAAATTTCACAGATAGGACATATATGACATATTCATAATTCCTGCAAAGTTCTACAGAATTTGAGGTTGGCTGCAAAAGGAACATAGTACCTTTAAACAAGGAGCAAAGATTTTAATAACTACTTTACTACTCTTATTACTTTCATATATTTTGGTATAAACATGAAGGTGTTTGAAATCTACATTTAAACTGCCAGGAAATAAATTGTACATAGGAAAGATTTGTGCGAAACTAATAACATTTACATTTTTTTGACATCAAAATAGTTGCCTCTTTATTGCTATTGCTTTGGGGATTAAATTTCATTAAAAAAATATATGCAGGGAAATGCAGCAGCTCCCCAAACATATTTATGTCCTAGTGTATACAAACTCTTCCCATTTTCCTGTGTTAGTTATCATTTGTCTTCTTAATTCAGAAGACACTTTGGATGGATTTTTTCAATATAGCTTCAAAAATGCTGACTAGCACCTTTAATTAACACTTGTTATACAGTCAGTGTCTCCCTCTCACCATCATGTTTTTATAATGAGATGCCAACGTGCTTGGAATACTAACAAATCAACTTCAAGAGTGATTTTGTACCGTTACATGACATAACTGGGCAAACAGTATACTGTGTTTAGATGTTGATATTGCAATGCATCTTATTGATGTTTTATGTTACGTTTACCAGGATTACAACTAAATAAAGGGTGAAATTTAACAAAAATTGTTAATCCTTCGCAAATTAGAAATTGTTTGTAAGATGACAAGCTTGACAAAATTTCCTTGAAGAAATAGAATCAATGGTAGACAAATATAATCTAGCACTAACTACCTTTATTTCTACAAAACAACATTTCGAGCAAAAGTATGGTTAATTTACAATTACTGCCAAAGGAGAGCCCTGCCAAGTCTCTATAGAATATAATCAAACACATTTACATTTCAAACTTTTTTTTGTTTGCTTTGTGACCATCCATCTAAGCAAAAACATCATTCAAATCCATTACCTGATAAAAGTATAGATTTTTTTTATGTTTCCATTGTTCATAGTTTCATCACATTATGAATGGCTTTGTTAAACATGGGAAGATGACTGTCTGAACTCATGCTGTTAATTGCCCTCTACTCACATCTACCAAAGAGAGTCTCTATGAGAAATGTGTTCAGAATATTAATAATGTCAAATCACTTTGTTAAAATTAGAATGTCACTATGCGAACACAGTTCACTGTTTGTATATAATCCATTGCCCTCTATCCATATCCAACTGCGATCACCCATCTTAGACCCCGTTCTCACTCACTTTGAGAGCGCTCCAAGTTAGACCGCTCCAGACCGCTCCAGAGGAATGGGTCTTGAGGAACGGTTTGCGAGCGTTCACACTCCGAGCAGTTTTTATGGCTCAAACAGCTCCACGAGTCAAAGTGATCTTGTTGCTATGGCAGCTCAGGTAGGTGGGTCAATTTTTTCGCGCGTGGAATCCAAACCGTATGTACCGTACTACATGTTTCGCACGCAACGTCACTAGCTCACTTCCGCTCAAAGTACGCTTTCTGTTCACATTGCACGTTAGAGCGCTCTGGAGCGCTCTTAATAAGACCCGCTCCTCAAGACCACCTCGGAAGATGGACTTCTGGAGCGGTCCAGAAGTCCGCTTCCTGGACCACTTTGAGCGTTCTCACTCACCCAAGAACCGCTCCTGAGGAGCGGGTCTTAGTTAGAGCGCTCCAGAGCGCTCCAACGAAGTGAGTGAGAACGGGGTCTAACTATTGTGTCAACATGCTTCAAATCACCACGTTGTATGTTAAAATGCCAACGTCATGTCACTCGACAAATCAAAATCGCACTGAAATGGATATATTGTGAGTACACATGCTGTTAATGAGGTTAGATCTTTATAAGCCTAAATCAGTCCTTTCCGAACTTGTTCAGTCTCATTGAACCTTTTAACTCTCAAGTTAGACATTGTTAATTTTCTCAATTTTTACACTTCATACTAACAAATATCAATATTGGTATTTGTACATGCTTAATTTATTCCGTATATAAACTTTGTATTTTCCATATATTTTTGTATTATACTTTTATAAGGGGCTAAATGGTTAGGCAGTACCCTTGTTCTAAATGCTCTGTTAATGTAACATGTAAGCAAAGGGCTTTACAATGTACACTTTGCAATCAGTGGGCTCATACAAAATGTGAATTCATAAGCAATGCTTTATATGATGATGTAACACATCATTTCATAGATTGGCAATGTACGAAGTGTCTTTTTACTCACTTACCATCAATTGACAAGAGCTGTGATAATACAGTCAACTTACCATGTGAAGACGACATAGTCAAGGATAACAGTTCATGTGATAATTTTTGTTCAGTGCAATACGATTGTTTTAAAAGTAAGGGAATTAAATTGGCCCATCTTAATATTCGCAGTCTTTATCGAAATCTTGAAGAGATTAAATCGTTTTTGCATAACAATCAAGTTCATATATTAGCGTTAAATGAAACTTTCCTTGATGACTCAGTTTTCCATAGTGAACTTGATATTGATGATTTTCGCCTTGTTCGAAAAGACAGAAACCGACATGGTGGGGGAGTGGCTGTATATATTCACAGTTCCTTGTCATTTGATTTGATTAAATATGATACTTTGTTTTCTTCATTAGAAATAATTCCTGTAATGATTCAACCTAAATGTTCTACACCTTTAATTTTCCTCACGTGGTACCGACCTCCCAATAGTAACATTGAGACTTTACAATACTATGAAGAGATGCTATCATTTCTTGACAGTTTTAACTATCCCATTATTGTTATGAGTGACACAAACTGTGATTTATTGAATGTTCCATTGTCTGCAAATTCAAAACGTCTTAATGAAATCCATAATGTATATTCACTAGAACAGATAAATACTGAAATTCCTACCAGGATAACATCCGATTCATCAACCCTTATTGACCACACTTTAACAAATAAAAAAGAGAAGGTTTTTAGTCATGGTGTTATACACCTAGGTATCAGTGATCATTCTTTGAGTTATATCATTTGGAAATCAAAACACAGTGGAAATCCTCAAACTGTAAATTTTAGGAAAAAATCAGGAATTGATCTGAACTCATACTTCGAAAGTTTAAAAAATCAGCCTTGGTTTGAAGTTTTAGATATTGATGATATTGACTTGGCTATCAGCAAATGGGAGAGTTTATTCATGAATGTCGTTAATCGGTATATGCCAGTCAAAAAGAAAAGAATGAAGATTAGAAAATCTCCTTGGATGAACTCAGATATTTTTAATCTCATTAAAAAGAGAAATAAATTAAAAGAAAAGGCATGGAAAGCTAAAGATGAACAAAAAATGAAAGATTATAGAAAATTGAGAAATAAAGTGACTTTTGACATTCGAAAAGCCAAGAAAAAATATTACACTGATCAACTGACAAAAATTCAACCCAATGCTGGAAATACTTGGTCTGTATTGAAGTCATTACTACCCTCGAACAATTCAATGAAATCAACCTTTTCTAATGAAGAACATTTACATCAAAGAAGTGAACAATTCAATGATTATTTCGCAAATGTTGGCAAGGTTTTAGCTTCCAAAATACCCGAAGCAAGTGATTCAGTTATTTTTGACGATCATACAGATTCTTGTTTCAATTTCCAAATGATCACAGTGGAGGAAGTTCAAAAAGAGATCAAACTTATGAAAAACAAGTCTGCCTGTGGTACTGATGGTATTTCTATAGGGTTGTTGAAAATGTCAGTTCCAATTATTGCCCCTTATCTTACTTATTTATTCAATAAATCACTGCTTGACTCTAAATTTCCAAACCAGTATAAGACAGCCAAAGTGATTCCAATATTTAAATCAGGAAATAAAGAAGATCCATGTAATTACAGACCTATATCCATTTTGCCGACTGTTTCTAAAATTCTAGAAAAACTTGTTTGTAAACAACTGAAATTATACATGAATGAACATGAGATTTTGAGCCGACAGCAGTCTGGTTTTCGAAAGATGCATTCAACTATGACTTCTCTATTGAAGGTTACCGATGAATGGTTAGAATCCATGGACAAAGGTTTATACACTGGAGCGGTTTTCATTGACCTCAAAAAGGCTTTTGATACTGTTGACGTAAATATTCTTTTAAACAAACTCGAGTCATTGGGAGTTACTGACAACGTGTTACACTGGTTTCGTACTTATTTATGCAACCGTCAAATTTTTACTTGTTTGAACTCTACTTCTTCAAACATTTTAGATGTCGAGTATGGAATTCCTCAAGGGTCAACCCTCGGGCCGCTGCTTTTTACGATTTATATAAATGATTTGGTTAACAGAGTAAAACATTGTAACATTCATCTTTATGCAGATGACACTGTGCTATATTTTTCCGATAAAAATGTCTGTAATATTCAAAGAATCCTAAATATCGATTTAAACAATGTTCACAATTGGCTATGTCAGAACAAACTTAGCCTTAATGTTGAGAAAACTATTAGCATGTTATTTGGATCAAGTTATATGTTATCAAAATATAATATTTTTAATGTCCAAATTTCTGGCAAAGCTATTACACAGAAAAACGTGGTTAAATACCTTGGTATGCAGCTCGATCCTCGTTTAAAATGGGATATTCATATTGATGAAATGTGTAAGAAAATTGGAAAAACAGTTAACTATCTTGCCCGACTCCGTCATTGTTTACCTCAAACTCAATTAAAGTTAGTTTACAATTCAATAATTTTACCCCTGTTTGATTATGCTGATATTGTTTATGATTCCGCTAGCAAGAAACATGTTGACCGACTCCAGAAATTACAAAATAGAGCAGGTCGAATCATTTTAAGTGTAAACCCCTATGATCATATTTCTAACAACGAAATTCACGGAAGATTGGGGTGGTCCTTATTACAATCTAGACGAAAGTCACACCTGCTCATGATGGTGTACAAATCATTACACAATCTTGCCCCTTCTTATTTGAAGGATCGTTTTAATTATAATAATTATCTATACGGGTTGAGATCCCAGGGAAATTTAGCTCTACCCAAACCGAAATCCGAGAGCTGTCGGAGAATGTTTTTATACAGAGGCTCGCGAGAATTTAACCGCTTACCTAAAAATATTAAACTCTCCAACAGCTTAAGTGTTTTTTACAAAGAACTATCTGCCATTCATTGATCTTGCCTAGACTTTCAGTGGTATTATGCCTTGCCAGAAGTTACACTTAGCTGTGGGGGGGGGGGGGGGGCGGGGGGGGGGACACATTACTAGTAATTAGGGTAGACATGTATTTAAGTTCTACTTGTGTATGTAAACATAGCTTGTGCATTATTTTTAAAATTTCTATTTACGTAATGTTTCTTTTAACTGTACCTGGACCCCCAGGAAGAACAGTGTCATATATTTTTATGACACTGAACGGGCAATCCAGCCAATCATTTTTAAGCAATCTATATACACATGTAATTTATTTTTTTAAATTCTGTTATGTTTCATTTCGTTTTATGTCATATGTTATTTGTCTTTTTAATATGATTGGAAAATAAATACAATAAATACAACAACGTGTGAACATGACCTAGTTTTCACATGCAGTTCAATGTATTATATTCCCATCTTCATAAGATAGCTTCCATGCAGTTCAGTTAAAATACCTAGGTTTCATGACTAACATAAATTGACACTCTATAAATCGCTTCAGTAAACATTCAACTGTGACCGTCTGAACAGATCACTTCTGCCATCAAGTTAATCTTACCATATTCACATCTCCTTTAGATAACCTGTGTGCAAGGCAGTCTGAATATCTTGACCACCCACCTAAAACACACAATAAATCGCTTGGTTAAACATTACACTCTAACTGTGTGGACACAAGTTTCCATATGCAGTTCAATGGACTCTATTCATATCTCCCTTAGATAGCCGCTGTGAGATGCCTCCTGAATATCTAGATCAATCGCGTGTAATAGTTTCAACTTGCTATAAATCGCTGTTTTCCATTGGAGTGAGACTGTGGAAACACACTGTATTTCCCTGTGCAGTTCAATGAACTCTGTTCACATCTCAGTTAGATAGCCTCTATGCAATTGCAGTCTGTATCACTAGATCCACCACCTGTTATAGTTTACAACTATTTATAACTGGTCATGATTCCTTGCCTGATTGTGTGAACACAACCCCATTTTCCCCATACAGGCCAATGCACTCTGTTCACATCAGGATAAGATAGCTTCTGTGCAAAGTAGCCTGATAATCTCCACCTGTCGTATTTTTTTGTTAATACTTTGTATTTAAATGGAATGCAACCTTTTGATATATAAAACAAGTATTCCTATGCATTTTATCACACTCTGTTTACATCCGCCTTAGATAGCCTGTATACAAAATTGTGTCAATACCTTAATCATCCACTTTGAATAGTGTCAAGACACTAAAAATGACTATGACAAACATCAAAGTACTTCTGTGAACATGACCCAGTTTTTTCTTCCATAGCAGTTAATTGCCCTATGTTTACATCTCCTATAGATAGCCTCTGCGCAAAGCAGTTTACTAAATCGCTTTAGTAAACGTCTAACTATGACCGTCTAAAGACAATCCAGTTTCTGCCATTCAGTTCGCTGCACTCAATTCATATCTCCCTGAGACAGCCTCATTAAAAAGCAGTCTGAATATTTGGATCACTCTTCATTTATTCATTACGTGATCAAGTCCTACTTACATAAAAATAAGGGAATTGCTTTCCAAGGATTTTGACACATACTAATGGCATAACCTCATTGGGAGGAGCTATATATAAAAGGTCTAAGAATGAGAGGGGAGTGACCAGAATAAGAATATATGAGATAAAAATTAGCTCAAAGCAATCCATAACTGTCCAGTTTGATTATATTTGTATTCATTGTACTTTTTAGTATAAATGTGATTTTAAGTTTTCTATCTGAACAGCCAATTTACTCTACGATTAAGAATTCAGAAATCCTTTCACCCAATTCCATAAAAACGCAATTATTTCAATTGAAAATCTATCAATACTGCACACTGGAGGTCTTCTTAATTTATTGATAACCTGAAAGAATGAATAATTTTTTTATTGTTTGATTGAATGTGCAAAGTGGATTGAATAAAACAGTCTAATTTCAACAGAAAGTTGGTGTGAAAAATAAACCAGGGCGGTACCAGTTTTAAGAGATACTCTTGTTGACATGAATCATGAAGTTGATCTTGTAAAAGGCTCATCAATCTAGTTTTATCCCTTCAATCCTCTTACCATGCATAACCCAGAATGGATTGGATTTTGAAGGTGATATCTTTCTAACCATGGTCTATAACTTTGTGTTTTGAAATACAGAATCAAAATGCTTATAAGCTTCATGGGATATTATTAGAAAAATATATCATACATTACTCACTCTTTTAAAAATAAAAGTCAATATTGGGTTGATTATTTTAAAAAAGAAAACATGACAAGAGTTTGAAGACGAATACTGTCATATTTACAGTATAAAAAAATGAAACAAGCTTATATGTACATTGAAATATCATACTTATAATGACATTAAAGAATAATGTGACACTATGCATTAAAAAAGGTAATGTAGTGTAGCAACTTTCTTTCTTTTCCATGAAAACACAATTATTTCAATTACTGGTACAGACTTTATCAATTGATCATTTTATTGGAGAACAATTCCTAAGGGTTTCAAAGTCTTTTAAAAAGAGCAGGAAGTATTTGGATTGTCCATAAATCTATACAAAAAATATATATATAAAGACAGGAAAAAAGTCCAATCAGAAAATGTCTTGATTTGGCTTAATTATATGATCTCCTCCTTACTAAATAGAGAAACAGTCATAAGCACTGATAATACAGAGAGAGATAAGTTTCCAATCCAGGTAATCATTCTTCTTTACTGTCATCAATCGCTTTCTTATTTCCCAGAAATGACACAACATCTGAAGAGTCTCAAGACCTTTGTGAATGAGTTGAAAAGATCATTAATATCATTATAGAACCATCTGCTGATAGAGTCATACATGGGCATTGACTAATAAAATCTTGCATAATGAGCCAATACCCTTTTGGTTCTCATCAGACAATACATAGTATTTGTCAGCCAAAGAATATTAAGTCCTCCCATTTTTTCCTCATTTTCTACAAGATTTAACACCCTTCAAATAATACACAGCATCCATTGGTACCCAAAGGACTTAAACTTCTATCATTTTAGATGAAGCTAACATCCTTCTAGCAACAAGCAAACAATACACAACATCCAGTGGTACCCAAAGGACTTTATCTTCTATCATTTTAGATGGAGCTAACACCCTTCTGACGCTCAGCAAACAATACATAGCATTCATTGAGAACCAAAATTTCATTAATTTCTATTACTTTGCAAGGACCTAACTCCTTTCTGGCTCTGAGCAAACAAACATAGTAATGGTTGAGAGCCATAAAGCATCAACTCCTAACATTTTCATTTTGAATGAGAGTTAACACCCTTCTGGCTCTCAGCAGATGATACATAAAACCAGAACAGTCACAATTTTGTAATCTTTTGTGACATCAGAAAGCACTGCAGGAATACCTTTGAGGCAGGGATCCAAAGTCCTTTTACTGCCCTCTAAGCTAGGTTTTGTACAGTTGGTATGGATATTCATGGTGTTTATGATAATTTTTTCTTGTGGTAAGGTCATGCTTGCTTTTCAATCTGGTAGCTTTTTTTGCCATACAATGTTGCCTATCTACAATATAAGTGTGGACTTCCACATATTGTGTGCTTAACAAATTCCTTATGTTACATATTTATTTATTTATTTATTCATGTTTTCTTTATAAAAGCAGGGTAGTCTCATTCAAGCCGCAAGGCCTGCTTTATCCCCAACTGATGAAAGTTTTCTGTATCATATGTTAGAAATGGATAGTTACTTCTATGACACATATACGATCATTTGAGCATCAGCAAACCAATATGATTGGCCTATTTGCGACACTCTTGCACAGAGACTCAGTGGCGGATCCAGGGGGGGGGGGCACAGGGGGCACGTGCCCCCCCGGCCGAAAAAAATATGTTAAAATCAGCCCTAAATCCGCCCAAAATACACTGAAAAACAGGGGCGTGCCCCCCCGGCCAAACATTTTTTTTTTTTTTTTTTTTTTTTTTAATTAAAAAAAAAAAAAAAAAAAAAAAAAATAGCCAATGGCTGACCTAAAAAGGTGACCTTACCCCCCCCCCTAACGAAGCAAAATGTCAAATTTAAAAATTTCGTGACCTAAAAAAAAAAAAAAAAAAGTGTCCTCTTACCCCCCCCCCCCCCGCTTATTCAGCGGCTGGCTGAGTCGTTGCGATTTTTTTGGGGACTAAAAAATATTTAAAAAGTGTCCGCTTACCCCCCCCCCCCCCCCCCCCCCCGCTTATTCAGCGGCTGGCTGAGTCGTTGCGATTTTTTGGGGGACTAAAAAAAATATATATATGTTCTCTTTCCCACACGGTGCCCCTCCTTGTGCCCCCCCGGCAAGAAATTCCTGGATCCGCGCCTGGAGACTAGTGGTGTGACCACGACCTCGTGTTATAAAGAGTTAAGATTGATCCAAATCAATCGCAACTTTACAGTCTCGTTCTCTATGTACATAGCTGCCATTGATATCAATTGCAAATAAGTTTTGATTGATATCAATTGAAAATAAGTTGCGATTGATATATGTCCGAGCCCAGCTGTCAACGATTATCTGTTGATACCTGAAGAGTGGCTTTTGTTCACAATTGCACATCATATACCCCCCAAAAAGTAAATTAAATCTATTCTTCACCTCTTGTAGCAATGTCTCCTGTCTACTGGAGGGTGTTAAGGCATATGTTATAAGACAGAGTTAACCCATTGCATACTAAATTCTCTTTTGCCATAGGCTTAATACATGTGCCAGCTGGTTCAAGTAGACAATGTGGTAACAGCCTCAAGGCTGGCTCTAAGAAGACAATATTGCCCCTAGTAGTCGATGACTAAAATAATGTGAGTACCATTCCTGAAAAAAAGACTGTCATCTGTGTTTTGTAAACCTGGCTTCTGCAATTCTTCAATCCCTGCTCTTCAATTCCAAAGGTGAATTCCTTTAACCCTCCATCCTACGTGGTATTCACAATAGTGTGACCATCACATATAATGCCATTTATATATTCTGGGGGGTGTTTCAAAAAGATTCTAAGAGAACTTAACTCTAAGTTGGACTTAAATATTATGGAGAGCCATTTGACGCCTTGTAATGAAATATATTCAAAAGCAAAAATTCAAGTATTTTAGACTTTTTATAAATTCCACATCAAGAACATGAAATCTCCCATGATAATAGAAAATATGAATGATTTGAATCAACATTTTATGCCTTTTAAAATAACTTTTACTAAATATTTCCAATGATGCTAACGGCTTTCCATAGTTTTTAAGTCCAACTTAGAGATAAGTTTAACTAAGGATCTTTGTGAAACACCCCCCCTGGAGGCTTAATAAAGAGCCACATTCAAGCCTGATTGACTGTCATTTGACCCATATTTTCTGATGGAAGAAAGAAAAGGAGTCACAAAAGAGGATCTAATGATAACCCGGAGGAGTCAAGGGCAAGAGGAAATAAGAGGTAGATCAGATGATGAGGACTGGGAGGGTGGATGGTATAGTGCTATCATCTCTTTGGAGGTGAGCTTAAGTAGAAATTGATGAGGAAGGTGTGTATTGATGGGAAGGAGGAAATGCAGAGTTGGATGGTAGAACAGAGAAGAATAGTTAGAGAGAGAAGGATTCAGGAAAGAGAGTATATAAAAGAAGTGAGATGAGGCTGATATTCAAGATAACAAGAGATAAAGGTTAACTTGAGTTTTATACTTGTTTTTTCTTCTCTTTCTTCTCCTACTTTTTCTTCTTCTCCTTCTTCTTCTACTTCTTTTCTCTCTCTTTCTCTCTCTCTCTCCCCCTCTCTTTCTATTCTCACAAACAATCACCCCTCTCCCTCCCTGCCTCTCTCTCTCTCTCTATCTCTCTCTCTCTCTCTATTCTTACTCACACTCACCCCTCTCTGTCTCTCTCTTATACAGGTCTAGTGGAATCATCTGCAAACTAAAAAATTGTCCACAACAAAGCTCAAGAATAATTAATGAAAGCATGAGACACCTTGGCAAAAGGTGAATTTGTCACAGAAACAAACACGAGAGCCAGAAGGGCATTAAAGGTAGGCGTTACTACTGCAGCTAGAAGGGATTAGACCACACAGCGAGCCAGCGAGGTCACTGTGACAGGTGGCTATCTCATTAACTCAGCTCTCATTTAACATAAGAAAAAGAGGATCATGGGGGACCAACAGGCACCGATTTGGGAAGTTTTCTATATAGAGGGAGCAAGTAGCTACAAGTAGGACAGTGTGCCTTTAAGTATAATATAATATCGTCTATTTGGAGCTAGAAGGCTGTCAACTCATATTCATTAACATAGAATTTACCCCATTCTGTTTCTGTATAGAGGAATTCATGTTCGGTACGACAAATAAATAATATCTCATGAACAAATTTGACAGAGAATGGAAGATAACTCTACAGTGAGCTCAGAGACATGAGGACATCCAGCTGGGCAAGTTGATCAATAGAACAAGTAGTCCCATATGAGCATTCGTGTGTGGGTGCTCTTGAATGTAAGCAATACTGGGGTTCAAGATTACTGTTAAGAGGCAGAGAGAGCGCTAGAACTGAAGAGGCACGGGGAAAGAGATGGATAGATCGAAAAAGAGGATGGATCGTAAAAGAGGGGGAGAAAATCAGGATTTCCTATCGAACGAAAGAGCTGACAATGAACTTTTCAAATCCATTCTTTGCGTATCAGCTTTCAGTTGACTGTTCTCAGACGGCAAGCCTAATTAGAGTTGGTGGGCGATCCTATCCACCCATGCACCGGCCTTTTCTAGCTATAACCCGTGGCTCGACAACGCAGCGATAGATATGGGTGATTAAACTCGGGCTATGATTGTGTGATAAGTAGTCAAGCGAGGGCAGATGACAATGTCGGTCACGAAGCTGCAGGTAAAGATAATATACAAGGATCTAATGCAGGGATGGTTCACAAACTTATCATTTCCATCATAAGCACCTTTTAGCTCATAATTATATTTTGTTTGAGAGCTAGAAAGACACTGATTCCAAGCTAAATAACATACATGTGTAGGTTAAAGGTAAAGACCAGTAATGGTCATGCGATTGCATTGTGAAAGAAACGTTGTGGAATCGATCAGAAAAGGTTGATCATCTAGCATCTAGCATCTGCAAGGTTCTGGAATCATCAAATTGATAAGAAATTTGGCCCATTCTTCGTAAAGTTACAAGCACTATACACAGAAAGATGTATATGGGACTACCCTATCTCTCTCACACGACCATGAGAGAAATAAATTTACCAAATATATGAATTAGTAGGCGGTTTCCCGGCAAATTTTTTATCATCATGTATTAGTCAAAACATATTCTTTCACATGATTGGTAATGAGAGCTTCCATTTCATTTTTTGAAATTGGGGCGTTACCAATACTGGTCTTTACCTTTAACACTCTTTTGGCTCTGAGCGGACTTGACTATATGCCCATTGACACAGTCCAAACACCAGTTTGAAAAATCATAGTTTTTTGGACTGCCATTTTCAAAGCCATAAAAAAACGTCAGTTTTGGCTTATTTTCGATTTTTGGGGTGAGTAGTATGCTTGGCATTGCTCTGAATGTGATCGCACGGTAGCTAGGAGTCACATGACCCAAAACTGTAATGATTTTGATATAACAATCATTTTTAATAGATTGTGGGCATAGTTTTCTTGGGCTTAGTACTCAAAGTTTTAATTAAAAAGGGGCTGTTTGAGGAGAATGGACAAAATTGACAGTTTTAATGCAGACTTTTGTGTCTATAGACTCTTTTTAATCTCAGCTAATAGTTCAAATCTCAAGTCTTCTCTGACAAAGCGACTGGTTAATGCGAATGGGTAATGACATTTAAAAGCTGTTTAATCGACCACCATTCGGCATTAATAATTAAAACCTGCCAGTATGTGGTCTCCGTTGGTACGTGGGAGGGAGAGGGAGATGAGATAAAATCTGAAGTTTGGTTGATCAGAGAAAATTTAATAATTTATCAAGAGCTTGATGCCATGCTTAGTCACGTGCAGTTAACAGATGAAGCACTCCGAAAAAAGGTAGAATATGGTGTCATTTCTTCAATAATGTGGGTTTTGTTATAAAATACGGATTTTATTCCCATACCAAACGTTAAACAATGGTCATATTATGCAGAGAACAAACTCTCAGGGGGGAGGGGGGGGCACATAATAATTAAATGGAACAGTGTATGTTTTATCCTTCTGATAACAAAAATTTGCACACACAAGAAACATGTGACAGGATTTACAAGAATAACTTAAAGCCTGTCTGCACTGGTTTGGCCAGGGGATAAGACCTCCCTGCAAGGTCACTGACAGGTGGTTATCTCATCAAATCAGCTCTCAATTAACATAAGAAAAAGAGGATCATGGGGGAACCAACAGGCACCGATTAGGCATGCTTGCTATATAGAGATCGCAAGTAGCTATAAGTAGTAAAGTGGGGCTTTAATATAAAAGGAAAAACAAGAACTTGATATAATACTCAGTAAGGTCTAAGACAAACTTTAATCTAAAAAACATTCAAGGGACCCCTTTCTTTTTATCATAAGATTGGCATGATTCTGATAATAGTCTGCACATGCTTTACGAGTGTATGAAAAACTCTAATCTCATCCCATCAACCCTTTTAGTCGTATTAATAATCAGAGTGAATTTTAGCACTCATCAATGCCATAGTATTAACAACCTTCCGGCTCTCATTAAACACATTATGCACCAGTGCGTTAATGCATCCTTACCTAATACATCTGATCCTCCAGGTAGCTAGAAAGATCTAATTGAACTCAATCAGTGAGTTTGATCAATAATTGCCGCTACAATTCCAAATTCGGGATTTACACAAATAAATTTTCATTGATTTGTTCGATCTTTCCGCACACACAAATGCACCGCTCTGCTGCTGCAGTGTAATGAGATAGGTCATTAGCTTAGCTTATGCTTTTTTCATTAAGGGGTTTTATTTAATCTCTATAAAATAGGTGTATCACAAAATATTCTCTGGAAAAAAGGAATTTACAGAATATGCACAATGAATATATCCCAAATATATTACATAACAGATTGGAGTTTGCAAGTCGAAGATATCAGGCATTTTTCCTTCCTTAAATCATTCAATATCAACATTTTCTAGATATATTGAATTTTTGCCCGTAATGATATCTTTAAAAATGTTATCACTTTAAAGTAACAAACAACAATCATTCTACATGTTGTTCTTTATGCATTTTATGTTCCTGTTTAAATCTTCCAGAGTTTGTTTCCTCAATGAGCAAAAAAACTTTATTTTTTTATTTTTTTTTACCAATAAGAAGCTTCATATATTTGCCATTATTGAAAATTGAAATTCGGTACAAAATGGAGAGCGGAAGAGAGAAAGGACATCATCAGAAGGAGAAAGATATGAGAGAGTAGCTGCATGAATTAGAGAGAGAGTAGCTGCATGAATTAGCATTTAGAAATCTGGAAACTTTCAGATATGTAATGGATTGCTGAAAATCAATACCATTTCAATCTCTGATGGCATTGAAATTTGAGCATCCTCAAATGATTCTTTTCATGAGAAAAGATGGTGAACGATTCTCTACACATAAACAAGGACTACGGTTGATCCATTTTTGTTCTTGTTTTTTTGTAGCTGTATTGACTACCGGTATTAAGTTTAAAAAAAACATCCAAGCTCTGTTACTCTTTTGGGCAAGAAGAATATCCATAGATAGAGAGTGAAATGTACTGGTTTTCATCTTGAACACCCCCTCCCCCCAACAAAAATCAACTTGTACTGCCAAATAATGAATTTCAATTATTCAGTTTATACATACCGTAGGTATTAACTGTAATCGACTGATCTACCTAAATCACTTGGAAAAAACCTTTGTAAATACTACTTGCAAACTTTCAACAAAACATTTAAAGGGACTGGGTAACATTGTTCAGATGAGAGATAGTGGTGCTAAGGTAGTGACTTCAATGCTAGATGTACAATTAAAGATAATCTGAAAATTTGAGTGAATACGGATCATTATTCATGGTACAAATTGGGAAAAACTGATCTGATCGATTCGTTAATTCTCCCAACTATATTATTCTACTTCTATTCTGCTACTTGTCAAAGCCTGTTCAGCATCAAGACAAGGACAATTTAATTACATTTTAGGTGAATGTAAATCGTCACAAAGCAATAAAATGGCGGTACATTCCATTCCAGACAGTTAAGTGTTGACAGATTTTTATAGCCTGTTTTATGTATTTTTCTCATGGAAAAACGGTTGGGAAAATTCAAAAATGGTTGGGAGAATTTACTGTTAATCACTGTTAGAGGGTGCCTCACATCGACGCCTTCAAAGAAAACCATAGATATCTTTGTGGTTTGAGAATTTGTTCAGGATTTTTTGCATGTCAGAGGGTTAGTATAGTAGAAGGAATATAGTAAGTAACATTTTATACAAAAATTAAGCAATTTTTTTCATCAACCTTCAACAATATTACGCAGTCACTTTAAAGGGAGGCTTTACTACTTCAGCTAGAAGGGATTAGACCACCCAGTGAGCCATCGAGGTCAGTGTGACAGGTGGTCTCATTAACTCAGCTCTCATTTAACATAAGAAAAAGAGGATCATGAGGGACCAACAGGCACCGATTTGGGAAGTTTTCTATATAGAGGGAGCAAGTAGCTTCAAGTAGGACAGTGGGGCTTTAACACTGGTATAGATTAATCTTGCAGTGGAAACATTTAAATAATCAGTATAATGCAGCCTTTAGAATATCTATTTCATGATAAAAACAATGTATCACAACTTTTTTGTAACAAAGTTGCAGACAATGTCTACCTTTACATTCTCTTCACCTGGATGTGATAATATGAACTTCATTCTAGTTTGCAGCAGGGACCTTTATTTTGTCTCACGGAAGGAAAGGTACCCTGGGTTTTAAGGCGGACGTTGGAAATGGGCGGAACCGTGACAGACGAGGGCTCGCTCCCTTCATGACGGAGTGGCATCCCCACCACATAGCTAATATTTGGCAGCCCTTCTCCAAATTGTTTGTTCACGAGTAGGAAATGCTTTTAGAGTGTTTCCCACTGCTAAAGACGCATAGTGGGTATGCTATGGTTCAGTGGTGTGCAACCCCTTTTCAATGAATGTGCTATGTGATTTCCATAGGCAGGGCACTACTGTCAGGCACTTTAAACCAAAGAATCACAAACAAACTATAAAGTTTTACAGAAGGGCATTACATCTGCTGAAAGTCAGAATGGTATTACCTCTACAGAGACAGAAGGGCATTAGCTCTACACAGAGTGATAGAAGGTTGTAGCGATAGAGGCAATAATATCCTTCTTGCTCTAAGGAGACAATAAGTAATGATGCTACGGCCGTGAGGAGGAGAGCTAGTTGGTGAAATAAGAAGGACGGACGGATGAAGGCGGATAGGAAGGACAAAAGTCGGATGTGACGACAGACGAGCACGTGGAGCGCACATGGTCTGCAGTCACACGCAAAGAGCGTGGTTCATTATAATAATGATTTTGATACCGATAGTCTGGTTTTTGTTTGGCTTCTTCAAATTTTGGATGCAATATTTGGCAGACTGACTGACATAGGAGCAGAAATGATGAGCAAACATCCATCCATGATCACCTTCACCTTTCTCGTTCACTTAAACCACTCAATACATGTTTCTCTTCCAAAACCAGCATTCCTGTAGATCTCCGCTATGCAGAATATAATGGTAGTATTACAAAATCCTTAGGGTAGGTCTTACATTCTGGCGATGAACAAAAAACTAGAATGAATGTCCAAGACTACAGATAAATTATATCTCTAAAACTTTTTGTTCAAAACTGCATAATAACTGATGAGGTTATTTTTTGCAATAAGCTTCTTTGATCCAAGCAACCCATTTCCTGCATTATAAGAACAGAGCAGAAAGAGTTTTACCCGGTTTTTTAAAAACAAATTCTTCCGATATAGGAACTCAAGATTGCCTTAATCCTAGAGTCTCTTATGTTTCTCAATTCTTCAATGCCTTCAGAGTTGGATCTTTCCCTCTCTCTCTCTCTCTTCTCCCTCTCTCCCTTTTTATCTCTCTCTCTCTCTCTCTCTTCTCACTCTCTCTTCTCTTCTCTTCTCTTCTCTTCTCTTCTCTTCTCTCTCTCTCTCTCTCTCTCTCTCTCTTCTCTTCTCTCTTCTCTTCTCTATATTCTTCTCTCTTCTCCTCCCTCTATTTATGACTGACTTACTCAAAGCGAGGCTTTTCCTACAAGACTTAAGTAGCTTGCTTTCTCATAATCAAAGTCCAACAGGCCACTGTACTTTTAATGCAAATGAATGACAAAATATTCCTCACCTACATCGACTTACTGCAAATTCCTAAATTATCCGTAGTAATTCAAAAGGCTATTAAATCATATACCTTGACTTAGACGAAACGCCCTTCTGGCTCTCGACAGACTATGTCATAATTACTACTTATAAAACAATTGTATGAGTGACAGGGAAGTGAAGCGAGTCTTATGGGGTTATTTACACATGGTGACTTCGACATTGGTACGGGTATGGCACTCCTCTTAATCAAATATGGCTGATGTAAAATGAGAATGTATATGCATGTACCCTTAATTCTCATTCAGAATGGTAAATTTACAGAGTTAGGGTGTGTCCATCTAGCAAACACTGATATAATGAATGTATGAAGTGACATGGTTCTGCAGAGTTCACATAGGAAGGAAGGAATTCTGGAATATATATACATGTACTTTGATAAACAGAGTTAGTCATAATCAGTTGAGAAAAGAAGGCAAACAACTGGAAATGGAGATTATATCATCTGCTAATACCCTAGTCGCATAGAAGAGACAAACTGTAGACCGAAAACTAACCGAAAAAACCCTCACATTAGCACAAATGGTCAAGCTTTTGTCATTTTAGGGTTGGTTTGGGATTGGACAAGCTTTGGTCAGTTTTCAATTGATTTTGGGAATGGTTTGGCAGTGTGACTAAGGTATAAGAGCCAGGTGAGTGATAGCTGAGAACCAGAAGGCTGTTAAGTCTCAAAAGTTTAAGAATATACCAGTTAATGCCCATCTGGCTCTCAACAGATGACACAACCATTGACGCATTGAAGTGAAATATTAATTAGAAAGTCACCTACAATTGTATCATATAATCAATTCCACAGTGTTACAGTGTATATAGCCGCTAATTAAAATACATACTATATAAGAAAAAAAGATGATAAAAATATTGTCTTAAATTCATACGAGGCAGTTATTATATCTATTTGACTGCATTATTATTCAGGAAAGAAAAGAAAAGCGGAAACACAGGAAAGAAAAACACAAATGAAGACAACTTGGCACACTGTCAGTGTCAGGTAAAGTGACCTAATTCAGTTTTGACAGAAATGTGACAATTTTAGCTCTGCAGCTGTGCATTCAGTACAGCTGCCGCCGACACCAAATCCAGAATCTGTGATGGTCAACAGTCGTTATCACTGAACCCGCCTCACTATACACCTACCCTTTTCATCCATTTTTTCCCCCAGAAAAATCACACCAGCCTCAATTTTTGTCAGGAATAAAAGATTGTACAAACCTCTACCCATCAATCAAGATTTCTTCTCTTTTCTATTTTTGTAAAATATTGCTGGCAATAAAACCAGACTCAATATCTTACAAAAATACAAATATTTCACAATCCTCTACCCCTTAATCCACTGTTTTTTTCAAATAATTTTGACGTTGCTCAGTTTTTGTTTAATGTTTGCTTTTTAGCAAAATTTTGCAAAAGATAAGATCTGCCTCAATATTTTAAAGGGGTTACAAGACTTTCTGCAGAAAATGTGATTCTCCGAAGAGAAGGTCTGGTAATGATGCAACATATATATTTATATGAGTTTCCTCATTTTGTTTATATGTCAGTTTGGAAGAAAATGATAGTTTCAATTTCTCATGACAGGGATGGCTCTTGAAATGTCTCATACTTTTGAAATATGACTAGAAAGTTAAAAACTTTGGACTACCTTCCGAAGCAAAATCTTTGTGTATAGTCCCATGTATGCATATCGCTGTCTAGTACTCTTCATATGTTATCTTCAGCAAGGTGAAGTGAATTAGTTACAATGTTGATAACGCTAAAACCTCATAATACACAATGGTACCTATTTAATTATCAACCATTCAGAATAACTTCTTGACAATTTCTTTCATGATGAAATTATATGACTGGTACTCAGGAATATCTTTAACTACCATACGTGTTCTTCATTAGAGGATTATTTATGATCTGAACAAAGACAAAATGAGAGGGTTGTTGCACTATTTCATATTTTCTTCCGACAAGACTGGTTTCTGCTCTTTCAGAGTAGGGAAATTTTATATTAACCGCATTTATGATATCGGCAATATTTCATTAGATCTTGAAGGGTAAGGACCATTTCGTGTCCTCAATTAAACCAGTGAGACTGAAAAACCCCTAATTTACGGGCCTCATGAGCAATTTGACTGCTGAGTTGTGAATGCATGTCCTCATTTATATTGCATTCATCTGTGGGTTCGTTATTGATAGGTCTGACAAAGCTCTGACAAGCTCGGCTCATTAGATTATCCATTTCAATTGCGAGAGATGATCGGTCAGATGATCAGTCAGATGATTGGTCTGATGATCGTGGATGTGTGAATATTGTTCTGCTTGGTATAACTTGGTCACAACATGATATTTCATATATTCTCCTTTTTTTATTTCTTGATTCTCCTCCCCAATCTGTTTCTTCTCTTCTCTCTGTTATTCTTTATTCTTTTGAAATTGTGAAGATGATCTGTCCGAAGATGGAAGTGTGAGCTTCTTTTCCTTGTGTCATGTTCACAAGATGATAATTTTCTTTTTCTTTCTTCCTTCTCTTTTTTTTCTGTTCTTCTCTTTTCTCTTTATTTCAAATCCATTTAAATCATAAAAGATAGTCGGTTAGATAACATGGACGTGTGATGTTCTACTTGTTATGGCTGAAGCGCGCAATATTTCATATCTTTCTCTGTCCCCCCCCCCCTTTCTCCTTTTTTATTTGTCACTCTTTATCTGTCTTCTTCTTTCTCTTCTTTGCATTTCCCCATTTTCATTGTCATGTTTCCCTTCCCACCCCCCTCTTACTGCCTTCTTCACCACTTCTTTTTTCCACTGCTCTTCTTTTCCTTCCGTTCTGTCCATCTTATTTTTCTTCTTCTTCTGCTCCTCTATTCTCATTTTCTCAACCCCCCCCCCCCTCCTCTTCGTCCTCCTCCTCATCTATGTCCTCTTCTTCTTATCCTTTTTTTTCTCCCTTTTCTCCTTCTTCTTCTCCTTCTTCTTCTCATCCTTCTTCATATTCTCCAGCTTTTTAATATTTCTTTTTCTACATTTTCTTCTTCTCCTTTTTTCTTCTTTCTCTCCTTCTTCAACTTCTTTGATTTCTTCCTATTCCTCCCTTCCTCCTTTACTTAAAGAGTGCTGTTTCAGAAGCTTTATAAATCACAATAAAGGCCTGATTTCTCATTCGCACATCTACAAATCATTCTCTGTGATACATTCAACTGGTTTTATGGCTTGATAGATCGGTAAAGGTACCACTTCACGTTTAGGAGCCAGAGCGCAAGCGTCTTTTAGCAAGGCATTAATCTACCTTGCCACTCCATAAACAGCAGTGCATACTGAGAATCTAACATGGGATTTAAAGAAGCACTTGGGCATGTATTTGTTATGATTACTCATGCATTGAGAGACAAAAGGGCATTAACTCTTAGTAAATGTATGTAAGGAACTCCTTTCTGGCTCTTAAGCCGATGATGATTTTAGTGAATACTCCACTAGGTAGTGCACAGTGAGTGAAGGAATTTAAACAAATTTATGATTTATGAATATATTATTTACAGTGTTTTGTTTTCATGATATGTAAATCACATCAACTCCACATTTATTGTTAGAATACATGTATATGAAGAGTTTCATCACAATATGCAATTAATGTTAAATTCAACACTTTAGTACACTAAAAGTATCAAATTATTTTCAGGGGGATATTATCAATTTATCCTTTTTATTTCTATCAAAGTTATGAACAATAAACAAATATTTAACCAACATCCTTCAGATATCTAAGATCTCAAGAAGCAAGAATTGTATTTTCTTATTTCTCCTACTATACCAAATATATCACCTCATCCTACATCGACTAAAGCAATTAGTGAGAACATGACACTGGCCTGTGACGTGCTAAATACGTCATTCTGCAATTGCCTCTTAAATAATAAGCAAGTAGGCAGCAAAGTCAACATCGCGTAGAAAAAAGCTACAAACTCAAGAGTGATGAAAAACCTAAAAAACCTCTTTGGATGAACTTAAAGATAAAGTTGAGTTCTGGGACCCGTTTTACAAAGCCTTTTTTCCATGACAAATTACAAAAATCACTGACAAATCTGCTGATAACTAATCAGAAGCAAGGATTTCACTAGCTTATAACAAAAACTGTAATTTTTCACTGCCGACAAGTTTTGTAAATTGGGCCCCGATCATGCGAATGCATTGTGAATGAAACGGTGTGGAATAGATCAGAAAAATTTGATCATGTAGCATATACCGTTTAGTATTAATTGGTGTGTACTGTAAGGTTCTGGAGTCATCAAAATGATAAGAAATTGGCCCAGTCTTGGTAAAGTAACAAGCACTGTACACAGAAAGATATGGGACTACACAAACATGTGGCATAAAAATCAGGCCTCATTTTTAAGCTGTTACTTGTCATATTTAGAATATAAAAGGAGTTGAAGAGCTATGCTTTTCAGGGAACAGTTTTTCTCTGATGTTCTTTCACACTTGCATAATAACAATGAAAACGCTCACACAGTCACAGATTATTTTTCACCTCTCCCCAGAACTCAACCTTCTCTATAACAATGGTCAATGCCATGCAAAATACAGGGGAAAAGGTATGTAATTCACTTTGCCCTTTTGGAATGACTGAGTAGTAGGAAGCACACTCTGTCTTTGGGAATAATGATATGAGCTCGAGAGAAATGGAAACCATAAAGCTCTTAGATGAATGTAACAATAGTTCCAAGGCATGCACAAATATCAAAAGAAGCTATGTAATTTGTTAATTTGCCCCTTTTGGAATTACTAAAGCAATTTCTGTCCATGGAAACAAGGCTAAGCTAGGCCTCTGGATTAATGGATTTCTAGCACAATACGGACATGATGAGAGCAACGAGATGACATTTCTGAATCACACCTAGTCTGATGACCATACACCCACATAATGAATGTGACGGTCAGAAGCCTGAGGGTTCGATGGTCATCATTATTTGATGATTTCTTCCTGTTTTTTTATATTTCAAAATCCTCCCATTTTTTCCCTTTCATTTCTCTCTCGCTTTTGTAATAACAAACTATATTTACATTGATATACATGTATAATCCCCCCATCTTTTTAAGCACTATCTTGTATCATTTTCTCTCTCTCTCTCTCTCTCTCTCACTCTATTTTCCAATAACTTACTCACGTCCATTCAAACCTTCCCTCTCTTGGCCATCATAACCAGAAAACATTTTAGCATTTTTGTATTTATCTGCCACAAAGTTTTGGACCATTATGATTATGATCATTATTTAGCCATTATATATGGATATGATTTGTTTAAATAATGGTATGTTATCTGTGAATAAATATATATATATATATATATATATGATGGAATGTTTTATGTAAATAAAGAACCCTGTGGAAGGGGGAATAAGAAAACTAAAGCTAATGAAATGATATAAAATAAAGATACAGCATGGACCTTTTTCTCAAATTAATAAATGGGAATAGCACCAGTGTATTACAATGTTTTCTTTAAAAAACTCATGTAACTAATTTAGTAAATTTTCTTCAATTAATTTACACTTACATGAACAAATGTTTACAACTCATCTGCTCAAAGCCAGAAGGGTATTGACTGATCTGCTTTCACTCAGAACCAATGCCTTTCTTTCTCTTTAAAAGATGAAACTAATACTGAATTACAGAGAGAGGCAATGCTGCTAGTTAAAGAGAAGGTTGAGTTCTGGGAAGAGGTGAAAAATAATTTGTGAGCGTTATCATTCTTATTATGCAAGTGTGGAAGAACATCAGATAAGACATGTTCCCTGAAAAGCATGGCTCTTCAAATGCCTTCATATTCTAAATATGTCATGTACATCGTAAAACTCAGGGGGGGGGGGGTAGGTTTTTTACGCCACATGTTCGTGTAGTCCCATATACATCTTTCTGTGTACAGTGTTTGTAACTTACCAAGACCTGGCCAAATTTCTTATCATGTTGATGATTCCAGAACCTTGCAATACACACAAATTCTTATATGCTAGATGATCAACCTTTTCTGGTCGATTCCACACCGTTTCTTTCACAATGCAATCGTATGACCAGAACTCAACTTCATCTTTAATGTTTTTCTTCACACCTTTCAAATTACCATAGCTGTCTCAATCATTGGCCTCTTTAACCAGAAGACAGCATGGGTATCGACCAGTAGCTGAGAGATCAATATCCATCGTTAGATTCGTTACATAATGACACTCTTCCAAAAGGTCATTTTATGGTGCCCTCAGTATGTACACATAAATGCACTCCCGGATCTATGTTGATTAAAGCCAGTTCAAACTACAGGAAAGTTATATGAAAATCATATAAAGAAACGTATAAAGAATCTTTGTACAGTGAAAGGAGCATACAGACTAGAAAACAAAATTGTAATCAGTCGACATGACAGGTGGACAATTATCGATGCCCCACCCAGTTCTACATTTTTTGTACATTTCAATGTTTGAACTAAATCATGATCCTTTTTGTATCAGGTTTTCATTTGAAAAAATACTTGAACATAGATTATGTGATATAACGTTCAGACTAAACATAGGTATTTACTTATATCTTTAGATCTACAATGGATACTAGACTTTGATATTTCCAGCTCAAAGTTTTAAATCCAATTATGTTTTTAAATGACACATTATTCAAATTATAAATTGCCCCTAATGATCTCTATTCGTTTTGGAATTGCCGTTTTAGTACACATATTTAGGTTAATTGAAGAGAGTGGCTATACTTTCTGCATTAATTTCACCCCTCAAAATATACTTGTTGGTTATAAAGAAGAGCAAACTAGTATATTAAACTGTATTATAGTATTTGTAAAGCAAAAACTATTTTTGTTCTAAAGTTAATATGACATTTCTTGTTTTTCATAAAATAGAAAATAAGAAAGATGTTTTTATAAGGATGAGCTGTACATTTATCTTATAAATGGAAAAAAAGTGAGTTCACTTCAAGATGGCTTATGTTGAAGCATTGTATTTGAATGATGTACGGTATACAAATTTTGTTTTGATATTGGTTGTATAGAATGTAGAAGTGAAATTCTTTTGTTTGTTATGAAAATAAAATTTGTTCATTGGGGCAAAGATATGGGAGGAAAAAATTATACAGCTCTATGACTCTTGTAGAGCCATGTACAATGTGTTCTGTTGGTCTGGATGCAGCCAGCGTAAGTGGGGAGTTAATGAGAGTCGGGGAGGAAGAATCAAATTAGTGAGCTCTCGTTTGCCATTCATATCAAGGTTGACTTTTAAAGGTGCACTAGGGCATCATGGGAGCTCCGTCTAATGGACCAGTTCACATATATGTTCAAAGTCATTGAGGTGTCTATCTCAAGTGCCAAGAGATTAAATGTCATGTCATATAGAAGTTATTGTATTGTACTTGTGCAACTTGGTTTTGGAGGCCCCTGGTTAGAGGTATATAATCATGAATAGCATCTAAAATGTGAATAGGCCTATAGTCAGAAGGTTTATATAAGTTGTTTATATGTCAGGACATCTTTCGCACAAGCTTAACAAATAAACTTGGCTGTGGGCAATGTTCCCCTTTGATTTTTCACAAACTTTCTTTTTTAGGGACTACTGTATATGTAAAAAAACTTCCGCCAGTGCGTTGTAAAGTAAAAAGATCTTGAATACAATTGTTTAAAAAAATAAAAAATTCCCCCTTTGATTTTTCACAAACTTTTTTTTTAAGGACTACTGTAGATGTAAAAACTTCCACCAGTGCATTGTAAAGTAAAAAGATCTTGAATACAGTGTCTAAAACCTCATTTAAGAGAGCCCTTGAGTATGAAATTAGATGAAATCTCATTTCACCTGTCTTATGCAATCAAAGGTGGCTTTTTTTCTTGAAGAGGAATGCATGAACTTTTGATTCCAAATGTGAAGTGGTCTCTTTTGCAGCACACTATAATTTTGATTTGATTAGTAATTACAAGCCAGTACAGAGGAGCACTCTGAATGGAATCAAATAATATGTATCCAAATGAAAGTCACTGGTATTATACAAGTACATCAGTCACACGGCTAAACCATCTCCAAACGAACTCCAAATCGACCAATTCTTAACCATTGGGGGCAATGTAATCATATGATCGGTCTGGTGTCGATCTGGGGTCGACCTTTTGGTATGACTGGGGTATTATGAAGGCTTGTCTGATGAGGAATATATTCTGTCTGAGTGATATGTAGTCAAGTGTACAAAGTTATCACAAACTGTCAGTGTATTAAACTTCTTGTCAACATTCATCTATATCTCTTATCAAAAGTCATCTTTAAAAGTGCAAGAAAAAGATGCTTTCTCTTCTCCTTCTCTCAAAACCTTGCTATGTAAAAAAGATTCACTAAATTTTAATCATTTTTCTTCAAAGAGTATCTCATCTAATATCTAGGAAGAGGAAGAGGAGTGGTAAACCAAACGGTATAACTTTGAGTGAAAATAAAAAAGTTACAGAAATCAAATTAAATAATAATTCATATCATTAGGATTATTTTAGCATTATACCATGGCCATGTTCTAAAGTAGAAAGTTGATAAATCATAATGTTTTACTATATTCGACTTCTCATTTGCCAAAGACAAATGTATATTCAAATATGAAGAGTTTTCCAGCTTTTCATGTCTGAGCGGCCCCCTTTAAAAGATGGCATATGGGTGGACCTTGGAAGTGCAATTGCAAATATGTAATGAGATATAAATCAAGATGAAAATATTCCACTTGATAACTTACATGTTAGTAACACACTTTGATTTCATAAATCAGACGCTGAGATATAAGGGCGTTCACTTCTACCCTTCAACACTGATTTCATTGTATATGTATGCCTAGCAGGAAAGCGTAAAACACATCATCTGTGATGTTTGATTTATGTAGAAAACTTGCACTTCTTATCAGTTGAATTCACAAGGGTAGAGTGAACTGCATTATGTAGATACTGACAGAGAAGTGAAAAAACAACAGTAAAAACTTAGAATGCATCTCTCGCATTGTATAACTTTTGTTCACCCATGAACATAGGCCTTTCCGTAAGATAAAAGACACATGATTTTGAAACCCTAGGCTAGCTTGTTCGTAATGTATGAAGAAACAAACTGCCATAATCTTTTAAAACGTGTACCAGTAAATGAAATGGCAACTGTGCAAAACAAAGGTCCCACATATTTTCACTGAGTATTGAGTCACAAGATACAGATATATGTCAAGCATTTTACAATTACTTCATTACAAAAATAAAATTTAAAAAAGCTGCAGTTTACAGCATTACATCTGAACAAGGCTCCATGGCATTTGACACAAGTCATAATCATGAGCAATAAACATTTGCCCAGTTGGTCTACAGAAATGGCAATCAGTATTCATAGTTTATTTAGTAGTAAAACTAATAATAGGGTGGGCTAGTAAATCATAGGTAATAAATTGAAGGACAGTATGCATGGACATCGATGGCGAACTTTGTAGAAGCAGTTTCATAGAAATCTACTGAGTACATTTTTTTGGAGGAATTAAAGAAATCACTTCCCAATTAGAATTGCATATTCTTTTTACCTCACAGTTCTATGTCAAACTAAAACACCATCAGAACCACCAGCCCCATTGTTTACAGTTGCAGATTAAATTTATTAATAGTAAAACTCTTATTCAGAAATAGGTGAAGTACTAAAGAATGCCATCTTAATGCATACAGCGTCACAACAATGGGACATAAAATATCTTCTGCTAAAAATGCATTTAACACCATCAACTAAAACGTCACTGACAACTTCCAAAATACCCTCTGAACACATACCAGCAAAAAATTAATGTTATAAAAATTGAATTTCGTCTAAAAATAACTCTTGCGATGAGACTGGTTTCATGGCGCTCATCAGTTTCCGTTTATTTAATACTGTGTGTGTAATTAGCACTCTGGTCTCATTAGCTTAAATTTGCAGAGCACACCGAATCCCGCTGAGGGCAAACAAATCATTAATTCGGGAGAGCACGCAAAAGAGAGAGGAGAAATGGGCTTTCAGGCTGAATCGCTTTCAATAACACACAGAGAGGCATCGATTCGTGTCGTGATGTTGTGCAATGGAATGAATTAGAAGGGGATTTGCAAAATGTTGAGGGAGGGCAATTGTGCTGCGGAGATGTTGCCAATCTGGGATGTTGACGGTGACGTTCTCCTACAGCGGAAAAGCCACGGGGCTGATCAGCTTTTCTTAAAGTAACTTTTCGGAGAACCCTCAACAATGAAAATTTATATCCACGATTTAATTTTAATGCCTGCGGTTATTGCATCACAGAGTAGATTGATTTTAAACTGTCTCCCTTTAAGAGATTTTTTTTTATAATTCTGAATAGAGCGAGATGAAATAGGGAAACAATGGCTGCCTTGGGATTATTTTAATTCAAAGAAATATTGACTGATGAGGGTCGGAAGGTCTGTACTGAAGTACATCAGTTAAGACCGTTCTGGCTCCGAACAGACAAAGCGTTGCCTGCTGAAAGCCAGAAGGGCATTAAAGGGATCCAGTAACTTTGTCTCAGATTCTGAAACAAAATTCTGGATTTAGCTCATGATGCAATGATAATTATAAACCTTTAGGTCAGTCAGGAACCCCATGACTTTTACAAGCCGATCGCCTGTCTGATTATCAAGATATTTATGAATTTATGATTGGAATTACTAATTTTGAAAACCGTTTGCCAAACGGTTTTCATAACACTACAGTCTATTAGGGAAAATGAGTTTGGTAAAAACTGGTTACTCAAAGATTTTTTTTTTTTGAGGCACTTCTTGATCACTTTGAAGCGGATTTTTTAAGGGCTTCAATATGACACCATATCACAGATACTGATAACACATAAGGCTGTGTATCTCAGATTTAACATTTGATCCCTTTAATGCTGTGTAAGGTATATAAGTTGATACCCTTCCCGCTTTCAGCATATGATTCTTTGAAGAATATTATTATATTTAAAAAAAATACTTTTGCAATGCCATGTATCCCCTAAATTTTGTATTTTCCAAAGGGAGTTGTTCCATGATGGATAAAGTGATCTCCAGTATTTTCAAGTTGTGTATTGTCTGTTGAGAGCCAGAAGGGCGTTCAATCTGTGCTCAAGAATATGGGTTAAAGCCCTTATGGCTCCAAACAAACAATGTTCTAACCTTCACAACACCATCTTCACCTCAATTAGGACATGCAAGGGAAAATCATTAAAAAACTATATCTCTCTTAATACTTTGGGTTCCCTGCCAGTATGTTCAATTCATAATACCAGCTGCAAATTTTGAAGCTAGATCATAAACTCTCTAATGCATCAGTCACACCGCCGAACCGACTTCAGACCCATTCCAGACCGACTAATTCTTTTCCACTCGCGGTAATATGATTTTTAGTTTGGTTTGCAGTCACTCTGTTGTTGGCCTTGTTGGTGTGACTCGGGTATAAATGAAGCTCTACATGGACTTTAACATACATGGATAAATATCTACATTTCTCATAACCTTATAATGTGCTTCTCGTCTCTGTAAACATCTGCGTTCTAGAATAACATTCCTAATTAAATACTTGATTGGCCTAGAGTCAGAGATACACTTCATAAAATGAAACCATGACTGCCATGTAAGCATCTTCTTCTTTAACCGAAGCTTCATACTAGGTTTTTGCAAACTGGGTCCAAAACTCCATATTGACATTTTAAGGGTCTTTCTGCACAAGGAAAAAATGACCTGTTTATTATATATATATATATATTTATGGGGGTGGGGGAGTCAGATATAAAATGATTGGGCCTGTGTGCACTGAACCCATGCTTTAATTGATACATATTCCAAATGTTGTTTGTCACTTTTTATTTCCCATGTCCTTCATGACTTTGGTAAACATCTGTGATTTAAAATCATGCTGCTCATACAAAACCTATATTAATAGACCAGGAGAAACCATATATTGACAATTCATTGAAAAGAACATCATGTAATTACCGCTCTCTGACCACATTTTAAAATATAAGTATTTATCATATATTGTTTGCTTTATTCCTTCATATTTTCAACCTCATTCTTGTCTTTGTAAATGTATTATCTGTAGAGCTAGAAGGGCATTAACACACATCCTTAAAGTATTTTGTTAGACACGTTAAGTTCATGCTCTCTACAGATGATACCGTCTGCTGAGAGCAGGATGGGCAGTAACTTGTTTAAAGGTAGGCTATAGACCAGTTCTGGTCATGCGATTGAATTGTGAAAGAAACGTTGTGGAATCGATCAGAAAAGGTTGATCATCTAGCATATAAGTATTGGTGTGTACTGCAAGGTTCTGGAGTCATCACAATCATAATCAATTTGGCCCAGTCTTGGTAAAGTAACAAGCACTGTACACAGAAAGATGTATATGGGACTCAACAAATGGTGTCGGGCCTACTTACCTTGATTTCCTTACCTTTTTATGCTCATTACTCAGGTAGTATAAATTTTCTACAAAAAAATTGTTTGGCAAATGACATTTATTTGTAATCTTGAACATTACAAGTTTATATTTAAGTCATATTCTTAAAGTATTTTGTTAGACACAGAGTAAGCGCCCCACTGGCTCTCAGCAGGTGATATTGTTTGCTGAGAGCAGAATGGGCACTAGGGCAGTAACTTGTTTAATTGTACATGTAGTTGATGCTTTTCGGCTCATGGTCCGACTAATAAAATCTAAATTTCAAGAGATTTCATGCTTCTTTGGAGGGAAAGCTAAACCGGCTCAGAATCATAGTGACGTCAAACAAGATTATTTACGATTTGAAGCCATGCGACTTTTAGTCCGACTAGAAGACTTAACGGCACTAAAATTCCTGTTGTTAATATTCTGATCATTATTTAGAACCTTTGTCAGGATGATAGTGGTTGTTTAGATTTCCATATCTAATACAATCACCCTTTCAACGGAAGTCTGATCGCTGGAGGATCGTGCAGTGTGCAGCAGGCTTAGCCTTGAAGACAAGCCAGTGCAAACAACATAAACATGTTTTTCTTACATCTTATTGTTCTTTTGTTTTCTTTCTTTCTTTCTCAAAAGCACCTCTAGTCTTTGTTTTGCAAAGCATATTTATTTGTTCTAAAATCAGGTCACTCATTCAATGCAAATCACATTTCAAAGTGCCAGAATGGAGCAAAATAAGTTACATGAACAACAACTTGATATACATTCATCGCCGCAAAACATCTCCCCCCCCCCCCTCCCCATATGTATATCCTTCTAGGCATGTTGGTCTGAACATTTGGTGCTGTGTCTTTGAACTAAACCAGTGATGAAAATACCCTTTTAAAAATTTAAATCCATGAGCACTTTGTGTATTTGTTAAGAAGCAAACAAGCAAAATAAAATCTACCTGTTTTAATGCAGTTTCTATACATGTTGAAATGTCTGTATTTTACCATTTTTGCAGAGCTCTGTTTCGCCTTATCTGAGCTCTTTTTATTGCAGTTCCTATATTTCAGGTTATCATGGCACTTCTGAAGATCTTAAAGCCCCACTGCACTACTTATAGCTAATTTCGCCCTCTATATAGCAAACAGTGCCTAAGCGGTGACCGCTGGTCCCCCATGATCCTCTTTTTCTTATGTTAGTTGAGAGCTGATTTGATGAGATAACCACCTGTCAGTGACCACGCTGGGTGGTCTAATCCCTCCTCGCCAAACTAGTGCAGACGGGCTTTAAGAGATAACTACCTCACCACCCATGTACATACATGTATATATCCTTTCCGCAAGGCCAAACCCTAGTTAGCCAGATACAATCTTTCTGCTTGAATCTTGGTAAGATATGAACGTAGTATATATTCAATGACGTGTATTTTGTGAGTTTTAACCCCTTTTGATCAATCAGCAAATTATGTAAGCATACATTAGTGTTACAACAAGATAGAGTAAGAGGAAATCCACCAGATTAAATTTCCTGAAGCTACAATCGTAAGATACAATCGTCTGTTGAGAGCCAGTTAACACAGTCTTTCTGAAAAACAGCCATTTAGGCTGAGAGAGTTACAGTGTTTAAATAAATAAATGAAATAAAATGAAAAAGATGTGCGTTATCTCCTATACTTAACCACAGAGTGAACGCCCTTCTAGATGTATGTTAACAATGCAACCACAACAATCTACGCTCTAAGACAAATTAACGTTTTAAGATCTTGGGAAGGTATGAATGTAGTACATGTATCAATGTCTAGAAAGTTTTAACCATTTATGTATCATTGGTACAGTCCTTGGTGCTGACAGAACCCTAATAGGTCAGGATATGAGACAAATCCGTCTGATTTAATCTTGAGAAGAAAGTCTGAAAGAAGTACAGTCAAACCTGTCTATTAAGGGCAGCCAAGGGAAACATAAAGAGTGGCCACTGTAGACAGGTGGCTTTTGTAGAGAGGTGGCCACTCAGACAGGCTTGACTGTATATGTATCGGTGCCATCTACCTCGCCGTTTCAACTGATTTGCACAGTCAATGGTTTTATAAAGTAATAGACAGACATTGGTGATGCAACCACAACAAATACAATATGGATCTCATACAAGATAATTCAACCTGTTTCGATCTAAGGGAGATATGAATGTAGAACGCATATCAAAGATACGTTTCGCAATTTTCTTTGTCAACACCTGAAAGGTCATGTAAGCTGATTAGCCTATTCCCTGATATGAATATGGTAATAGACAGGCGTTGTTGCAACAATGATGAGTGAAAATATGTGACAAATTTAGATCTAGAGTAGATATGGATGTATTATTGATGTGGTTATCAGGGTTCTTCATTATTAAAAGAGATATAAAGGGATATGAAAGGGAACTTTCACTCTGAATAACACGTCAAAATGTGCACAGGTACCTTTTTATTTAGGACACCCAATCACCAAAGAATTTGATATCCAGATATTTCCTGTTTATATTTCCTTAACATGATACATGCGTCACGTGGCTGGTGTTGGAAAAAACAAAACTTTTTTACACGTTTTCAAAATGTCATGTATGCTGCTGATGGCCTCAATAAGCCATACCCTGGGAATTTGAAAATAATTGAGAAATAGTAAATGTCTGTTTGGTATGTGTACAGCATGATGAGATTCATCAAATGTATTCATTTATCAAACATGCAGGGGTCGCATGAAGAGTACAGTACACATCTGCTGAAAATTGGAAAATGAATGTTGAATGAATGTTTGATTAAGGAATGAGTATAATTGAAGTGTGATTATTACTCTAATATTGGCTTCACACATGCCTACTTTGACCAAAACTGGACACACCACTGGGTGGATGGCACTGCACACACATCAACTCTACCGCTTTCGCATACTGGGACCACCCCAGTAGATAGCCAACAAGCCGACAGCCCACAAGACCGAAAGTCTACAAGACTGACAAAGAAACAAATACCAAGGAAGAGAGAATGGGCTGTTAGTCTCGCGGGCCATCAGTCTAGTGAACCCTCTGATAAGTGGTTAGAAGGCCTGCAAGACCGGCATTGTTGTTAGCTGTCGGTCTCATGGGCTGCCGGTCTAGAGAGTTGTGGGTCTCATCGGCTGTAACTGTGATTAAGGCTACAATAGTCTTGAATCATATCACAGTTTTGTCAAGATTACAATTTTAATTTTGCTGAAAGCCAAAATGGTGTTCATTTTATGACACATGTTAGCCCTCAAAGCTCTCAATAGATTAGTAATCAGAAAGACACTGAACAGATACAACAGACAACATGCTTCTCGTCTTACCATTGAGTTGACCTTTGACATGGTAGCATCGTCCTCCGATTCTGGAGGGGGTCCTTTATGTAATATTCCACTGATATCTCCAAGCACATTATCACTCTCACCACATTCTCTTTCTTCAACATCAGGTATATCCACACTTAAATCCTTGTCAAATAAATCCTCAGGTTTGACCAATGGAACGGGGGGATGCGCGATGTCAGAGTCATTGGATGTCTTACAAGCTCCAAGTTCTTTGTTGATTTGTCTGTCCTGTGCCACCTGAACGGGACTTTCTGTATGCATTCCTTTATCGGAGGTGGAGGAATGTTCATCCTGACAAGCCGAGATGCCATCCAAAATGACATTGATGTATTCTACTTTAGCCTCGGGTACCCATATTGCATGAATCTTTTCTGGATGGGAGTCGCTGTCAGTTCCGCGGCTTCCGCCCAAGGATTTAATACTACTTATACAACCACCCTTCTCTTGCGAGGCAAGGTCTCTGCCTTGATCAAGAACATCTGAAGCATTTGTAGGACTAGATGATTTCTCTGGAGACCGAGTTGGCCCTTTGACAGTGTCTGTATCCGTCTCTCCCACATTATGGTCAATTATCACACACATTGGTTTAACTGGTAATTTCTTGGATGTACTTTGGGATTCTGTTTGGTCTGTCGTTACAATGTCACCACTCTCCTGCTTTGGTCCATGTGGTACTTCACCAGAAGCATCTGGTGCTACGTCCTGTGACTTGTCTATGTCTACTTTACAACAATTCTCATTATTATCCAGTGACTGATCATTGCTCATTACGGCGTTTCCAGAATGCCCTTGCTGGTGATCTATAGTCCTATCAATGTCATCAAGAGTTTGTGGGTGTCCTAATTGAACTAGTTCAAAACTTGCCGTTTGATGACCTGAAGGAGTATTGCTTTGTCGATCATCAGCCTCCATCTTTAAACCTCTTGAACCATCAGACTCTGAGCCGATAGTAATGTTCTCTTTTAGTTGTCCGTCCATAAAAGCCATATCACTGTCATCCCCACATTCTCCACGATAATCCCTTATTGCTTTGATCACTATCCTCTCCACAAGTTTTTGAGCGAAGGCTTCCAGACTGCAACAGGTAGAGTGGCAGAGGCTTCCGACACCAAGACCACAGGATGCACAGTTCAGAGTCTTAAGAAAGTCGTCTTGTACTTCTGTTACAGGCCTCATTGCACTGCTCTCCACGTGGAAACCACGATAGTCTACGCAGGCATGATTTGCAGTGGTACTCCCACAGTCGTTACTCCTCTCATTCAAAACGTCACATGTTTGTACTTTTGGGGTATCCGTTTGGCAACCAGCTTCAGGAACCATCTCCCCAAGAAGTTTCCTATTGCTTGAGTTACTTGTACCATCCATCATGATGGAATATCACAAAGCTGGCACGAGCTTCATGCACAAGAGCAATGACTTCATAGGTCACTGGAAAAATCTACAAAGTTATGTCACAAGGATAACGTCAGCTGCTAACGAAGCTCAAAATCAACATAAATTGATTTGTTTATTGAAAGCATTCCGGTGTATCATCTAGTTCAGAATTGAGAAACTGCTGTATATATCGTTAAAGTTTCCTGCACAGTACTTTCCTGAAACAGAAGAAGAGATAGCTGTCATGATCCAAAGAAACAACGTTTTTTTGTACAACTGGCAGCCCAATTGATGAATCTGCCAATATATTAGTCTTCTCACAAACTTGTGGTGACAGACATGGAGTGAATATGTACAGGAAAATGTCCCGTTACTAACTGTGCTCACAAATCTAGGTCTTCTATGTTTAGCACTTCAAGCTTTTCAAAAAGCTTCTTCTTCTTTGTGACGTATTCAGGTAAATATATCACGAAGAAGCCATACTTTACAGACAGACCTAAAAACTTTACTTGGGTTTATTTCAGACAATTAAGATCAAATGATGCATAAGAGTCGCGACAAGAGAACTATGCTGTTGAGGACAATCGTCATTCTTGGTTTAGTACAATTGAGTCTAACCTAATTCTTGGAAGAAGTCATTCACAAAATGATGCCCAAACCTAATTTTAACAAAGCAGCATATTACTATATGACGTTTACACAACAAAAATCCAATTAGAAACTGTAAGGCTACAGAGATATCATACAACGTATTGTTTTCAACGTCTAAAGAAAGCGTGAGGTAAATCAAAAGAGTCTCATCATTCTTGAGAAAACCTCATGGTCATAAAGTCAATGCTCAGCTGACGTGATCGAAAGAGTAATCATCTCCGTGGATACCAGTAGGTCGTAAAGTTCCGTTGATCAGGCAACACACTCTGTTCGAATGAACAACATGTAAATGGCTGACTTTTCAATCTCTTTGCTCTCTCTGTAATGCCAAGACACACACTGGAAATTTCTATGTCAAAACAAATAAACAGACAATAAGAATTCCTCGAATACAATGAAGATAATGTTTTTCAAACGTCATATGGACTAATCAGAGACATCTGTCTCGAAATAAACAAAACAGACGAGCCATTTCACCTCTTTCATATGAAGATACTCAATATATCCAGCTACTGCTACTTCATCCTACAATAGAAAATATCAGAGATGAAAACACAAATGAAGATCGAGCATGGAGTGAAGCAACACCCAGTTGAAATGGCAGGACAGGCTGCTGCAAGGTTCACTCCGGAGAAGTGCATAAACGGTAATGAAGAACACTCTACAGATCATCTGCACATTCACAGTGTTAATCCCTTGGCTACAAGAAGCAGGAGAATCCTACATTAAAACCCAAAGGAATGAGAGAACTCAGTAGTCAATGGGTTACGATATGACTTCAGGTAGCAATCACAAAGACAGGTGGTCCTACAACAGAGCTATACCTGTATTTTAAATGAGGTTCCACAACATTTTTTCCAACATCACATACCCAGGTAGAAGCTCCTCTTGGCAATGAGCAATCAAATCAAGAAAAAAAAAAGAACAAAGACATCAAATGTTTTCAAACTTGTAAAGAATGGATGCAGATCACTTGTTTCCTCAATGATGAACATGGTGCAAAGCGAGGACAAAACATTTTTCTTTCAAGCAAAGAAGCTATCAACATCAGATGGAAAAGTTATGGATGAGACAGGATGTTTGAAAGGAAAACTGCACACAATGCAACAGATCACACCCCTTGATTTCCAAAAAAAAGTTTCATCATTTAACAAATTAAATTCAGGAATTAATAAAAGTCAGAATGAGTCCTTCTTGCCAGCCAAAAGATAACTTTCATTACTGCATCCCTTTGCGACTTTTACAAGGAAAATATGTATATAAACCACAAGTAGGTAATATTGCTGGAGTTTTATGACAATGATGAAGATATCACACCCTCAAAAGACAATTCTAAAACTGCATCGTGCATCCGTCAAAATACAGAGTAGTCAGAGCCGCACAAATGAGAGAAATAGCTTTATGCTTTGCAAACATTGATCCAGACGATTATTGTGGGTTCAAAATTGCACCATGTACACATAACCAAGCATTCAGAGGGGAGGCTGTGCATCAGCGACGACCGGCCAAATTAAGAATGTTAAAGGCCACTAATGATTAGAACACCCCCGGATTGTAACTACCATGGATGAGGGTAGCGTGAAACCACTCTTCTGTCTTCTCTTGTGTCTTGCGAGTCGTCAGTAAATCACTCCAGGATCTGCCATCCCAGTCTCGTCTCCCAGCGCGTCTAATTATCCTCCCGCGCAGATGATAAAGAACAAAGTCGTGATTATCGAAAGCGTTAAATGACTTCACCTGCCCCTGACTGAACCGGAGCTTTGTGGAGCCGAGAAGTGCAGCCTCCCAGTCGTTGAGCGGGATAAAATTGGGGAAGAGAGCAAACAAGATATCCCGTCTGACGATCGACCAGGCTCGCTCAACTAACAACGAATCAGACGACACACGTGGATCATGAATATATTTCCCCTTTCACGTCATACCCTAACAAGGGAGGAGTACTCAGTGAGACTAATTATGTTGCGGGCTCTCTCTCGCCTGACGCTCACCAGTATCGTTATCCTCCACTCCTTGTCAATATCAATATAAGTGGATTCATCCATTACGTGTTACATCCTAATACTCCGGTCTCTCTTCCATCAGTATCGATGGTGCTGGTTTCTCCCTCACTTCATACTAGGTACTCATTTTATTTCTCTCTCTCTCTTCTCTCTTTCTTTTTCTCTCACTCTCTCTCACTCTGTTTCGCATTTTAATGCTATTTCTCTTTTCCTCTACTCTCTTTCTCCCCCACCAATCTTCCTTCATTTTCCTCATGTCTCTCTCTATCCCTCTTTTTACCCCTTTCTCTTCTCTTCTCTTCTCTTCTCTTCTCTTCTCTTCTCTTCTCTTCTCTTCTCTTCTCTTCTCTTCTCTTCTCTTCTCTTCTCTTCTCTTCTCTTCTCCTCTCTTCTCTTCTTTTTCTCTCATTTGCTATACTTTTGTTCTCTGTCTTCCTCCCTATACAGCACTTCTTTTTATGGTTCCCCTGTCATGCATGTATATTATACAATACAAATTCTTATTCCTGAAAAGAAGGAAAATGTGAATCTTTCTCTCTCTCTCTCTCTCTCTCTCTCTCTCTGTTGCAGAGTCTCAGTTTGAATTTTTGCCTCCTATAAACACTTTACCTAGCAGTATATTCACTTCCTACCTCTTATCTCTATCTCCTTCTCTCTCTCTCTCTCTCTGATACAGAGTCTCAGTTTCAATTTCTGAATCCTATAAACACTGTACCTCGTAGCATATTCATATTCATATCTCTTATCTCTCTCTCTCTCTCTCTCTTTCTCTCTCTCTCTGTGTTACAGAGTCTCAGTTTCAATTTCTGCCTCCTATAAACACTTTACCTTGCAGTTTATTCACTTCCTATCACTTTTCTCTCTCTCTCTCTCTCTCTCTCCCTCTCTCTCTCTCTCTCTCTCTCTCTCTCTCTTTCTTTCTCCCTCTCTCTCTTTCTCTCTCTCTCTCTCTCCTTCTCTCTCCCCCTCTCTCTCTCTCCTTCTCTCTCTCTCCTGCTACCCATGTATCACTCCCAACCACCACCAGGAATAGATCCCTCTTCGCTGAAAGCCATCTGTTTGAGTAACCAAGCAAACGATTTAAACACCCCGTATCCACCGAGCAGGACTAATTGGCGTAATGTCGGCAGACAGTCACCAGTCTTTACCCTCTTCTCTCCCTTTATCATCTCATCACGCGGCCCGGCTTTCAAAGACCTGTTCACATGTACAGAATCCAGCCTTCAATTGAAAATGAAATCTATTTTAACCAATTGACTGCTGAATTGTCTAATTCCCATTGGCTTACTACACGTACCACCCAGTTCCCGTTGTTGATGGGTTAAGTGAAAATAAAACCAACTTTTGCTTGCTTCCCTCCTTTATCCCTGCATTTTGAAGCTCAGTTTACATCTGCTGCTGTGAACAGCTTTGCAAAATAATTTGGCAAGATAAAACCCTTTCAAGTGTATAAAATGAAGAGTTACCATAATTCATCCTCCTTACTCATTTACACATGACTTGGAAAACTGCCTCAGAGTGTGCTGCACCGAATAAAAAGAAAGTCATCAGCCTTTATCCCTTTCTTTTCTTCTCATGGTGCCTGCATTTTCAAGGGTGAAGAAATTGCAGTCTATGTAGAAAACAGAAACTGCCTTGCACTGCACAAAGGCCCTTTTGCATATTCTATGACACTCTAGATGATCATAACATCAAAGTCTTTATACTTTGCTGTGAAGGTTTTAGTGATGGTTAATGCACCACATATAAACTAGATGGAACTTCGACTGCGCGCAGTCGAAATGATGCCTCCGTCATAGAGCAGTTTTACAAACCAAAACAGAAGAAATTTTTCAAATTCAAGTTCAATTGTAATCCATTAACAGGTTCTCAGAATATCGTGATTACAAGCAATTTCTCATATACATATATGACCCTTTGATCTTTGACCTCATGACCCTAACATCTACTCAGTTCATTGGCTCTGCAAGATACATACATGATCTAAGTTTGGCAGGAATCCATCAATCTGTTCTAATGATAATGCGATCACAAGCTATTTTTGCATATATTATGAGCCGCATGACGTTTGACCTTGACCTCATGACCCCAGAATCTAATCAGTTCATCAGCTCTGCAAGTAACATACATGACCTAAGTTTGGCAGGAATCCATCAATCGGTTCTTGAGATAACGCGATCACAAGCTGTTTTTGCATACATAATGAGCCGTGACCTTTTGACCTCGTGACCCCAAAATCTAATCAGTTCATCTGCTCTGCAAGATACATACATGACCAAAGTTTGGCAGGAATCCATCAATCGGTTCTTCAGATAACGCGATCACGAGCAGTTTTTGCATACATAATGAGCCCTGTGACCTTTGACCTCGTGACCCCAAAATCTAATCAGTTCATCGGCTCTGCAAGATACATACATGACCAAAGTTTAGCAGGAATCCATCAATCGGTTCTTCAGATAACGCGATCACGAGCAGGTTTTGCATACATAATGACCCCTGTGACCTTTGACCTTTAACCTCATGACCCCCAAAATCTAATCAGTTCATCGGCTCTGCAAGATACATACATGACCAAAGTTTGGCAGGAATCCATCAATCGGTTCTTCAGATAACGCGATCACGAGAACGGGACGTACGGACGGACAGACGGACGTACGTACGGACGGACGGACAGACGGACGGACGGACGGACAACCCGAAAACATAATGCCTCCGGCTACTTCGTAACGGAGGCATAACAAGGCTATGTATGTCTCTGACCCCACACATACAGTTCACATGTGCATTGCCATTGCTGAAAGATCATCTGAATTATCAAATTTCTTAAAGGGAGAGCTCATCTTCACTCCTTTTAAACAGGGAATTTCTTATCTATAAGTTCTTGCAGGATGTATCTTATATATATATATATATATCCATGTCCCTTACCCCTTTCCTTTCTATTCGTTCTTTCTTTCTTTTTGGCTCTTGCCTCTCCCCCTCCCCCCCCCCCTATCTCACAGTCTCTCCTCTTGAATTTCCTTCCTCAATCTTCAATCTCTATCAATTCTCTCTCAATTTTCCATCTCTCCTATAATTCCCTCTTTCCTTCTCTCCTCTGTTTGCCTCATCTCGTCTCTTCCCATCAGTCCTTCTATTCCTTTTTTTTTCTTTTCTTGTCTTGTTTTTTTCTCCCTTCCCAATATCCTGTCTCTGAGTTTTCTGCCTCTGTGCTCAATTTTTCATTTTTTCTTGATCTAACCCTTTCACTCTCTTCTATCTCTCTATCTTCACTTTTCTTCTATCACTCTGACTTTCCCTTCTAATTTCTCTCCTTATTTCCTTTCCTAAGTATGAATTACATACCCCTGCATTAAACTTGAACTAGCATTTAATTTGATCTGTCTCCCTAGAACCATACTAGTCTCTAGACATATTCAATGACAGACGAACTGGTCTTAGCAATGGCATTGGACTTCACATGACCACCGGAGCAAATCCACACCAAGCTGTTCAGTGTTTTCTCTTCTTGCTGTTTTTGTAGTTTTAGTTGATTTTCTTTTTTTTTTGAGAATTCAATTTCAATTTTCTTGAGTTTCTTTTGGAGATTTCTAGAGCTAATGAGCTAAATAACTTGATATCTCTGTGTACCTATCTATTTTTATTTTTTTTAAGGGGGAGGGGGGTCAAGGGGGCAGCTCCTAGACAATACTAACCAGCCTCAATGCAGATGCGCATATGCTCTGGCAAACATTTTTCTGGGCATATTATTACATCAAAGCTAAAGGATTATTATTATAGGTGAATAAGGTTTTACTTTAGGTTCAGGATAAAGATTAGGGTTAGGTCTAGAGTTTGGTCCATGGCTGAATTTAAGGATTCAGTTGGTGTAGGATAATTGATTGCAGTAGAATTTTTCACCTGAACAAGTTTCAATCAACCTCAACTGAATGACCCTAAACATAGGTGACCAGTGGTCAATGACCTAACTCACAGTGACCAGCAAGCCAGGCAGCTGCTTGCTGACCATGCATGTGTCCTGCTTATATCTTGACCATGCATGATGTGTCCATCCAGACTTGACCGTTCATGTGTCCTCCTTATATCATGACCATGCATGTGTCCATCCTAACTTGACCGTTCATCTGTCTAAACTATCTAGGGCAGATGTGAAATCACTCACCTCGGCCTTCTTCTAATTCTTGTTAATGATCAACACATATTTCATCTTTTACTTTATTATAACCAAGGACTGAGAAAGTTGTCTCAATCTAGAGTCAGGAATGCTGGAATTTTGATCGCTATAGTCCCACAGCAAGAACTCCTGGTACTAAATAATGAGCAAGATAAAGTCATGCATGATAGCATTTGGTGAAAGACTTAGAGTTACACATTTAATCAAATAATCTCGTTTTATGATGACTCTTTTCCTCAATTTGATTTAATAAATCTAAAAAAAATCAGAGGTAGATGAGAATGAGATGATACAGCACAGACTAGAAAGGACCAATGATAAAAAGGTGTTGTGTGGGAAGTTTGGGAACAAATTTATGCAGCATTCAAATCATGAATCTATCCTAATGCAGGGCTTCACATTAACAATGTTTTGACTGGCGATCTGTAATGCAAATGTTAAGCTCTTTATGCATAACCCTGATGGTTCAATTTCAGAGTTTTAGGGGTCTGCAGTCAAAATCTGGGAGCCACTAAAGTTCATTTGGAGCAACAAGGACATTAACTCATAACATTTAAGACAGAGTTAAACCCTTGTGGCACCAAACAGACAAAGTGAACTAGAATCCAGTTAGTGTTGATCCCTGCTTGAAGTCTACTCCTCTCCCTTTAAAAAAAGGGGTCAAAAGACTCAAAAACTAGAAAACAAAATTGCAGAAATCAAAGTCAAGGACTGAACTAAATGCCAGAAGATGGCTTTTTCCAGCTACAGCAGGCGTCAGAGATGCTTGTCATCTTGCTCATTGAAGCATGCAGCCATGACAAGATGGTCAGAATATCCCTGACCACAGAGTGTTAAACCACTTTCACATATGTCTCGGTCAACCACCAGGGTTAATAATCGTCATGGACTCCTTGCGCTTCATGTTTCTGTATCTTATGCCTACCTACGCAGGTAAGCGAGCACCCATTGGACCTTTGTTGCTTGAAGTTCCTTTTTTTATCCCTGCCCACTTGGCATTCATTTTGCCTTTAAGAAATGCTGTGGTCTGTCTTACCCCGCCACGTGTGAACAACCCTCTTCTGGTGTCAATGACCATTTGAATCTGGCCTTTCTGACCTTTCCCTGATTTCTTGGTTGTTGTCTATGAATAAATATACATCCGTATGGCCTGGGTCAGTTTCCAATTTCTTTGCTTAAAATTGTGGAGGTAAAAAACAATGCATTTTCTTGCTTAAAGAGAATATGATGCAGAAGACTAATTGGAACAAGGTTCGATCAACTTATAGAGGTACTATTCCACATTCTGACATGGTCTGAATTTAGTCTCTGAACACTGAAGTCTGAAGTAAGTTAACTATTTATTGAATTGATTAAGGAAGAGAGAAAATACATCAATGAAAGTACATTTAAACTTTTTAAAGCATCTTTTATCTGTTTCTTTTTCTTTTCCTTTTCATTTAGTGTACTGTTCATTTAAAGCTATTCCGCCCTAAGGCACTCTTCGCTTCTGTGTAATTTCTAATATTTCTTTTTACTCTCTTTATTTCTAAATTAATTGTCTACATATCACATCATAATTCCTTATTCCTGCTCTGCCTCTTCCCGTCCTTCTCTTCTCCTATGCACTTGTCTCCACATTTATCCTCATTTTCTTATAATATGACTCTTAAATCTGAATTAGTATCCAGTTTACTTGCAAGAATCACTTCCCAAATTAAGACAAAAACAGTCAGGAGAGAGAAGAGACTCCAATTTAGAAATTTTGGGTTTTTAGACAGTCTAAATGTTCGTCTTTAGTAGATGTAAAACTATTCGTTGGACTACAAAATTGCGGTGGCAAACCTTATTCTCATGACCTCTATCTGTCGTTGTAGATATAGTCTATAAATCTAGACTCATACTGAACATTTTGTCGTCAAAATTTTGAGCTGACAAATCGGGACAGATATATATATGACAGATTTGTCTGTTTTTTGTTTTTTTTGTGTGTGTAAAATAACCATTTCAGGTCTTCTATATGTAATTTCGTCTGTTTATAATGACGCCGACGATTTGTAAATATCTCACTAGTCAAGCCAGAAGTTTTTGCCATTCGATTTTCATACTGACTTGAAGAACTGGTATTCAAGTAGATTACCTTTTAAATAACCAAATACAAAGTTTTATCGTACCTATCATTTTGCTAACGTTAATTCTCCATTGATATGAAACCCTACAAAATATAACAAATTTCATGAAAATTTTAACCCGATCAGTACGATAAAAATCAAAGGAGCTTTAAGTGGGAGCTTTATAAATGCATAGATATTGTATCCAACTTGAGAAAATATTAAAATAACTTTGTACAGCATAATGCTGACAAACAACTACTTTTAAAACTGTGCAATGGAAACTAAGATCACATGGCTTATTGAAAGATAATGTTTTTTGTATAAATATCATTTCTTATTTTTAGCACTTACATAAGAACAAGGCCGAATGTATTTTGTTTGCACTCCCACTTAGTGGATGTATTGCTTGAAAACTATCAATGGGGTTTGTACATCAGACTACAGCAAAGGAAACTGGACGGTCATAGTAGTGCCTTTGGGCAATCATGGAAATCTCAAAATCTTGTCTTTTATTTTTCTACAAGAGCATCAATTCCTGGAATGAGTACATATCTTTGTCATAATATATCCTAGATCATCTAAAAACATCCGTTGATAAAACCTTGGCTTTAGAAGTAAGAGGCCCTGAAGAGTTCATGAGATATTTCCTCAATATGTCTCTCCTTTCTAAAAGAAAAATTGATGTCAATTTTCATAATGAATGATGTAAAAAATCTTACATATATCATCACTTGTAGGAGTCATATAAAAGAAGGTACGTACTGTTGTCATTGCCAACCCTATATGCTGTCTACAAGCGTTTAATAGACAAATCTTCAAAATACATTGTTAAAAGAACTAAATAGCTTTACATCTGGCTAAACTAAATTCATCCAAATTGAAAGAATATATTTCTGGAAGAAAAGACTATTAAACTTCTGCTTCTAATGTACACATGATTATGATGGCTTACATCTTTAAAAACTTTGGCCTTTCTCTTCAAAACTATTGTTTCCCACATGCACATGGACAACTATGACCCCTGTTACACATGCGTCGGCTTTTAAAGCGGGCCCCGGAGGCGGCCTCACACCTGCAATTTGAAGCCGCCTCGAGATCATCAAACCCCTGTTACACATGATCTCGGGCCCGCAATTTTGTGTCTACACATAGCCCGGCCTCACGTCGCCTTTTTACGATGACGTTGGGGCGCACTCCAGAAAGACAGAAAGAGAAAGTGATAGAAGGATAAGAACAAAGAAAAACATTAGGAAAGACAGAAAGAGAAAGTGATAGAACGATAAAACAAAGAATAACATAAGGAAAGACAGAAAGAGAAAGTGATTAGAATGATTAAAACAAAGAAAAAGATAAGGAAAGACAGAAAGAGAAAGTGATAGAATGATGAAAACAAAGAATAACATAAGATAAAGTGATAGAAGGAAGAAACAAAGAATAACACAAGGAAAGACAGAAAGAGAAAGTGATAGAAGGATAAGAACAAAGAAAAACATTAGGAAAGACAGAAAGAGAAAGTGATAGAACGATAAAACAAAGAATAACATAAGGAAAGACAGAAAGAGAAAGTGATTAGAATGATTAAAACAAAGAAAAAGATAAGGAAAGACAGAAAGAGAAAGTGATAGAATGATGAAAACAAAGAATAACATAAGATAAAGTGATAGAAGGAAGAAACAAAGAATAACACAAGGAAAGACAGAAACAGAAGGTGATAGAAGGAAGAAACAAAGAATAACATAAGGAAAGACAGAAAGAGAAAGTGATAGAATGATAAAAAACAAAGAATAAGATAAGGAAAGACAGAAAGAGAAAGTGAAAGAATGATAAAAACAAAGAATAACATAAGAGAAGGTGGCAAAGCGCGCCCGATGTATAATGTTGATATAATATGATGACAGGTCACGTCACTTCCGCTTATAAGCCGGCCCCGAGTTCACTTTGGTGTTACACCTACTGATTGCGGGACTGAGGCCGGCCTCAAACCACATCCAGAGGTGGACTGAGTCCACCTGGCCTCAGTCCGGCTTTTCAAAAAATGTTGATGTTACACATACGTCGAGCTGGCTCCGGGGCCGGCCTTAGTCCACTTTCAGACGCATGTGTAACAGGGGTCTAAGTTACTCATCTCAGTCAGTTCTCTCTTTAAAGGTTCCGCTTCAAACATGAATATTTGTGACCATGGTCCTTATCTTTTTTAATTGGTGTTCAATTGGATATTTGTCTCTTAAAAACGTCTGTTTCATGTACTATTAAGGCTCACAACATATACTGTTCTTTCTACAAAAAAAAGTCTACTTCCTTTTTAGCATGTGAGTCTCTTTTTCAACCTACATGTCAACGATGGCTTGTGTAACAGCCTCACAATCGCAAAGGATGTACATTGTGAATGTGTCATATACTGTGCAGTATGTACGCCTTCTAAAGGGAACATTCACATTGCTACTGTATTCAAGTGATTTTTCTAAGTGGGATTTAATATTTAAATTTGTTTAATTTCCTTTACAAGTACGACAGAATGCATTTACTCTTTTCAAAGATAGTTCTGAGATGGCTTGTGATATTGAGATTCTTATGATCAATTATGCTCGTTATAATAATTGAAATACAAGTTGAAAGCTAATTTCCAAAGACTTAATATCCTTTTTCTTTTTTTTGTAATAATTATTATCGTCATTATTATTATTAAATATTTGGCGTCACCTGTGCCTGTGCGGTGAGAAGCTAAACTGAATCATGGGACCCTCTGGGCTCATGGCCCGGTATAACTGATTGGGGGGAGGGGTGCAGGTGGACCGCTACACCAAGGTTTCCCCCTACTCCTATACGGATAGTGCAGCGTGTTCTTAACATGCAGAGGTTGTGACTCTCCTCCATTTCACGTCCTATCCAAGGGACAGAGTGATTTCCACTTTACCCTAGCCTGTGTCTATGAAACAGGGGAGGGGCACGTTAAGACCACCTGTGAGATTTGTATACAAGAATAACTAACTGATCCATGGGCCTTGTATAACCTATCAAAAGCTTCATTTTTTTAACGCTTAGTATTCTTCATCAGGGGTATGGAGAGAAAAGAAAATGTGCAAAAGATGTTGTACACCACTCTTTATATGCAATAGAACATGAGCAAGGCCTGGCCGTGTGGATAGACCTGTAGAGAATGCAAGTCAATAGCCATGCATGTCTGGGGGGTTCAATGAGGCATGCATTGATTTGCAAATTGCGCAGCTGTTTTCGGACAAATGACAAAAGTTTGCGCAGAACTCCGCCACTCTCCGTGCATGGAGGTGTTCAGACCCTGTGGCAAGTCACGACCAAACGATTAGAAACGTTTAATTCTACAGCTGCTCGCTAATGAACTAATTTATGATGTAATTCAAATAATTTTGTGGTGTAGTTCAACTTATCATGTTGCAAACTTTAACGCATCTGCTAGTCTACATAACTGACCTTGAAAATGGGTTCTATTTTTTCAATCAATATCTTTCATATGAAGAAAAAAAATCAATTATAAATGATAAATTTGTTATCTATACTGCAGTATAAATTACCTTTGCTTCTTATATAAGCAGACAATTAATGTACATATTCCATATGAACGAAGGGGATTATATTTCTACTGGAATATACACTACCCAATTGAATTCCAAGATTTCTGAATTTTAAAGAAATACCAAGCCGATGTCGCAAACGTATAAATATTTTTCATAATGAGAAAATCAATGCTTATGTAAAATAGCCCAGCCATTACCTTTGAGAATAGTTTTCCATTCTAAAAGCTTAACATTTCACATGGCAGATACGTGTATGATTAAAAAATAGGCAACCTTGCATAAGCCATACAGTGTATAATTGATGTGATTTTATGGTAACAATCATTTATACACCCTCAGTCCCTGGTTAAACCTTACTAAAAACATTGACTAACATTGATGTGGTATTTTCATAATATAAAACTAACCCCAGACCTTGCTTGCCTGCAATCCTAAATCCATTAGCAATCTATCATATATAAAATGTTTATTGTGGCTGGCAAGTTGGTGTTGATCTGAAATTATTCATTACAATTGAGATCCTGTCCCCCTCTTAAAGGGATCCGGTAACCTTGTCTTAGATCCTTTTAAAAAATCCTTGATTTAGCTTATGCTGCAATGATAATTATAAACCTTTAGGTCAGTCAGGAACCCCATGACTTTTACAAACCGATCACTTGTCTGATTATCAAGATATTTATGATTGAATATCGTAATCAAAGGTTGCGTTTGACAAACGTTTTTCATAACACTACAGTCTATTGGGGAAAACGAGTATGGTAAAACCGGTCACTCAAAGGTTTTTACTTTTTTGAGGCACTTCTTGATCATTTTGAAGCGCAATATTCTCAGGGCTTCAATAATACACCATATCACAGACACTGATAACACGTAGGGCCGTGCATCTCAGATTTAACATTGTTAAACAATGCCTTGAAATCCAAGATGATGGATAATGTGGCAATATGTGAAAGTAAGCATTGGTATGGAAGTGTGAGAGAGAGAGGGAGAGGAAGGGGAGGGGGAGGGGCAAACAGATAAGGAGAAATACAGACAGGCAGACAGACAGAAACCGAGAGGTGATAGAGACACAGAGACAGACAGGCAGACAGATAGAGACAGACAGACAGACAGATAGAGACAGAGCGAATGTGGGTTGAAGACATTTAAAGAGAAAGGAGGAAATAGGGAGGGATGAGACATTGGAGTGCAAGGGAGAAAGAGAAGAAAAGAAAGAAAGAGGAGTGGGACATGGAGAGAGGGAGAGATGGAGACAGAGAGAGGATAGAGACATGGAGACAGACAGGCAGACAGATGAAGACAGTGAGAATTTGAAGGTGAAGACATAAAGAGAAAGGGAGGAGGGGAAGAGGGATTGGTGAGACATAACAGTGCAAGGGAGAAAGAGAAGAAAAGAAAGAAAGAGGAGTGGTAGATGGAGAGCAGGAGGGATGGAGAGAGAGAGAGAGAGATAGAGAGTGTGAGAGTGTGTGAGAGATAGAGAATGAGAGAGAGAGAGAGAGAGAGAGAGAGAGAGAGAGAGAGAAAGGGGTTGTCAGGATCAAGAAGTACACTCTAAAAATAAGTAATTAGAGCATAAGAAAGAGATGAGAATAAGAAAATAAATAGAGCACAAAGAGGGAGGGGAGAACAACAAGACAAGAAGAAAAAGGGAGAATAAGACACAGAAAAGCACTAAAGCAGAGACACAGAATTTCATGGCAAAGATGGATGAAATATACATTAAATATTAAAGTGGAACGATGGATGATGTTCCTGTTAACAAAAAAAAGCATTTAGCTAATTTCAAAGGTGATAAAGTCAAATGTGCCCTAAGAAGTGCTTCATAATCCTAGAATAGACCTTCCAAGATTGCATGAAATGCCAAGGGGGTTATCTTGATGTAGAAAGACTGAAAGGAACAGAAGAGAATAAATAACAAAGTTTTAGAAAGCCCTAACATATCGCTGAAGTTAACCAATGGATATAGGACAAATGTGTGTTGCAAAAAATCATACTGTATTCAATGATTTACTTGAATATATCAAAATCATAAGAGTTTATCAATTTGATTTCAAACTGTAAAAGGTTGCTCAGGGCTTTATTTCATAAAAACTTCAAAAGTATAGGGTTAGGATTACAACTGGGTTTTAAGGTAGGGTTAGATTCATGTAAAGTGTTGGGTCCAGGGGTAAAGTCAGGAAGTCACTGAAATTAATGTCACAGAAGCATGTGCCACACAACTATCTACTTCATCCGAATATTTTTCAGCCTAATTAATTACCTAATAATAAACAATCACCATAATGTGGACTTTCCCTTTAAGGCAAGCATTTAACCTTTAATCCCTTTTCTCCATCTCCTATCTTTTGGGCGATAGATGCCCGAAAGATGGCATCCGATGGCATCCAATTTCCTCGAAAAAAAGAGACTGATATTAATGGCTTCCTTTTTATTGTTTACAATAAGAGTCAGTTGTTTAGATCGTTCAAATAAACAGTGCCAGCTCATGGAATAGATAGCTCCGCTCCGGATAGTATTTCTTACAGTTAATCTCAGAAAAAAGTGGCAACCGGGTATTTAAGTACCCTGAAGTTTAATATTAACAGTGAAATGCCTTGACTTGTGTCTGTATTGGAAATTGGATATGGATTTGAATTTCAGTTTTGGAAATAATTTTGATGCGGAAAATACAAACTTTCAAATATTTTCAAGCTCTCCCTAGTCCCATCGTCAATCCATTATAAGCAATGTAGTTCTAATACATTTATGATGTATCTAAGCACTTAAAAGATATATATCAGTCCCCCAGTCATCAGATTCAGACATGCCTGCACACAATGTATGCACATTCTTCACACCCTGAGGAGTATTGCAGTCAGACACGTTTTTTAAAACTTATGCTCACAAAGCTGAAGAACTTATCTTAAACTTTTCTGAAATGGCACAATAGTGAGAACATACCAACTTAGATAAAGTTGAGTTCGGGTCATGCGATTGCATTGTGAAAGAAACATTGTGGAATCGATCAGAAAAGGTTGATCATTTAGCATATAACTATTGGTGTGAACTGCAAGATTCTGGAATCATCAAAATGATAAGAAATTTGGCACAGTCTTGGTAAAGGTACAAGCCCATGGGACTACACAGAGATGTGGCATAAAAATCTGTCCTATTTTTTTATGATTTTACATGCCATATTTAGAATATTAAGGCATTTGAAGGGCCATGCTTTTCAGGGAACAATTTTTATCTGATGTTCTTGCATAATACAATGATAGCGCTCGCAAATTATTTGTCACCTCTTCTCAGAACTCAACCTTCTCTTTAAATGTTATTGATGGAGAATCTAGAATGGGGTTCCCCCTCTGAGACATCACCTGGCACAAAGCCATGTACACATCATGATCGAGAACATTATTTTTTCAAGACAATACCAGCATTCAGTATCTGGGCAGGTTGCATTTTAGGGTTAATTAAATATCAACACATGATGAGAGCGAGGTTCTTAGACACACTGAGATAATGTCTTGCTACTACCCCTCTCTCTCTCTCTCTCTCTCTCTATCGTATATCTACTTATCTCTCTCTCTCTCTCTCTCTCTCTCTATCGTATATCTACTTATCTCTCTCTCTCTCTCTCTCTCTTTCTCTCTCTTTCTCTATCTATATATCTTATATCTACCTGTCTCTCTCTCTCTCTCTCTCTCTCTCTCTCTCTCTGTATCTCTGTATCTCAATCTAAATCTATTACAGTACTCATACTGTTGATTGGAAGGCTTTACATTTCTCCATTTATTTTTACCTCATCACACTTTCCTTTGCTCTTTTCCTCCATTTATCCATATTCCTCCTCCTTCCCCAAATATTTAATCCCCCCCCCCCTTTTTTTTCCTGCCCATTCCTTCTGAAGGAGTTTCAATAACCTTCCTAGAGTGTAGAACAGTACTTCTCTCTTCACACACAAACTTGGAAGAAAAAAAATAACTAAAAAAACATTCTTAGCTCTGCCCCACAGATACTTGAATATTCTTAACTAAATGTAGTTGATATAAAAAATAAATAATTGCCAAGCTCAGATGAAACTCAACATTCCTGCAACATTTAGAGAATGGAATCAAATAACAGATTTTTACATTTTTAACATTTCCTGAGAAGTTTAAGAAGAAGATTCTTTTTAGAAGATTCCTGAAGGAGAGAGGTGAGAGGTAGATTCCATTAAAAAAAAAAAAAATCATCTTTCTCTGAAGAGTTTTAAGAGCACTGATTGCTTCCATTTGAATTATACACATGTAGCTGAGCACAGACCATTCCGTCTCCTCAGAGCCAGAAGATCCAGAAGATCCAGACCATTTATCAAGTTTTTGTGAACTTGTTAAGGCCACCGATCATAAGAAGCTTTCAAAAATCACCAGATTAGATCCTATAGAAATTTGAAGAAAAAAATATATGCAGGCACAAAGAAATTTCAATCTGAGAAGCTCAATAAAGGGTTTTGATATAAAAACGAAATAGCTTTGAGGAACTCTCACTTTCATGATAGCAAATCCAAAATGGACTCCATCTAAACGAGAACATTGTTAGCACTGCTCCAAATTCACCAAAGTATCCTAAATTTCGGCTAATTCCATTGCTTACATTCAAAGACAAAACGCAACAAGGTCATCATAAAATAGCTCTGCATTCACCAGACAATAAATCCAACAAAGAAAACCGCTTTAAGTGTACACCAATGCCGGATCATAAAATTGCAGGTATATTCCTTCTGAAGACTTGCAATCACACTAATTAACTCAATGAAGTTGAACTCACTAGAAGAAACAGAATGCAGAAAAAATCACTTCGAACAGGTACATAGGTAAAATTCATCTCTTACCACCTACAATTAGTGGTACAGATAACACCACAAAGAGACTGCTCCTAGACGTCGCTATGGAGAAATTGGTTGAGCCCCCTTTAAACAGTCACGCACCAAGGTACCGATCGTCACGATAACGCGATTCACTCCTCCCTCAAAACTCTCAGTCACATACACCTGGTTGGCGCAGGCTGCACCAAAGTTGGGCTTATAACGTATTGACTTTTTTTACGACAACCGGGTATCGCCTGCCCGAAAAAAACGTGAACTCGCGACATTAAAAGGGCACTGCGCTATTGATAACTTCCCCACGCTGGTGCAATAACGGGGAATGGAGCGAAACAAGAGTGGCTGGTTGCACTAATCTAGCTCCTACCGCTCACTTTCTCTCACTCTAACGGTCTCTTGTCTTCACGGACTGCACATGGAAAGAGAGAGAGAGAGAGAGAGAGAGAGAGAGAGAGAGAGAGAGAGAGAGAGAGGGGGAGAGAGAGAGGGGGAGAGAGAGAGAGAGAGAGAGAGAGGGAGAGAGAGGGAGAAATATAGCCATTGTCAAGGAGAGGTGACTTTTCTTATGTTTGTCGCAGAGTTGGTTTGCTGGGAGCTATAGAAAAATTATGCAGAGCTTCAATTGGCGAGTGAGACTTTTAATAGGGTGACATCAATAACCCTTTCCCCTCGCATCACTTTTGCCTACCCCGTAAGCCGATGGAGCGACCTGGCAGTCAAGTCTGGTGTATACTTAGGAACTGCATGAATAGACTAATCCATTAATTATCTGGAGGGGATCAATGCATCAATGAGGGATACAGATCCGTCTTAATTTAGAAGATGGTTAAGGTATCCATTTTGAACTTGCTAATATTCCTACTCTACTCTCACAATGGCTGTTTACTCTTTGATCAAACAGCTTTAAAAGGAAATAATTATAATACAACTGTGCTTCTACTTGTGTGACTAATTCAGGACTTTCACATCATGTGATTAATAGGTACAATACATTAAAGGTATCTAAAACAATGTTTTTAGAGTGAACATTTGGTGAAACCATATGAATAAAATGCACTGCATTGAACTAAATTGTATATGTATTTTCCTCCACTTGTGACTGTTAATTTAAATGTTTCCCATTCACAAGCATGAGAGAAAATAATGAGTAGTACTTCATAATAGACACACAGTACTCAAATGTCACCGAAGAAGCGAGTGTGCTAAAACCTATAACTGTCACAACATGAAACTGTTTGGAATGATTAAGACAGTCATTGCTATGACAAGGACGTATTGGCAAATTGCTAACATTTTATGCTGTGGTAAATGTGATTGAATTACTTTGTGGAATGAAACTCTTGGGGATCACAACGTCTTGCGAAATTCACGAAAGTCTCATGCATGTTAAAGTATCTGGTCTCCCAATAAACAAAAGTGACGATCATTCCCTCGTTTGCTCAAACATGATGTGAATTCCACTCTAGCATAATTTGATGGAAAGGAAATGGGGCTCGCATCTCAATTTCATCTTTATTAAGGAGACACTCAAGGCAAGAGAAAGATATCATGAAGATGAACTTTATAATACATCTGGACTGGTAGTTTAAAAAGAATGGTGAGATATAGAAAATGGTGAGATATAGAATAAAAAAGAAAAAAATGCTTGGTATAAATGTCCTCCAAAAAGGGAGCTCTTCAAATACCCTCATATTTAACATATGATGAGAAATAGTTGAAGTGTTTGGACCATGCTTGGAGAAAGTTTCTTTCAAAATTGTAATTGCATGACCAGAACAAGAACTTTATCTTTAAAAGTACTAGCATAGAATCGTTCAAAATATTATAGGTTTGTACGCCCCTCTGGCTCTGAGAGGTCACTATCTCAGAGACTAAGGGTACTAGTATTTAAATATGTTACAGCTTTATTATATTTTTACCTCCTAAAATCATTTTAAAGTTCTGTCACAGTTAAATAAAATCATATAACTCAATCTCTCATGAATTCACAAAAGTACCTATTCTTAGTGAATTTAGAGTCCCAACTATTGAATCAATGTTTGATACCAAATGTTATTAGAAAACATACTTTCTACATCGTAGGGTCAACTTTGTGCAAAGCTAGGGATATGTAATGAAACATAGAACAACTAACTATTTTTGTTAAATTAATTTGATTACAAAGAAAGTAACTGTAGTTTACTGCATGAAATATGGTCATATTCTGACTGAGAAATGATACATCATGTCCTAAAATGATTAATGTGAAAGGGAAATATTGTGGCTTTATGATGCATCTGCGCAATTCATCCCAATTCCCTTAAGATTATTGGAAGTAAGAAAAAAAAGCCTTAATGAATAATGCACATGCTCTGTCATGAAAAGAGAAACATCACATATCATTTATACAGTCAACTACAACTACACAATCAGTCATTGTAGAACAGATATTGGAATCAAATTGAATTAGTGCTGTAGGCTTATTTTAAACAGAAAACGGTGAGAAAACACCAAATAAGCAAAACCTTTTCAACATAAAACAATTTTATTATCTTTATCATTGACAGACATTTGTGACTTTTGCGACCAGCCCTTAAATGATTGCAGGGCCCTCAGGGAGAACAGTATGAATACTGATGAGGCTACCCTGGGTAAACAAGACATATTATTATTATTATTATTATGACTGTTGTACATGTATGGAGGGGTGATGGAACAGTGGTAGTCGTAACCGAGAAGGTCCCGGGTTCAAATCTAAGTCGATGCCCTAGTGCCCTTTGGTAAGGCATTAATCCTCATTACCAAGTCCATTGGAGAGGACCCAAAGCCCTCGGTCCCCTGGTTGCTTAATTACAAACATACACATGCTTTCTAAGCAGTCAGGTAAAACAAACTAACCAACCAAACATATTTCATGAACTGTTTTAGCTACCAAAACTTGATTACACTCGCATTAAATTCAGCTCATTCAACGATGCATGGTATTAATGATTCTCATTTTTTCCCACACGCTCACTAATTTCCTTTGCCAAGACATTAATCTACATTTGCCACACTCGACCCAGGTGATGTAAATGGGTACCTGGCAGGAATTAATTCCTTGAAATACTAGAGCGCCGTAATGGCAGCCATGCTAAAGCCGGGTAATAATTGTAGAGCTCCAGGAGTGTCAAGTATGACAGATATGAGCGCTAAACAAAAATCCACTATTATTATTATTATTATTATTTGGAATCTCCAAAAGAGGTGTGAAGATACCTTACATTGATCTTCTTGTTTGAAATGTCATCATTACAACATAGCCAGTATTGCCTCCCGCTTGGCCTCTTTTAATCTTCGCTCTCATTCCATGTAGATATACCCTAGAGAGCATCTATGAGGCTGGTGATATCAAGATGTGTATTAACAAGGCCTGATTAGCACTCTCGCTATCTGCATCATTCACTTCCTCGTCATGAAAATCAATCATAGATAACTATGCCGTTGTCCTTGTATACCGAGCACATTCTTATTCTATGAAAATGAATATCTTGCTGTTAATACAAATATCTGTTTTCTCCAGATGCCCTTTCCAGGAGTACCCTTAACTGTTATCTAATTAGAAACATGAGTATATCTGAAATTTCATTCAATCTATTCTAGAACTTATAATAACTTAGAGGTGGCATCCAAGAGATGAAAAGAAAAAAGAAACATTCAGTCATCTGCTGAAAGCCAAAGGGGCAATAACTCATTCATATAAACATAGAATCAATGTGCTTCTGACTCTCATAAGTCTGTTATTCACAGCTACTGAAATAATAATGAATATAATTTTGCTGAATAAGTAACTACTGCCTTGTAATGAGTTTTGTCACCTCTTCCATTTACAATGTAGGCATACCACACAACCAAGGTTTAAGAAATGTACTACAAGGCTATCTTTCTAATAACTACATTCAATGACTTATGTCACTACTTCCATCTACCTACTTCCATCCAACGAATATAATATCATGATTTGAAATTAGGGTAGTGGAAATCATACTTCCATTTAAAGAATCAAGCCTCCTGGAAGTTTCACCTGGTGTGAAGTTGTGAAAAAAACTGATCTAGTTGCACATAAGATAGTATCAAACCTTTGAAGGTTAAGAAGGTGTGAACAGTACTCTCATTAGGCGTGTCTGCACTATCTCGAGATTGCCAAATATCCAGCTATTTGAACTATCCCGATCGAAACTATCCAGCTAATTTGCGTCTTCATTAGACCGAAGTAGCAAATTAGCTGGATAGTTGGTCGGGATAATATCCCAAGATATCTCGGTCTAGTTTGCAAAATATCCCACTATTTCCCAACTAGCGGGATAGTTTGCGACCGTCTGCATTAGACCGAAGTACGGAGTCAAATATCCCGATCCCATCATGCACAACGATTTCCGCGCACACAAAGTACATGCAATCTATACCGCTCAGCGCGCTAGTACAACTAGTAAACACGGAAAACCGGAAATCGCTGTGCATGATGGGATCGGGATATTTGACTCCGTACTTCGGTCTAATGCAGACGGTCGCAAACTATCCCGCTAGTTGGGAAATAGTGGGATATTTTGCAAACTAGACCGAGATATCTTGGGATATTATCCCGACCAACTATCCAGCTAATTTGCTACTTCGGTCTAATGAAGACGCAAATTAGCTGGATAGTTTCGATCGGGATAGTTCAAATAGCTGGATATTTGGGAATCTCGAGATAGTGAAGACGGGCCTATTGCACATGATTTATCAGCTTGCAATGGAAGAAACAAGGCCAGAAAAGAAAGAAGCCAAAATTGAAAGTTTGGTGGGCGTACTCCCTGCTAACACTGCAGGTTAACCTTGTATTGAGAGTAAAAACTACTTTTATCTTATGAAATGAAACCTTCCCGGGGGTTGGGCTAGTGTAAATCCTGCTTAAAGACATAGACCGGTAGTGGTAAAAATGCTGTTCAAGGGTTTTGGGTGCAAAATATCCATTCAATATTGTTTAAATATTGCCTTTAGAGGTTTAGATGGCAATACTTAAGCCTAAATTCGCAAAAAAGCAGAAATATATGCCCAAATGTTCAATGTTGAAGTGCATTCCCGATATCTATCTAGGCCAGATCAATATGATAATTTACCAAATATATCAATTAGGAAGCGGTTTCCCGGCAAAATTTGCATCGTCATGTATTAGTCAAAACATATTCTTTCACATGATTGGTAATAAGAGCTTCCATTTCATTTTTTGAGAGAGGGCGTTTCCAAAACTAGTCTATACCTTTAAACAACAATTCCAGCATAGAACAGAGTCATCTTGAAGATTTGGAAGGTGAGAACATTGCTCTAGTTGCATGTGAGTTATGTCCTTGCAGCGACAGCAACAACTTCAGTATAGTATCAAACTTCCCTGAAGATTAAGCACGTGTGAACCATACTCAAGGAACAGCTCCAGCAGAGAACTAAGCTTTCTTGACTATTCAACTGTGTGGGAACATACCTCTAGTTGCACATGAGCTACATACAACCAACACAGTGAAATCTACAACCAACATAATGAAATCTACAACCAACATAATGAAATCTACAACCATCTATAAAGCTAAGTGGGTGTAAACATTGCTATAGTTACACATGAGTTATAATCTTGTAATGAAGAAACAACTCCAACAAAGAATCAAGCCATTTTGAAGATTCATGTGGTGTGGATGCAACTTTCTCATGGTACATGAGTAATAACCTTGTAGTGACAGTAATAATCTACCTACTAATCAATATTTAATGAGAGGAAGACAGAAGAAGGTGTGCTTCATTAGCACTAGAAGCAATCAATCAATACATGAAGCATAGATAGTAATGTCAACTGGCTGCTGTATGTGATACATTTGTGGTTGTCCACATTTGGCTGATCGTCCTCCTTTTAAAGCTCAACAAAGATTTGTTTCTCTCCTTTCAAAATAAAAGACAATGGTGGTGGTTATTTTACCTGACTGCCAAGAAAGCATAAATGCTTGTTAGTAAGCAACCAGATGGCTGACTGCTTTAGGTCCTCTCTGAGAGACCTAGTAATGAAGATAAATGCCTTACCAAAGGGTACTAGTGCATCGTCTTGGTTTTGAACCCGGGTTATCGGATTACAAGACCACTGCTCTACAAACTGAGCTATCCACCTTATAAAGTTTACATCTTCAGATCATATAGTGGCTTTTCTGGGGACACACTTTCTGTTTTTCACAGCTGTCTAGATTGAAATCTTTCTGGGTTGTGTTAAACCTTGAGGCCCATGTTCAAATTTCAAAATTTTGGGGTCAAGAGTCGAAATTTGAAGGTCAATGTGCACCGCAACCCTTGTTACTATTAGTATCGAGCGTTGCTATCTGATCAGCTTAAGGCACTCAACACTTAATAGATACAAAACACATTTAGGGCTATAATCTGTGTAAGTCATATTGCAAAATAAATGTCATGGGTTTTCTTTTTCCTGCAAAAAACAACCACTGAGAACTGTTCGATTTTATCCTTCATATAAAGTTACATAATCGTAATCTGATGATCATTATCTTGCAAGCATTATTTTTTATATTTGTATAGGTGTGCAACCTCTACCTTTTCTGTGCCAAGCAGCATCTCTCCTTTGTGTTCTTCAACTGCTTGTACAACAGTATCACCCATGCATTGCATAAAAGAAGGAATTTTAATGCCTATTCTGATGACGGAAAACAATTTTATTTTTTTTGTATTTGAAGTTCTCATGTTTTGGGGGGTCAAGTAGAAGTTTATGTTACCATCTAATGTATCTTCAATATTTAGGAAGCTTCTGACTAATGCTCTAAACAGTGAAATCAACTGACCTCCAGATACATAATTCTTAATTGGGTGATGTGTAATTAAACATAACACATAATCATATTAAAAGATTTTCAAGAAATCAACTTGTGGGCAATTTTGATACTTTATTACATAATATGTCATTGTAATGATCACACAGTTAAAAGATTAGGTATTCTGCTATTATATAATAATAGTTTGTTCTTATATAGCACTTTTCAGGACCGCAGGCCCTCTCAAAGCGCTTTTCAGATATATATTATTACTTCGGTCATCGGATTTAGGCTTACTCGCACACAATGTATGCACATTTTAGGATTAGCTTGATTTTTGAAATTCTTTTTTTGAAAATCATTTAATAATTTAACTCCTCAGTTCGTCACATTCCTCTGACAGCAGCACAAGTTTATCTAGAGAAGATGTGAAGATACTTCATACCAAGGACTGATTTCATCTCGCACAGGAACGTCCATGTATTTGCCCCTTAAGCCAGGCACAGGACAAAAGGTAGCAAGATGCAGTTGGTAGAAAATACAATTAACGGAGTGATTGATTGTCATTGCTTATCAAATAGTATTCAAGTATCTACAGTATCTGCAAATTTCTTTTATAACACTTATGGTACCATGTACATAATGTTTCTTGTATATTTGTTTGGTTGTTTGATTGTTTTACCCGACTGCTGAGAAAGCATGTTTATGCTTGTAAGTGAGCAACCAGGGGACCGACAGCTTTAAGTCCTCTGTGAGGGACTCGGTAATAAGGATTTATGCCTTACCAAAGAGCAATAATGCATCAACTCGGTTTCAAAACCTTGGGAAATCCCAGTTAAGAGACCACCGCTCTACCACCTGAGCCATTGTCCCTTCTTGAGCCAGCTTAACACTATTGCTCTCAGCATTGTTCAGAACGGACCCTCATATAAGCATTTCTTGGTGGAGCAATGTGTGATAAAATAAAATCTAGTCTGTTTGTCGAGTAGTCAAACCTGTCTTAGTGGCCACCTCTCTACACAGGCCACCTGTCTATAGTGGCCATGTATTTTTTCTTCCTTGAGAACAAAATGTGTGTTGTAGAACCTGTCAAGAAAGGCCACCTGTCTTCACAGAGGCCACTTTTTCCGTTTCCCCTCGAGTGGTTTGACTGTATCTTTAAAAATGCCATCCAGAGTAGATGTGAAAACACCTTATACCAAAGACTAATTTCATCTTGCACAGGAACCTTGTCCTTGCCAGCAGTCATCTAACGGCCACACAACAAAAGGCAGCAAGACACGACTGGAAGTCGAAAAATAAACAGATCTGAAACGGCACAAAGGGAAGTAGAACCAATTTCCGCCGACAAGGACTACTATGTACACGCACCGTAGGGGGCCTTCTGTGTTTGCAGTTATTCAATTATCCATGCAATGCCAAAAGAAAATCAATATGAGCAAAATGCCAGCTAAATGTTAGATGACGCTTAAGGGCATCGACAAGAAAAACAAGAGTAGTATATCAATACAATGTTACATTCATAAAGAGAAAGGCAAGAGGCACGATTGGGGACATGTAACAGATTCTCTGTGACTTATGCCGTTTTTTCCTTCCCTCTTTTCTTCACATTCCATTGGTATATTATCTTTTTCCCTACCTCATCTCAATGTCTTCTCTTCTTCTGCAAAGCTTTGCAATTGATTGTACGACTGATATTTGCGATTGATTGCATTGTGCACTACGTGCAATCAATCGCACAAAGCAAGCCTTCTATCAATTGCAAAGCTTTGTGGTATAGTGACCAGGTTCTTTTCTTTAATAATCCCAATCTATTAACAAACAATCAAGATTATACAACACAATAGCAAATCATCAATATTGATCAATTTACTTAACATTATGATATATCAAATCAAAGATATTGATAAGAGTGACCAACGAAATGAAAAGACGATGACAAAAATTGACAAGATATGTAGAGTCAACTAAATGGTTGGACGGAACAGGGACGTGATAGAGAAGGACTTGAATCAAGCCGTTCTCCTTTGACCCCATGCTCCAAGCCGCCGGAAAGTTATGCGCTAATCTGCAGCTGTTGACCAGGTGGTGAGATAAAAGAGCGCATGAAATGTTAGGATTTAGAATTCCTACATCAGAAAATGGTATCACAGCAACTGTTCGCTGTCCCTTCCAATGATTTCTCATCCATTGTTGAATGTGTAAAGAGTAGAACAAGCGAACACAAACTTGTGTAATTTCATTCTTTTTTAAACTTGAAAAATACAAAAAACACGCGAAAACACGCATAAGCAAACTTAATGTTATTGAAGATTGTAAATCATGGATCAAATAACGGGACATTAAAGCATGCACAAATTAGCGCATCATCCTAAAATATTGAGTTTTTGACAGGATGTAATTTTTCTTTTACCAACTCTGGCACACAATTCAAAGGCAGGACGGAGTTCTAAATTTGAAAATTTGTTTGATGCACTATTCCCAATAAAATTCCCATATAAAGTTTTTAATTTACACTGTAATTTTGCCGGTAATTTAATATTTTGTAATAAATGTAAAACTGGTGCCTGGCTCCCGAAATTCCCCGCAGTGGAAGCGCGGTTCGGAGCATGGAACTTCAAAGCCAAGTGGAATGTTACACATCCCATTGTTACGCTTTAGAACTCAAGAATGCGTTTGAATAAATTACAAGAGTTTCGCCTCCTGTTCTTTCACCTCCCTGGACGGAACAAGATAATTACGGGCAGGTACACTGGTATAGAATTGTTTAAAAGCTGATCTTTTGGTTATTATAGTATCTATTTCTATCACAGAGAGAAGAGATTTTCTTTAATACAAAAGAAATAACAGTACTTCCTCCCCCCCCCCCCCCCAAAAAAAAAAAAAAAAAATGAGACTTGCAAAGCACTACTTACATATCTAATCTAAAAACATTCAACATACACATTTATAACAAGTGATAACACACTTCCAATGCCTGAATCATAATATATAAGGTTGATGTCACAAATTCAACTTAATAAAAAAAAAAATACTGCTAGAAAACAAGGACGAAAGGAATGACAACAACCACAAAAACTCACAGGCAGAACAATATTCAGCACAATGTAACAAGGAAGCTGAAGGAATGAAGGGCATATCATTCTCTTTATCAAATTTCAACCTCACACATCTTGAATTCCAATAGGAATAGGGGTTTTCCCTATTTCCTATCATAATGGGGAAATGTTTTCATAATACTCCATTCTTTTCCAATATCACTTCATAACCCTAGGCAAAGTACGTCTAGCCTCTGTCTTACTCTTACTGGTAATTAAGGTCGTCTAGATACCAGTTTCTAACTTTTAGATTCAAGACTTTTGAGCAAAGATGCAGACCTGAATTAGGGTGTGTTTTGAACAACTTTCATACGCCTGATTACATAACTTTAGGGCAAAGTGCATCTCATCTCTGACTGAGGGTGAGTCCATACCAGCTTTTATTTCTCTGATATCATAACATTTGGAAGAGTGCATCTCTCCAAAGTCTACTTCTCCTTTCTGATGAGAGAGAGTGTGTCTATACCAGCTTCAATTTCTTAGATTCCAAAACTTTGTGCAAGGTGGACCTTTACTCTATCTTCTTCTTGTTTTAATCTTGTTGCCATGGGCAAGGTGCATGTCTTTCTTGTCTATTTCATTCACATCACCCCGAGTGCATCCATACAATAAATTATTCCTCTAATTTTGAAACCTTGGGTCATGTGCAACTTTCTTCCTTCTGCATGAAATCTTTTTACAGATCATTACAGTTCATTTTCATATGTAGCCACTGATAGATGGAATAACTTGCCAGGATACCTTAAGAATGTAGAAATATATGAAAAGTTCAAAAGTAATTTGAAAACATATCTATTTCCACTCCTGCAATTATGCCTATTGTTGTGCGCTACACAAAAAAGTTTAGTTATCATTATTATTATCTAGGGTGCGTCTGTACCAGCATTTAATTTCCTGCTGCTACAGATTTATTTCTGAACAGGTCCTATTCTCAGAGCCACATAATAACATGTAAGATTTTGTAAATATCTCTGTATGCTGAATTAGCAGTGGCTCAAACATATGATATGCGCATCTAATAAGAAGGGAAGACTGAAGTGGAGATTTCATTACCGAGTCTACGAGCAGAGCGGTAGTCGGGCTATTTAGCCTCTTAATTGTGATACACGATCCCTCATTACATAAGCCATGCTAAATCGTCTTGTCCCTTTTCTACTTCTGCTTCGTCTTACTATCCTCGAGGTAACAAGTCTATGTTTATATGGAATATATCCCTCTTCTTCTTCTTCTTCTCCTTCTTAGTAAGTCTTTTATTACCCGTCTCAGGCCTACAGGAGGGCTTAAAATAAATACTCCAACCTCCTTGTGGCAGTTTTAATTTGCGCAGAGTGAAGCCCCGGTCTAGCTTGCATCTCTATATCTGAAGCATGTCTATAGGATTGAAAGAGAAGGGATGAAGGAGGTTGGAGGAGGTCAGGAGGAGGGGGCGCAGGAGGGGGTGGGGAGGGGTAGGGAGGAGGGGGGTGGGGAGGGGTAGGGAGGAGGGAGGGGTGGGGAGGGAGGGAGAAATAGAGGTGACTGAAATCAAACTGAAGCGATGTAGACAGCAAGACAACCGAAATATATAACATGAAATATTTGTAAGTGAAATCACTCTCTAGAAAAAGTGTGGCTAATTATAGACCAATACACTGTCAAAATTGTTAGCGGTCATAATACTGCCCTACATATAAATGAGGCAATTACATGTCTGATCAATTCATGTCCTACTAGAGTAATGTTTTGCAGACCAAATGCTTCACTGCAAACTCAAATGTCAAATAGCTGCTTGAAGATACCAAAACAATGTCTACTTTTGCAAACAACTACCAAAGTGCATCCTAGTAATCGATAGCAAATAGCAGAGTGATGATAACTCCAAGACTATTTATGTATCATTGACACAGACTTAGCGCCCTTCTGGCTCCAAACCGATGAAATACCAGATCCCTACTTGGAGATATTACAAACAGGTCTATTTTTGCAGACTAATTATCCTTGCCATTGAAAGCAAATAGCGGAGTGATGATAACTCCAAGACAACTCCTATACCCTTAACACAGACTTAGCACCCTTCTGGCTGCAAACACAAGCAAAGTCAGATCGCTCCTTGGAGATATCACAATGAGGTCTACTTTTGCAGACTACCATCAGAGTGCATCGTAGGATTCCCAGCCATTGATAGCAAAGAGCAGAGAGATGATAATTCCAAAATAACTTTCCATCGCCCTCAGCAATATCTTCTAGAATACACCATCTACTATCAGAAGATCTTCTTAGTCTCTCTGATTTCTTATCATTAATGTAAGCTTAAACTCTCCCCTAGATATAAATGGTATGAAGGATTAGGGTAACTTTGATTGTAATTCTACGCGTATAGTGCCCAAAAAAAGCTCAAGGGTTTATGGGGTGAATTTTTTCCCCTTTTTATCAGAAATATGAATAAGAAATAGCATCATGGAAAGCCCATTCTAATAGATTTGTTACACCCTTGTAACAAGACTTAATCCCTTCCGCTACCCCCTCCCCCTCCCCACTTTGTAAAAACAAGTTGACATTTGGTTAAACTGATGTGCGCCTAAAAATACATTACAATAATTGACTTTACAAGGGTAATAGTATCCATTTAATTCAAATTAATTTAATTCAAAATGAACCATGAATATCCAGATTATTCTCAGTATGTAGCTTATTCGTGATGAAAATGAAATTATAGAAGATACTTCTCTTTGAAATAAAATTTCAAATTTAATTAAATCAATACCCTTTTAAAATATTTTAGAAAATATGGAGTTTATTGATCTTTTTCAAAAATAAAATTTCAAAAGTTATGAATATTACAACTTAATTTTCTATTTTTGGGGAAAATATGATTATAATTATCATTTTAAGAATATAACATTTCAGATGATATGGAAATGAATATCGTAATCTCAAAGTACAAATATACATTTCATTGCAATACACCAGATTGCATTTCATGGTTCTCATTTTGATATGGAAACACATACGCATATGATATCAAGTTTTTCTCTCCTCCGTCAGTTCGCTGCTTTTGATCATCTATTACCTTATGGGCAAAATCAACAAATTGCTTTCAGAGCAGAAAGGCTAGCCACGCATTAGATTAATTGCAATATTCCTGTAATCTCGTTATTACCGTCCAAGAAAAATAGAAGTGCTATTTTCCTTTTAGGACGTGGAAAAGGTCATCATATTCAAGCGAGGGGCGGTTTTTCAAAAGTGTCCTGCAAAGAAATTCAATGTTCATGGACCACTGTATTGTGTTGACTAATCTTCTGTCTCACACACACAATGTAAGGTATTCAATTATTTATGTATAAATAAACATTAGCAATATTTCTTTCTTGACTTCAAATAGCATGATTATGAGGATGATATGTTATAAGAATACTTGTTTGACAATTCAAACTACCAATGAAAGGAAAGTTCACCTGGTAGAGAGCACTTGAGAAATGCTATGCGGTAAAGAGAAGAAATTAAAGAATGAAGAATTAAAGAATGAATACTGATCAAAACAAATTACAAGATGATGATAGCATGTGGAATGGATAATAAATTTCAAAAATTAGATATCATTCTTTCTTTGACAAGTTCTCACTTCTTCACTGGTTTGCTCTCTCTGACTGTCCATCTATCTCTCCTATTCTATATAAGTCTATTTTCTTTCTCCCTCTCTTTTTGCTCTCCCCACTCTCTCAATCTCTCTCTCTCTTTTTTTTTCTTTATCCCTTTTGTATCTTTATCTGTCTCTCTTTCTCAATCGTTCTACTTTTCATTCTCACCCTACCCTCTCTCCTCCTCCTCTCTTTCTCTCTCTCTCTCTCTCTCTCTTTCTTTATCCCTTTTTTATCTTTATCTGTCTCTCTTTCTCAGTCCTTCTACTTTTCATTCTCCCCTACCCCCTGCCCCCCCTCCCCCCCCCCCCCCCTCTCTCTCTCTCTCTCTCTCTCTCTCTCTCTCTCTCTCTCTCTCTCACCTTACAATTGATACAAAGAATTCAGTGAGCTATTCACTGAACACCATGAATCAACCATTTCCTATTGAACCATTCACCGATCCCCTCAAACAGTGTCATATCAATATTTCAACACATTCGCCTGATCAACAAATGGATACAAACATTACAAGTGCTTCAATAGACACTTCGCTTCATGCCTGGGCATCCATCCTTTGTTTTTACGACACTCACACACGTACCACCTACCCCCTCCCATCTTCCTTTCTCTCTCCGCGATCATGCCGAAGATCCGATCTTCATCACGAAAATTGCTTTTTAACAATGCAAGAGCAGCACTTTGGCACTAGCTGGCAAAGGTCAAACCCCAAGCTTGCATCATCGCTCTCCGTGGAGCTCATCACTACTCCGGCACGACCAGAGTTGACATTATTAATATTGCCTCTCTCGCATCTTTGGCTATAATCACGCCGGTATTAGCACCACGGCTAAACACAAAGTCGGCGGGGGCAAATTTGTCTCCGGAATTTATTGTTTTTTTATGAATTTGGACAGTCGGTCTGGCGGCGTGCATGGCTGATGGTAAAGTTCATCAAAGGTCACAGCCAATTTAAGAGGGTGGGGGTTGGCGAGAAAAGCTGAAATTAATTAATGGCTACTCAACTGATAGATGTAGTTGAAGCATGCACATTAAAGGACATTAACTGTGCAATGCTGGGAAGAGTAGTTCTCAATGCATCAATGCTATATGTGTGTAATAGGGAGAAGCTAGAAATGAGTTTAATGCCAAAAATGAAAGATTTCATGAGTCCTGATATAATGTATTATTAGGAAATGACTTTTTCCTGAGATGGTGTAATCAAGAAAATTGGGTCACCGTAGGCATCGTTAGTCAAAGTCACATGGGTATCCAATCAAATTTTGGGGTAAATATAGCTCAAAAAAAGTGGTAGAGAAATTATTCCATGTATGTAGGTCAAATGTAAAACTAATAAAATGAGCTCATGAAAAGAATGAAGAAACACGCATAAAGGCGACTTTGAAGTTGTTTAAATTGAACCTACAGAAGTGAACATTTGGCAGGTTAAAGGTTCATATATCTTCTTGAAATTAATATGATTGAAGTCCTCAAAACATTGAAAGCAAAAAATAAAAATAAATTAAATAAAGAGCCCCAAAACCATTTGCATTTATCCTAAGACCTGTACCATCCCACAAGACGGGTAAGTCAATGTAAATGTTAATTGCTGATTGGACAAGTACAAAATTGGTAGCACAATCTCCAAGTACATGCAATTAAAACCAACATAAACTTGGTGCAATAGAAATGAATGAATGAAATAAATCCTCATAGATCACCTAACAGCCAAACATGTTCAAGCACATATAGGGTTACTTTATCTATTGTTCAGGAATACAAACTTAATCTTTTAATCTTCCTCTGCTCACATTTTTTTTTATCAAATCCATCTTTTATTTTGTGGATTTTGTAAGATTTCAACCCATTTTGTCCCATGTATTCATAAATGTGCTTGTTTGAGGTATAATCACCATCCATTTCATCAAAACACCACAATGCATTACCATCTTTAACATGTAAAAGCTTCATCAGCTCTCCATTGACACGAGCTTTGTCGTCTAAATAGACACCATCGATTAGGATGTGCTCTACATTAGCCCTCATTCCATGAAGATTCGCCGGTGGTGGTTCCCGGCAACATGTTAATTGCATGTTCCGGAGATGTTTTCAGCTTTTCCAGTGGAAAGGAAATGAAATATTTTGCTAGCATAGATTAACATTTGGCGTCAGAGCCACGAGAGGTGTCAATTATATTGACAAACCAAACAATAGCCCCAAAACTAAAGGGATTTTGACGTGTGCGTACACGCCCTCCCGGTATTGTGGCACATGTGTTGTTTGTGTTCACTGACGTACGCAAACGTAATTGTTCAGATTCGATGGGTAATGTATTCATTAATTTTATCTTCCTGTATCAAAAAAATTGGTACAAACTACATTGCTCAACCCATTGACTTCCCAGTTCTTATAATTGATTTTCTTAATCTTCCTTTGTTCAGTACTCTGCCATCTTACATTTTCTATCAAATCCTGTCATTTTTAAAATTATATTTAAATAAGGCTGTATAAGATCATCAAATTGGCAATGCTGTGACATCACACATGCCCACTTTCTCACTTTTATAATGGAGTGATAAAAATCACAGGGTTGGTGATTTGTATTTTTTTGTCCACAAGACCCAAATCCTGTTTTTAACCGCCATCATTTCTTTATCATGAGGAGCTCAGGAACCACATATTTCTGCAGTTTCTCTCTCTCTCTCTCTCTCTCTCTCTCTCTCTCTCTCTCTCTCTCCTCTCGCTCTCTCTCTCTCCCCTCCACCTCTCTCTCTCTCTCTCTCTCTCCCTCTTTCTTTCTCTCTCTCTCCCTCTTTCTCTCTCTCTCTCTCTCTCTCCCCTCCACCTCTCTCTCTCTCTCTCTCCCCTTTACCTCTCTCTCCTCCACCTCTCTCTCTCGCTCTCTCTCTCACACACCCCCCTTTCTCCTTCTCTCTTTCCCTGTCTCTCTCTTTTTTTCTCCCTCTCTCTCTCTTTCCCTCGTGCTCTATCTTCTCTCTCCATGTTTCTCTTTCAATTTCTCACTCTCTCTCTACCCTCACCCTTCCTCACTCCGGCCTCCTTCCCTTACTTTCTCCCCTCCCTCCATCCCTCTCTCTCTCTCAATCTGCAATAACTTATCCTGGCTTATCCATGGATGCCCTACCAATCTTCAAAGAGTCTGGACAAGGAGTCTAAACCCACCCAACCAGTAATCGGCATATCAGACCATTGCAAGAAGATGTATAAACAGGTAAACAGAAATCCTGACGATTAATCAAAATGTATCAACAATCTCGGTGCCGCCGTAAGTCTGAAAAATAAACCATCCTTCAAACGAGTTCACAAGCACCGTCTTATCTTACAGATTGATAAATCTCTTTCTGCTCCGTAAGGGAAGAGTGGTCAAATGGTTTACAAGGGGAAGGCTGATATCACAAACGCAAGAAAACAATCAAGTGCTTGAGCACTGCCATGGACAAGGTATTTCTGCATGAGACAAATGAAACAAACACTGATCTTTCTTTTTTTCATTCAGAGTTTTCATCGACGTCTTGTTGGTATTAATGAATGGTGATACACAAAAGGCTAATAAAAGTTTCCTACATCTATGAAATTTGTTTAAACCTCCATAAATGGCAATCGTATACAAAGGCTTTTTGTCTACCTGCAGTGGTCACTATATTACTTGTTACAATCATGTGATGTCAGATATATATGGGCAGCCTTTGAGGAGCTTGCAAAAAGTTTTTTTCTTGTTTTCATTTCGTTCCTTTCACCTCAATAGTTTGTAAAAACTGTGGTATGGGAGGGGTTAAACATATCTTCCGATTGTGGTCATGTACTGTTCCAATAACCTAATTGGAATGGTTTTACCTAACAATGATCAGATTCACAATTCATAAGGTTGGGCAAGCCGTTAGAATCAATATCAATACTGGAGGAGTTATTGACACTATTGAATAAAACAAATAAAGAGAGATAAAGGAACGGAAAAGAGAGCAGGGAATATGAGAAGAAAAATTCCCTACACAAGAAAAATAGGGAAAACCCCCCATACATCTTCCCCTCTGCCTCTCTCTCTCTCTCTCTCCCCCCTCCCCTCTCTCTCTCTCTCTCTCTCTCTCTCTCTCTCTCTCTCACTGTCTTGCTTCTCTCTCCCCTCTCTCTCTCTCTGTCTCTCTCTCACTCTCTTGGTCATTTGAACCTATATTTCTTTTACATCACATTCTTGTACTCAATTGGTGTTCAGGTCAGCACCGAGTCTAGACTCGACCCACTTCAGAAATGAGTATGAACAGGGCACTTTAAAAAAAAAAGTGAACCCACTCAGTGCAGTCCACCTACAACATGTCAAGAATGATGCATAGAGAACAAGTCTCGACAGAGTCTAGATTGATTTTGGCAAATTACCCATGGGTATCGAGTCGACTACTGCAGGAAAGTGGTGGAGAGATACGGAACAAGTTTGGATAAAAAGGATTCCCAGAGCATTGACATTGTTTATGACATACCACATGATTAATTTTCAGAGAAAATCACCTCGTGGGGAAACCAAATCGTACTGATGATATAAATTGATATATGGATTATTTAAGAGGCCACTGACACTCTAACATTTATGTATTTCGCAAGACCAAGCAGAGCGCAAGACAGCTAAAATTACTGACATTCACACTTGGAAAGCATGCATTTGTGATTGCGAAAAAACAGATTATGTTTGACTTCTTTCTACATCACACTTACAACACTGATGTAATAGATCGTAAGGGTTTTAATGTAATGAGGTCTGCTGTTACTGAGCTTGGAACGAAAGTTGTGAACTACTGAAAAAACAGGTCATGTGGAAAGTGAGACCGTCTCAAATGAAGAAAAATTGAATATCGCGCCATACACAAGATTTTGTTTAGTAATAGTACATGTGTTTGCCTGTTCTGTGTTTAATGGTTTGTATATGGCAAGCTGGTTTCTAAGAAAATGTTGTTGTTTTTGAACTTGTATAAAACTATGACTAGTTCACCCAATCTCGCACAGATGCTTATATGTTAGTTTTCTTAGACATCACAAACTTAGACCTCCATTGCAGAAACAGTTTTGAGTTTGTTACTATCAATTTAGGAGTTCAAATTGTAGATGAGTGATGATGTAAGTTAAATTCATATTTTGATTTGTAAGCTACAGGTAATTAAGAGAAGTATTGTATATTACAGTCAAGTCATGGGTTGTATTTTATACACTCAAGGTCTGTATAGTACATATAAGATAGTAATATACACTGTATAGTGAATTGCATGAATTTTGCTTTACACTACAGTCAGAAGCCGCATGTTGCACTCAAGTTATGATTCATAACTTAGAATCAAGTTGAGAGTTGTAAGAATTAAGCAAAGACTTTTAAGGTAAAATCTGACAAGCAGGATAAATCTCTCAAGCTGTAACCCATAAAAAGCTACATGTAGATACCCACATCTCATCTGCATCATACTTTATTCTAATCCAAGGATGCTTCAATATCATCTTTATCACCAAAATGGAAATTTCTACTACAACTACCACTGCAATCTTTCTCCTCCCATTATAAACATCCTCGTTCCCATTATCATCATCAGTATCATCCCAGTCATATCCCTCATCATCACTGTCATCATTATCATCCCACCAATATCATCACCACCATCACCATCACAGCCATCATCACAACCTTCACCACCATCACCACCACCACCACCACCACCACCACCACCACCACCACTACTAACACCATCACCACCACCATCATCACTATCATCACCAACCACCACCACCACCACCACCACCACCACCACCACCGCCGCCGCCGCCGCCGCCGCCGCCGCCGCCGCCGCCACCACCACCACCACCACCACCACACCACCACCACCACCACCACCACCACCACCACCACCACCACCACTATCATCACCACCACCATCACTATCATCCTACCTTTCCAAGGCTGGTGTACTTCACTGCCATAGCCTGTTGGGTCAAGACCCTCTGCCAGGACCTCTTCAGCTTGACCGACGGAGCTCGGAACACCATGGCACCCTTATGGCAAGCTGCATCATGACCTCCAGAGGACAGCACTGGTGTGATGTGAAACTCACGGGCTGTTAGGAGAGAAAAAAAATTGGAAAATAGTAATTCAGCTTCGTTTGCAGACAATACATCTTACCAGATGAATACGCCAGTTCATAGTTGCAGTCTGAGCATGAGCAGATGAAGGTCATTGCAGACCAAATTGTGAAATACAAAGAGACAAAATACTGGATACGTGCTCATGAAAGTTATGTAATTCATTTACGCACAAGCAGTGCACTCCACGATACACAGGTGGAAGTATTCTTTGAAAAGGGGAAACAAAGGCAACTTATGTAGCACCTCCATCGCTGTAGGAGTGATTATTTTAAAATGTACAAAGTGGGACTTCTTCATGGTTTGAAGATCTGTGGATATTCGGGGTCATTTGGGACATGTGCTAACCGTGAACTGTTCTATTGTAAATACCATATGCAGGGATCCATTCTTAATTTTCAATTGGCAGTCAAGACTCAACATTTTGGGGTGAAGTTTAAAGGGCCTGTGTACGCCCTACCCCTGTTAGTGTCAAGTCCTGCTGTATGGCTTCGGGAATTTTCAATCTAGCCCGACCCAACATTTGTAAGGACAACTCTGAAGTCATCTAAACCCATTGAATATTAATCCTGGGATAACTCTGGCTGAAGTCTATGGAATACACTATGTAACACAAAAATAAAGTCCTATCCAATAGCTTAACATTTTTTTATTACTGAAAAAGAAAGTTTCCTAAACTCAGGGACTGGTTATACATGTATATCAACAATAACAATGATAATAAATCTATTTTTATGTATGGTGCTTATAAATTTATAAAATTGGGGCCTTCAGTACCCATTTTCCACATTCTATATATTTTCTACACGTACATAAACCGATGTATCATTATCATTATCATTATCATTATCATTATCGTTAAAGCTCATGTCATGTGCGACCAGCCCTTAATCCTGAGGCAGGCTCGTTATTACTCTGTACCATGAGACAAGTTCATCTAATTTTCAAAATTCTCTAGATTATTCATATTCTTGGAAGTGGAATATTAATAATTAGTCACATGGATTCCGTTTGTAATGATTGAAAATGTGACCCGAATATTTTATTCAAAGCGTCTAGACGTCACAGAGGAAAAGGGAAGGAGTTTTCACAACCAAATGAGGCAAATGTTCCCTCCTTTGACGAGTGCAATGCACTTTTACTTGAAAACAAACATGGCTGATTTACTCTGCGGAATTACCAGGCTTCAAGTGAAGGAAATATCAAATTTTAATGAACTTACCAAGGTTTAAAGGTGATATTGATTTCTAATAATAAAACTATATTTTGAGGAATACAAAATATATTACTTTCCCTGCGTTCAGATTAAGTAATCAATTTTCCCTTAGTCTGTTCTTTCATAAAGGATGTTGACCGTTTTACACAACCTTTCAACAAAATACAGATAATATGCAATGTAGCAATGATGGGATGTATTGAGGAGAATAAGAAAAAAGGGAAGAAGCAAAGTGCAATAAAACCTGAAATCCTTGAAATTTTGAAAAGTTTTATGTACTGAGCATTCATCCTGTCAACTTGAATCAGACAATGTAGAAATTATCTGCAAAAGGCAAGGATGTTACAGTAAGTTGACAACTTTTTTTTTTTAAATGAGGATTTATCAATCTGGCAGTCTATGTAAAGATTGGCAGGAAGAAGAAAATATTGAATTTGAATTTAATGATTTATCTATCATACAACAGAAATTCTTTTTCCATTGGTTGAACAATAAAAAAGATCATGTCACATATACATTGTGTGATCGAAAAACAGAAGAAATTACAAAAGGGGTAAGAAGCAGAATGCTACATTTTGAGAGATAAAAAAGAGGTGAATTTGATTGAAAAGGACAAGCACAGAGCACTACAGCATGACATGATTGTCCAAGTTGATTGATACAGTGTAGCACCTGGAAACAAAGAGATTCGATCATACACAGTATGTCCTCCGTAGGAGGACTAGAGGGCCAACTAAAATCGTGACCTTTGACATTCCATAGGCTTTGCATTGGATGCATTATGGGGGTTTTGTCCGATTTGAACGACGGTTTTGGAGGGTCAATGAATATTCATGAGCAATGACGTAAAAAATACGCCAACTACTGTTTGTTGATTGGCCATCGACAAAATGTTTTATGTATTAGGTCATGCATAAAACATTTTTTGCATTCCCAGAATTCCCTACGATTTGACCACGAAAAATGGCGGTTGTATGAACTGCAACTTTCAAGTTATTCAATTACGAACAATGAAACATTTTTCTTTTAAGTGAATTTCTATTATAATAGAAGTTTGTCAAGTACATCTCAGTGAAGCAGAAAATCTTCAGGCGAACATTGACATCGAAGTGATACCCTATGATATCAAGAAAAGTAAGTAAAGATCCATTTTGTGTGAAGGTCTCTGAAATGATTGTGATGTGTTCGTCATTGCAGTGAGGGGCTCTCCGCATTGTTACAACGTATTACCCGGTTAACCCCCTACCCCATCCTCTTTTCTTTCTTCTGACCAAAGAATACTAACTGATTGAATGAACTCTAATATAAGTCATCGACGGTAATATTTTTAGAAACAATCAGGATTTTACCGTAGGTTATTTCATTAGAGCACATCTCATAATTTTAAGTTCAGTTCATAGCTTGATTACCGATAGTAATCGGTCGTAGATGTGGACCTGTTGTTGACTGCGCAAATGGCTCATTGCTAGTCCAAGCCGACGAGATCTCGTCGAGCGGTTTATGATCTTCAATTCGCCGGTGCTAGCCGGCTGTAACACTCCACCAAGAAGCGACTGCGTTTCCTGAGCTGGCGTGGCTATAACTTTACAGTGTGTTACTGTAAAGCCTAGACCTCTAGGCTAGTATACATAGCATAGTCTAGCCTGAATTTTTCTGTCTCTTTCGTTCGTTAGCCTCTGATTTGGGTAGGGTCGGCTCCTCTCTTTAGCCGACCCTACCCAAATCGGAGGCTAACGAACGAAAGAGACGGAAAAATTCGGGCTAAGGCTAAGCAGAGCCTAGGCTCGGCTAGCTCTACCGTCTAGTCTAGATCTAGCACTTAACTAAGTATAATTATAAACAGCATTTAACCCCGCATCTACTAGATCTAGGGCTAGATTCTAGGCCTAGATCTATAGGCCTAATGCATTCTAATAAAAAAAAGACTAGATCTAAATAAATGCCTGGTTTAGGTGGGTCAATGAATGTGGAAGTTATGGAGGGGGGGGGGGTGCACAATCATTCTGTGCCCCCTTATTCAGATGTGGCCTATGGACGGGTCTAGATCTAGGTCTAAAGCCCCCTAGTAGGGTCTACTAATAATATTAACAATGGGCAATTAGATCTAAGCTTGTGTTATGCCATCGCCTAGCAAAGACTTCCATAGCCATGGGTCTAGGCTCGTTTTGCTCCACTAGTCCTGCGCATGTGTCATTATTGTGATCCAGGTCCAGATTCAGCTTAGACTAGTTTGAATGTAGATCTAGGCTAGATCTACCAACAACAACAAAAACAAAACAAAAAAGGTATCTCCTCCTCCCCCCCCCCCCCCCCACTTCCCCTGATTTCGCTCTTAGTTATGTCATTGTGCCTTGTTTGAAATAATTCAATAATTGGTTTATTTTCAGGATTTTATGCCACCCCTTTTATGTTGGTGAGAATTCTGGATCCAACCCTACATATGACATGGATATTTTTTTCTCTAAAGGACATGAACAAAGTTATAAACTGATAACTAATGCATGCATTTGATATTAGCAGGAAACTTACGAAGTTTCTGTTTTCTTTTAATTGTAGATCCTATGGAACAAAGAAGCAGATAATGATCACAGAAGTGCAACAAAGAGCACCAGGACCTGATCATCAAATGTTATGGTGTAGATCTAATCAGGAACAAGACACCTAAGTTGAACTCTGGCAAGGTATGTTTGTATGAAGTTCGAAAATATTCAGGCTGTATAATCTAAGCCCATGCGAATACCGCACTCGACTTGGACTATATACAAAGATTTGGGGAACTGTCATCTTGTGTTGCATTATATCTTGTAATTCTCATTTATTCTCTAGCTGTATTTAGGTGACAAACTATGGTGTTGCTACAGTTTATTTCTCTCAGCATATTAAAAGACACACTCAAAGGCATTTTTTTCTAAATATTACATTATATCTAACAAACTTTTGTTCACAAAAGTCTAGCAAATAATAACTTAAAATAAATTGGAAATTACTTTTAAAATAATTGGAAATACATCTAAACCTTTACTCTTCTCTTTAAAAAAGGCCCTATCACTCAGATAGACATACGCTTATCGTTTTTTAGTAAAATTAAAATGCAAGACCTAAAAAAAGTGGGGAGGTACTATTTTTGAAAATCCAATATAATGCAACAGTTTTAATCTTATTTGATTTCTCTCTTTTTGTTTTGATTATTCAGGTTGTCCAGAAGGTTTGATACCCAGGCTTCTTTTGTACAAGTCCCTAGTCCACCCTCATCTTGAGAACTGTTCCGGTGTCTGGGATCCCTACAACATCTCAGATGTCCAGGACGCTTCTTCACAATGGGGACCACAAGAGAAGCAGCAGTTTGACTGAGATGATCAGCACCTTTTAGTTGCCTACTATATCTACAACTACAAGGCACTCTGCAAGAAGACTGGGAATGGTGCGCAAGATAGTCAATGGTCTCTCCGCTCTTCCTTGAAAATTTTCCCACTGCACTACTTATAGCTATTTGCGCCCTCTATATAGCAAACAATGCCTAATCTGTGCCTGTTGGTCCCCCATGATCCTCTTTTTCTTATATTAATTGAGAGCTGATTTGATGAGATAACCACCTGTCAGTGACCTTGCAGGGTGGTCTTATCCCCCTGGCCAAACTAGTACAGACGGGCTTTAGCAAATCACGAGCAGGAAGTACCATGACATGACCCTCCAGTTGCACCAAGCCAGAAGCGACATAGGTAGACAAGTTTGCATTTGCCCAACACTCTGTCCCAAAGTTAATGGAACTGACTTCCAGCAAATATAGTGCATGCTGACAGTCCAGAGAACTGCCAGGGACTACTTCTGAGGCATCTACTCTCCTTATCCCACTTAGAAACAATCTGTCTTCCTCACACCACTTGTAATCTTTAGTATTAGTTCATCTTCGTGATAGGCTACAACGCCTTTTGAAGATTACCAGAAGAAGAAGAAGAAGATATATCGAGGATCATGAAAGTAATCATTTGTTCTTTTAAATGCGTGTACATGTAACATAGTTTTTTGATATTTAATCTTAAGTCAAGTTCTGACAACAATATGAGGGATATGCTGAACTGGATAGTAAATTGAAGGGGGGGGGGGGTAAAATGATGTAGTTCAATAGTAAGACTGTATTAATATAATTAATATTAATAATAATAACAATATTAAAAATAGTAACAATAATGACAATGATCATGATAATAGCAGTAATAATAATGATAATACAGGTAGTAGTAAAAACAACAATAATAATGTCTAATGTTAGATAAAGTACTCATAAAACTCAGTATCTGTGCTTTACATAATAAATTAGCATGTTGATATTATTGAATATTTTTTTCTTCAAAATCTACAGTAAATTTTTACAACTGAAAGATTTGAATTCAAGAGACAGCATCCCCCCCCCATCCATTTTTCATCCTTTTGTTGATGTCATGTTGGATTTAAAAAGACTTTATAGAAACAAAATATGTTGATAAATGAGTTCATAAATGTTAATAAATCAGTTAATACTGCTGAATTCTGTTCTTTTCATTTTCTTATTTTGTGAAATATATGTGATGATGCTGGTGATTATGATGATGTAGGCACTCTGTAATGATAATGCTGTATGACTGCGGTGAGATGGGGGCTGATGCAGTCTTGTGTAGAATTTAGTATGGTGTTCGACCTTTTGATGTTTGTTTTCATCTTGCATCAGCGAGATAGACTTAACCATCTTTCCTAATGAGAGAGAAAGCGGAAATGTAACAAGAGAGTGGGCAAGACTAATGAATAAATGCAGTATAAAAAATGGTTTACAATAAAGATGGGGGGGGGGGGTTAAATAAAGAATAAGTCGATGCCGAAATGATGAAAGCATAGGTAATTGGGGTAATAGAGCCTATGGAAATGTTACTATTAGAAGGGGTCCCTGTATTGAAAATGTTACTGTTGGGGGGGGGGGGGGATTTTAAAAAAAATCAGTGGCGACGAATGCAAGAATGAAAAGAACGAGACAAAATTGAAATTGCATTGGGGATCGATGGGGCACAATATGAAGATCATTGAAGTCGAGGTGAGAATGATTCATTAATTGGACACTAAAAATATGAAAATATCACTTGTTAAGTGGGCTAAATGATCAGTGCAATTTGTCTGATTTAAAAAATATTTAAGTGAATAAACGAACAAAAAAAGAGGTAAAAAATGAATTGAGTGAAATGGGGTCATTATTTTTGCCTTTTAACTGAACTGAATTTTTTAAAATGTACTTTCCATCCTGGTGACAGTGAAGTTTGTGGCCCCAACTAAGTCAACCATTTAAAAGTCTCCCCCCCCCCCCCCCCCTCCCCACACACCTCCCCAACTCTGACCTTTGTTCTACATTTATCCGGCCCAATTAGGATTCTGTCGATATAGTAACGCATGCGCATTGTCTTTTTTTCATTGCGATAATATGCTAATAAGTGGAAAAGAGCTCATGAATATTCAAAATTTTAATTTAAATATTTTGCGCGCTGCGCGCAGTCCAAAATCCCCATTTCGCTGGTGCACTAAAAATTTGTCGTCTTCATAGGCTAATACACGATAAATGGAAGCAGTGTGCACTTTTGACCCTCCAAAATCTCCCCATGGCTAGACGGATGCAGAAGCGGAGTTGCACCCCCCTGCCTGGAAAGAGTGATAGAGCCCTCTCTTGTTGAGATCTATTTAGTATTAAAGTCTGAAGCTAGAGTTTCAGAATGAAGACAGACTCGATAGAGTGATCTTTTAGTGGTCTTCACTAACTTTTTGATCAAACCATGAAAATTGGTCTGAAAAGGAAAGCCTCCTGCTAGTGTGAGAGATAACAATCAAGCCAAAGAAATTGGTTTCAAGCAATTTAGGCTCACATTCCTTATTTTTAAATTGAGATGCCTTGATTCAAGACCCAAATTGCCAAGATGGAGATATTCATATGTAGAAGAAACTTTGCTGCACTCTGTCAAGTGACAAATGTAGATAAGTGGCTTGCAAAGGGACATATGTGACAAATGTAGTTTAGTGTCTTGCCACAGGACATAAGTACCTAGGTACATAAGCCAGGACCGATATTAATATTCTTTATATCTTTCTTTTACAGTGAAAGTAAAATCTCTACTAATTACTAACCCAGTTATCCATTTATGGCTAAACATCTGATTTAAAATCCTTTTGATACCCACCATTTTCGCAATTAAAGTTGAGCAGGCTGATGTTTAGGATAAGGAGATGAGGGAAGATGACACGTAGGCGGCCATCTTGATGCTGGGAGCGTGCAATCACAATGGCATCATTGAAGAGAAGGACCAGGACCTGACAGTAGAAAGGGAATAAGTCGGTGTATTAAAGCCCATATGTATTATTAGAGAGATTAGACCACCCAGGAAGGTCACTGACAGGTGGCTATCTCATCAACTCACCTCTCAATTAACATAAGAAAAAGAGGATCATGGGGGACCAATGGTCACCGATTAGGCATTGTCTTCTATATAGAGGGAGCAAGTAGCTACAAGTAGTACAGTGGGACTTTAAAAGATAAAGCTTAACTACTGCCATAGGGCCAGAGGACTACATGCCTGCAGCAAATGGATTATATCTTAAGTATGCTTTCAGTAGAAAAAAAAAAGAGTCCCCTACCCCCTTCTAACTAAAAAATATTGACCTACCCCCAAAAAGTAAAGGCATGAGAATACGTGTAAAAAAGAATCCCAAAATGTGATATCCTTCTTATTTTCTGCTGGTCACAGGTTGTCCGGACTTGTGCCCCCCCCCCTCCCTATCCTCAACCTCTTAACCCAACTAGCTTACCACCGAAGTCTCTAAGCTCAAGAAGTGAATGTTAATCCTGCTGAAGGCATTCATGACAGGGTAAAAACATACTGGTTTATTATCACGACCAAAAAGCATTTCAAAATTCTGTGAATTTCATCTGACTTGTTTTGCAAATTTTTAGCTTTCATTAATACCAGCGTGATGCTCTTGTGAATTTTCAAGTATATGAGTAGTCTAAGATGTGATCTCATACTTAGAGCATGGACGACTTACCTCTCTGAATTTTTTGCGTCTGTTGAAATAGAATAGTCTCCCTGCATGGACCAGGTCTCGATCAGGTGGACCAAGTGGAAAGGGCTATGGAGTAGACAAATAAGAACATAATAACTAGATGTGAGAAAATGTTATATGACCGATACCAGGATGGTCTAATGTTAATAAATTAAGATGATTATTTTGTTTTAATCTCTTTGATTTACATGGTTATCAAACGTAGGTCCTCACTCAGGTTGGATGACCTATAATAGTCCAGTTTCCATTTTACTTCAAATATGTTTTATCAATAATAAGGAACCTTTTCAGTTATAATTAATTCTACTAATGCAAATTCTTCCAAAGTCTAATTACAGAATTGCAGCCGGATTGTACTGTGTGCTGTGGGCTGGACAAAAAAGGATATGAAAAAGAGCTTTAATTTGTATATAAGTGTATGCAAATAAGAACGACAAACTAATGTAAGGTCCCAATAAAGAACAGTAAAATGAAATGAACGCTACCTCTATTCCTTTGGTAAAAAGCACCTCCTCCATCCTTCCAAACTGGGCAAAAGAGCATCTCATCCTGGTGCTCCCATCCTCTTCATCCTCATCGCCACGGTAATCATCAGGGATGCTACGAGTACTCATTCCATTAGAATTCTCCCCAGGACGACCTCCCATCCTTTCATTGACATAATGTCTCGGGGGCACCGGAGGTTTCGCCTTGGGCTTGTCACGGCGGAGTGAGCGTGACATCGCAGCAAAGGACTGGCTCTTCCCTTTCTTCATGATGTGCTGATTTGCGTAGAGGTCGTCTGATGCCGCATGAGGGTCACGGAAGGTGTTGCCATCAAGGACATCTTCAGACTTGCTCCTGAATGTCTCTCGTTTGAATGGTGCCACTTTGGCCAGTCGGCGCTCTGCGATACGTGGCTTTGGCTTAACAGGACTCTGCCCACCCAGTTCCCCATTGGACATAGTAGATGATTCAAGCTGTCCATCGTAAGAGCTTGACTTGAACAGCTGGGGTGAACTGTTTTTACGAACTGTTTTTGGAGGAGATCTTGCAAGTTGCCTTTCAGACCATGAGGCCTTCAAGTCCTTCCTTGTAACAGTCTCATCAAGTTCCCCAATGGACATATTAGATGATTCAAGCTCTCTATCGTAAGAGCTTGACTTGAACAGCTGGGGTAAACTGCTTTTACGAGCTGTTTTTGGAGGAGATCTTGCAAGTTGCCTTTCAGACCATGAGGCCTTCAAGTCCTTCCTTGTAACAGTCTCATCAAGTTCCCCAATGGACATAGTAGATGATTCAAGCTCTCTATCGTAAGAGCTTGACTTGAACAGCTGGGGTAAACTGCTTTTACGAACTGTTTTTGGAGGAGATCTTGCAAGTTGCCTTTCAGACCATGTGGCCTTCAAGTCCTTCCTTGTAACAGTCTCATCAAGTTCCCCAATGGACATAGTAGATGATTCAAGCTCTCTATCGTAAGAGCTTGACTTGAACAGCTGGGGTAAACTGCTTTTACGAACTGTTTTTGGAGGAGATCTTGCAAGTTGCCTTTCAGACCATGTGGCCTTTAAGTCCTTCCTTGTAACAGTCTCATCAAGTTCCCCAATGGTCATAGTCGATGAGCTAAAATGATTGTCATAAGAGCTTGCTTTCATCAGCTGGGGCAAACTAGTTTTGCGAGGTGCAACCACGGGAGGTTTAGCCAGGTTTCTATCAGACTGTGATGATTTCAGTGGGCTGTCCAGCTCCCCTATGGAAGATGCTGAAAGGTGCTTGTCATAGGAACTGGATGTCCGCAGTTGGGGTAGGCTCGGAAGGCTCCCTTTACGCTTTGCAACGGCTGGTGGTTTGGACAGCTGCCTTTCTGACACAGAAGATTTCATGGAACTGTTCATGCTTCCATCAAGTTCATTCAGGGACATACTGGACTTGGCCAGTGTGCGTTCACTCTGGGGCATCTTTCCACCATCTTGTACATTGGCAGTCAGTGTCGCCTCACCATCAGGACTCCATCGCTTGGGCAGCTTAGGCTGAACAATGATCTGTTGAGTGAAATCATCAGACAGTTTCCTGATAGGTGATCTTGGAGGAACGGGAGGACAGGTTGAACAGTAGCAGTTGGCTTTTTCATAGATGGTGCTTTCTTCCTTGGAGCTCTTTCTTGGCAGCATGATCCAAGCGTTCTCATAGACAGTGTTTGGCTGTTTAGAGGAATCATCAGACTCTTTACTTGCTTCGGAATTGCTTCTGGATGGAATGCTCGTCACATCCTGCAGAGAGTTCCTTGCAGATCCTCTAGGACTGTCCTGGGGAGGGTTCTTCAAGACATCCCTGGTTGCTTCCTGGAATGAATTTCTCAATGAGGATATCCTCAGGGATTCTCGAGGTGAGTCTCGTTGCATACTTGGTATGACGATGCCAGCTCCCTCAGGAATAGAATCCCTGATGGAAATCCTTGCAGAATCTCTCAGCGACTCACTGAAGGAATCTCGCATCGAGCTGACCATAGATTCTCTGGAGGACGAGGATGACGAAGCACTCTCTGGTTGTATGAAGACATCATCATCTCTGCTCTCTGTGGTAACGACCTCCGTACTGCTTGACCACCTGCCCTCAGGTCCATTCCTCTCTCCTAGAGATCCCTCGTCCTTCTTTACATCCGCAAGAAACACAGCCTCCATCAAGAGCTGATCCTCCTCGCTCAGCACCACCATCCGGTCTCGTCTCCTAGCGACCGTCGCGATGAGTTCCCGCTTCAATCGCTTCTGGACAAGCCCGATAGACGGTGCAGTCATGGAGGATCCAGCTGGCACTGAAAGCACAACCCCTCTCTTCTCCATCATGGCCTGCGCTTTGGCTGCAGACGCCTTGACACTCTTGACTCTCTTGTTTCGCAGGTTGCGTTTGATATCCTCCTCCTTCTCCCCATCTCGGAGCTTGCGTCTCGGCTTTGAAGGGCGCGGTGGGATGCATGGTCTGGTGGACGGGTCTGAATGACGCTGCACCAAGGCTTCAATCTCATTATTTGTTTGCCTGCAGTTACATAAAAAGGAAAGTATTGAAGGTGAAGAATAATGAGCAGCTGGATTATGAAGTTGAGTAGAAAAATATTTTTAAAAAGGCCAAAGACATAATGCTGGCTAAGAAAATATGTAAGCTTATTACACATATACAGTAGGCTTGCGGATGCACCATGTGAGAGAGAGGGAGGATTGAGGAGTCCTGAAAAGGACTCTCTGTAAATCTTTCTTGAGGGTGTGTAGTTCTGAAAAGGACTGTTGGTGTAGTCTTGAAAAAGACTGTTGGTTATATTTCTTAGCTTATAGTTCTAAGGAGAACTACATGTATAGCGCCGATTGGAGAGGATGGGTGGCGGGAGATGCTCACACATTTACACATGTAAATTATTTATATACCAAGCATACATTGCAGCTCGAACCCATTAGGAATGAGTATGACATGGAAATCACAACCTTTCTCACAGCTTACATTGCTCAAGATTCCAGCACAGTTAAGTATGTCTATTGTTTTGTATGTTTTTTTAATAATGCCTTATCTTTAAAAATGGTTTTGTTTCCATTATGTCACTAAACACTGTATTATTTTCAATTGAATTGCTTCCTGTGATCAGTTGATAAATAAGTCCCAACATAACTCAGACAGGACTCTGTTTAACAAAAAATGCTTATACCAAAATCACATTGTATCCGACAGGTTATAACAGGGGTGAAAGTGAGCAATCAATCACCCATCCCTGGAGTAAAAAAAAAAAAAAAGGATTTGGGAAAGACAAAAATGGAAACTAACAAAATTCCCCCCTTTTGAATAAGAAAATTAGGAGAAAAAATTGGGGAAAATCTGGAAAATAAGGGAAAAATCAAGAAAATAGGGAGAGAATACAAAATTGGTTATTTTCTTCTTTTTTTTTAAATGGGAAGAAAAAAAAAATTCTGGAAAAAACTGGGGAAAAAAAATAATCAAGAAACCGATTTAAATCGGGTAATTATCAGGCCTGGATATAAGAAACATAGTTAATGCATTGTAGGACTAAGTTCAAACTTTGACTTACTTGAGAACATTTTTGATCCCCCTGCTGTTGATACCAGCCACATTGTAACCTCCAATCTCCAGGAAATAGTCTCCCTTCACCAGGCCTGATGTCTCTGCTTGGCTCCCTGCATTAAAGATAAACATTGGTTTATTACACAGATTACAATATGCTTGAAATAAAGAGACTGTACACCAAGACTAGGCCTTGCTAGGATGAGACCTGCATGTATCTCAAATTTACTCATATTTCCTAAATTATGACTATGAAGAGAATCTTCTCTTAGGCTCAATGGACCGGTCTAACATATTCAAATTTTAAGCATACTTTTTAAACAAAAGTTGTTCTTGACAACTTGTAAGCTTGCCCGAGCCTTGCCCGACACAGGAACAAGCAATGTATGAAGACTGGATACCAAGTGTTGTAGTTTATTCATTAATAACAGGTTAAAAATGACTCGTCGCTAGGTCCCCAGGAGAGAAGCATCCATAAATTTGAATATGTTAGTAAACTGGCCTACTCAAACCACATTTCTCCTTAAAATACCTCCAATTACACTTTTGGTACTGATAAAAGTGATATAAACTGCTTTCAAAGGCCTGTTGATTCTGCTGGGCTCCATGGTCACAAGATGAATTAAAACAAAAAGATTGCAATAAGCTGTCAAAATAGACAGACTCTATTATTTTTAAATCAGAACAGAATCACGCCCTCTTCTATTGAGAGGCATGCATATGTCTCAAAGCTACTAAGTAAATTTTTAAAATTAAAAGCCATAATTATTTTGGACTGAGTATTGCCCATGCTACTATTTTTACCTTTACTAACATTTTTGGAAATGAAATGTTATAACAATAATCATCTTCAAGACAAAATGTGTGCAGTTGATGCAAAGTAGTCATTTTGATATGATGTTAATCTTTAAACTAAATGCAAACTTCTGGATCTTTGGGCAAAGCGAAATGTATAATTTTTTTCCCCAAAAAAAAAACCTAATGAGTAGAACTGTGAAGTCTGATAACAAGGAACAAATTTTGTATCAAGAAGAAAATTGTATAAAGGTACTATGACTGAAACCAACTCTCATAAATCTTACATTACACAAGTGTTTATACATGATGGAGCTGCAAGGGTTAATACTAGAGTTGCACTAGGGCGTCGTAAAATCGCAGGTCCGTCGTCTATTTTTAAACCTCTTGAGATGGAACACAGGAATCTCATAGGAAGAGAGAGGTAGTAGGTACTGAAATTATTTTCATCTATCTTGACACAGACTTCCCTTCTAAATATTTACGACTTGACGGCACTGGTCACTGTAGCCATCATTATTGGCTCAAAGGGAAATCGCCCCCTAAATTTGAATAAAAGCCCCTATAAATTGCAATCATAAAAACAACTTCTCCAAATGCATAGGTTTGTCACAAAGCAAAACAGCAAAGTATGGATTTAAATTCCAGTAGCCAACTGAAATTAAAAAAGTATAAGTGTTTTGTCTTTCTCCCTATGTCTCTCCACTAGAAAACAATGTTCATGTTTGTATTTCATTAATCCTTGTAGAACTTGGGATCTCATTCAATTATTTTAATCAATGTCCCTTCTTCATTCAATTCATATGTAATAATGTATCATATTCAATATGAACTATTTATAACTCTGCCTACCTTCACCCCCTATTTTCTTTCTAAAATGGCTACACAAAAAGTAATTTAAGAAGGAGAGATTTCAGTATCCATTTACCAAATTTACTATTCAATGATATGCAATGGTTTCCAACTATTATCTCAAATTGCCACCAATTTCCCAGATATGCAAAAAGGGTTCCAAACTCGTTGCAGCAGCAAAGACTGACACCCAGCTGTCCATCACTCAGTAAACCTGGCATCGTTTGGCAGATGGAAAAATTTGTAATCTACGACATCCATATCGTCCTGTTTTTCCTCCTCCATTGCTATCAACATCCACTTTCTAGGTTATCTCTTTTATCTTTTAAGAATTTCTTTCACCCTAAGCTGCTTAAATGTCTATCTCTCTCCATCTCTCTCTCTCTCTCTCATCTTCTCCACCATTTACTACGTGCATCTCCCGAATCATACCTTACATGTATCTCCCCTCCCTTCCATTCCCTCTCCCCCTCCTCTTCCTGCTCCCCCTTCTTCTTCTAAGTTCTAACCTTCTCTTACTCTACTCTCTCTCTCTCTCTCTCGCTCTTTCTCTCTCTCTCTCCTCATCTCTATTTCTTATGATCATTCCTAGGAAATGAATACGAATGTTTATTGACCTGTATTTCTCTTTCACCACATTTCTGTGCAAATTGCAATGTAAATACATTTCTCCCACTGTTTATCTTACTTTCCGTATCCATTCCCATTTTTTCTCTCTCCTAGACCATCCACTAACCTTTATGTTTACCTTTTCTCTCCTTCCTCTCCCTCTATCTCTCTTGCTCCCCCTCCACCACCCCTTCTCTTCTCTCTCTCTCACTCCTGTTCCTCCCTCCCTCGCCTATCCCTCATATTTTCACCCTCTCCTTTTCCCTCTCTTTCTCTCTGCCCTTATTCTCACTCACTCTCCCCCCCCCCCCCTTTCTCTCTCAGCTTACCCTCTCTTGCTTTCTCTTTCCCCCTTTCTATCTATATCTCATTCATTCTCTCTACCCCCCCCCCCCCCCACTCCAACACCCTCTCTCTCCCTCTCTCTCTCTCTCTCTCTCTCTCTCTCTCTCTCCCTCTTTGTCTGTCTCTCTCTATTTCTCTCTCTCTCTCCCCTCCCCCTCTCTCTCCCTCTCGATCCCCCTCTCTCCCTCTCTCCCTCCCTCTCTCTCTCTCTCTCTCTCTCTCTATCACTCTCCCTCCCTCTCCTTATACACACCTGTTGATGAGTAGCATGACTAGACCTGACACCTATCTATCGCTTAATCCTAAGCCTCTCACGATCCGATCCGTCAAACGAATAACCTCAATCGCACCAAAATACCCTATTGGTTTACAATTACATGTTGTGCCAGAAATCATATGACAGATTCTCTGACAAATTCACCCATGCAAATCCCGACATTTCGTAAATTGTCAAGAATGTCAGAAGATGACTCATATATGTCAAACATATGTCAGATACAAATGTGTTCTTTTTATCAGGATACAAAGCGATGACTGGTAGTCTCTTGTCACCTCTGTTCCGGCATACACTGTACGGCCCACATTCTCATAGATGACTGTTAAGTCAACTCTCACACTGCAATCAATGGACTTAAACTGAAATAAGCAGACCAATATCGGTTCCATTACACAGATGGGATTTCATCCATAAAATGGTACTAATTGGTCCTAATATGACAGCATTTGAAAGCGATAGTCTTAGTACTTGAATGAAATACTCTACAAAATACCTATAGCGATTATAAGAATATATAATTAGCAAGTAAAGAGAGTAGTAGAGCCCATAGCTTTGCAGTAGATGAGTTCAATTTAACACTGAAGACCTTTTGGAAAGGGTATGAAATGCCAATGATTACCTTTTGTTTTATTTTTGCTTTGTTTAATCAATCACTATATGGGAAAAGGGGTCAGCTATATGAACGAATAAAGAATGGACAGAAACCAGATTCCTAGGTAGTCCCCATTGAGACCAGTTACTTAAACCCTCATTGATAAATTATATGTTAAAACATTGCAATGATACAGTCAAACCTGTTTTAGTAACCACCTGTCCACAAAGACCACGTTTTTTGTTTCCCTTGAAAATGGATTCTCATTGAAACATGTACTAAAGGAACCGGTCTACAAAGACCACCTGTCTACAAAGACCACTTTTTTGTTTCCCTTGGGCGGTCGCTATAAACAGGTTTGACTGTACTAGTAAAACAAATGTTAAAGTTACCCTTTTCGACACTCCCGACCTGTACGGGTAGCGTATCCAGAAGCGTGAAGCCATACTTCCCATTCTTATCCTTGCTCAGCACAACCTAAACAAAACAAAAGTAGTTCAAACATTATATTGGTACACAAGAATACTAAATATAGTGTCGGGAAATACAAACAAAATTTCTTGAAGTGATTCTTCATTGGATATTATGAAATAATGGGTTGTTACCGAAGAAAATTTCATAAAAGTGATATTCCTTGCAAAGCATAACTCATATCTGCTATCATGAGATGTATTCTGATGTACATATGGTCAAGATGATTAAGTTGATTTCCATACCTTCATCACTCTTTACTCAAGTCAATCATTTTCTACCAAAAAACATCTCACAGACATCACTTTTTGATATTTGTACTCTTAAACTTCAGAGCAATTTGTGTTTGATTCACAGAGGTTTTATCAAAGTAAATTAAGACTTAAAGGGATCCGGTAACTTTGTCTCAGATTTAGAAAAAAATTCTGGGTTTAGCTGATGCTGCAATGATAATTAGGTCAGTCAGGAACCCCATGACTTTTACAAGCCGATCGCCTGTCTGATTATCAAGATATTTATGATTGGAAATTGAAACCAAATTTTGCGTTTGCCTAACGGTTTTCATAACACTACAGTCTATTGGGGAAAACTAGTATGGTAAAACCTGTCACTCAAAGATATTTACTTTTTGGAGGCACTTCTTGATCATTTTGAAGAGCAATTTGTTTAGGGCTTCAATATTACACCATATCACAGACACCGATAAAACGCAGGGCCGTGTATCTCAGATTTAACATTGTTAAACGATCCCTTTAAAACTCCTCTGGTACACAAGAGACATGAGAATAAGCTCTTACATAGTGAAGACTTATCCAAGAAAGAAGCGAGTCTGGTCGATCCATGCAGCCTGCTTCTGAGTCACTGGAGCTAGGTCCTTTCGTCGTTGGTCCTCCCTCGGATCCAAACCTTTTCCCTTCACCACCCCAGGTCCCTGTACCCCAACGATTGTCCAATCCTCCCTCTTGTGACCTTTCACTCCCAGGTCTCAACCTTTTTGCACCGTCAGCACCCAGAGTCGGCGCCTCTCTGGCAAAGTCCAGGACCTGGTACCCATCGACGAGACTCTCAACGATCTCTCGATCCCCGTGTATCCTGACTAGCTCTTTGTGTCGCAGCTGATCAAGGTTTTCGTGCCCTTCGCTTCTCTTCCGCTTCTCTTCCTGCAGTCCGTCCAACCTTGGCCAGCCTCTCTGTCTCTCCTTTTTTCCACCTCTTGCTCCTCCTTCGATCAATCCTGCTTTCTCCTCTTCTAGGGGGTCATCTTCTCTCTTCCTCTTTCGGGAGTTGACCTTCGATCTGGCCCAACTGTTTGTTTGGTGCTCCTCTTTCTCACTCGTCGTTGAGTCGACTTTTAGATGTTTAGTTCTTCCTACGTCCTCTCTTAGAAGATGGTACCATCCACTGATGACCTGAAATCACAAATTAAAAAAATTATGAAATTAACCTTTAAAATGTCTTAAGCGGTTTTGAATTGCCTTTGTTTTTACTATGTCTAGCATCTTTGGAAAAAGAGAAGCTTGTCTTCCTTCTTGAAGATAAAAATAGGTTCATGTATCATTGGTTGATTGGTATCTGACGGCTTTATGTCCTCTCTGATGGACTCCGTAATGAGGATTACTACCTTACCGAAGGGCACCAGCACATTGATTTGGTTTTGAATCTAGGACCTCCTGGTTATGAGACCACTGCACTATCACTGAGCCATCATGCTTTCTTTTTGTGAAGTAAGATATCATGGAATAATATTTGTATCAAGATGAATAATCAAAAAGGTCCAAATGATTAGAAATGTAAGGTAAAGAGTGAAAACTTGGTGGCAGTGTAGCAGATCTGATGGTATAAATCTTTCTTTAAATTCTTTTTTTTGAGGGTGCTTGTTCTATCTATTGTTTTCCTAAGATTATGTGGGGGGTTAAAGAGTGAATCACATACTGGTACTCATAATGTTTGTTAGACTTTTCAGCCAAGACAAAGGTCAATTTTTCACCCAACTTATACAAAACTGATGAAAATTAACTTCATCTCTCCAATCCACAACCATTAACGTTAATGGGTCAGGGATACAAATTCACACCCATTTTTCAAAAATCAGATGAATAACAAGTCAACTCGTCCCTTTGACTTCACAACCATGAGTTCTAATAGGTCAGGGATAAGGAGAGCACTGTGTTTTTACGGCACACCCCGACTACGCTATATATATTGACGACCTGTCCCCAGTCAGGAAGTTTAGGTCTGGATAGCTGGACATTCCCAGGGGCCAGGGGCTACGCCTGCAGTGGGCACGGCGATAAGCATCGCCTTCCCAACGGGATGGTTGGACCAACATAACACCAGGTGATAGTAGATTGTTTCCCCCTCGCTTCCCGTAGGGGGAAACGCCCAATTAGATGGATGGATGGGGGAGAGGAAACGGGGAGGGGGGAATGTTCGGTGTTATGTTTTTTTTTTCTTTAGGGTGATTTGGATAAGTATGAATGATAGATTAATGACCCCCAGTAGACAGAGGGAACACGTAGATATGAAATTGCAAGGAGATAGGAATCAACATATATGAACGATAGGAAGTTTCCTACCAGGAATGTATCTATTTTTAAAGATTTATCTGTAATCCATGGTTCAAGTTAAGTACAAATTTAGCCTTGCTAAGGTTTTAGAAGTAGATGAATTTACAATATTATTTATGATTTTGCGTGGTTGTACTGGCATATAGAGAATAAATAAATGAAATGAAATTAATTGAGATTGTTCTATGAGAAAATATCACTTTAGGTGAACAATATATTTTCAGGTGTCGGTGCGGTGTTACGAATCCTACTCTTAGTCACTTTTGGAATCTTGTCGTTCAAATCTGTCGAAAATTACATTGCACAAAGGAAAAACAAATTAGTCATCCATGCTGCCAATTGGAGGAGTGGACAAGTATTTGGAATATTATAAAGGGTCAGTAGGAATGAGAGATTGCATTATATATTTTGTCTTTTATTTGGCTAGGTGCCTGCTATTTGTTTTATTTTTCTTTTCTGATGAACATTGTTCATATCCGGTTGTCTCTTGTAAGCTTTTGTAACCTCTTAATACCAACAATGGACAACAAGTCCTTTGATTGTTGTTGTTTTTATGTATGTTAGACATGTGTGTACATTTCTCGTCACTTATATTTTATGATACGTTCCATTATAATATACTATGTGATGTTTGATTTGAAATGAAAAGGATCAATAATACCTGAAATACAACAAAAATCACTACATGTGTATATATATGTATACCGGTATGTACATTCATAGCCATGAGTCCTGAGGGGAATAAATCATCATAATGTAAAATTAATGCTTTCCTGTGTGGAATCATTTGATGACTCAAAATAAATTGAAATTTTAGCCAACATCATTCACAATCTGGATTAATTCAATCATTTCCTACTTGATAAAAGATTCATACTCGACTATATTTTGAATGTCATGGTGATCTTATTCTACATATTTTATCACTATAGACATCCTTATTTAACTCATTTTTATCTGTCTTGGATAACATCCAATATAAGAAATCTCAGAGTCACTTTCACGAACTCAACATGATAATGATTGGTTGCTTGATATTGTCAAAGTACGTGTACGTAAAGAAAGAAATATTACCAACTGATCTGTATATCAAAATCAAAATTCTTCTTTTCTAAAAGTGGCAATTAACACATATGAATACAGTTCAGTTGTACAGGTTAATTTATTATCACAGAGTTTATAAATATTTAGATTATTGGATCCCTATTACATACAATTAAGACATAATGTTTCATTTAATAGCTTTGCAAGTCATAACGACAAACAATTTTCCTTTGTGTTCAAATGATAACGAGCTTCTTGCCTCATATCAAGTTAATTAAATTACTTCTATCGTTTAATTTGTCTTCCTCTATGACAGTCAAATGTTCCAAAAACAGTTAAAGATTTGTTGAAAGTAGGCCAAGAAGTATGGAATTCACACATCAAGAGTGAATTCATCGGCTGACCTTAAGATAGTTGTTACGGTTCTTGAAAAAATATTGCTCTAATGACCCTCGTGCAGGCACCCGATAAGGTGCAGAGTTTGTAAATCTATGAAATCAATGTAATAATATAAACCTTAATGTGGATTAATGTGATATTATAAAAATGTGCACTATTAGCAATCTAGTGTGGCCAGGAGGCAACAAACGTGTCTTGGATGTGGAACCCCCCGGTACAAAGTGCCCCTAAACAGGGAAAAGGGAGAGGAGAAGGGAGAGGAAAAGAGAGGAAAAGGGAGAGGAAAAGAATGATATTCTGCAGTTGTGAGTCGGTCGAAGGAGGTGCACACCGTCTTATTTCTTTGATCTTATATTTGATCCTTTATTTGACCTGATGTATGTTTGATCTCACTCTTATTTTTATTATAATATACTGTACGCATGATTTATTGAATAAAGAACAGATATATATAAGTTGAGTGATTATTATAAGTTTTGGCAAATAATTTTTTAGTCAGACTATGGTGCGCTTAGAGACACCTGTATTAAGCGCCTAATAAATATTGCGTATTATTATTATTATTAAAAGAGAAACAATTCAACAAAATTATTTTTAAAAGCTAGGGATATGATCCTCATGCATATGAAAATGCTGTTTCCAACGCCCCCCCCCCCCCTCATTTTTATTTAAATCCTGGTTATGGATTATGCTCACAGAAGAAGAAGAAATCTAAAAGTAGGTCAAAAATTGTATCAACTCGTAATTGATCTTGGGGTATGGCATACAATACTTCCGCGGAGGAAGCATGATGTGCGCATTCCACCAACAGTGTTTTAGGAGAAGAATCTATGAGAAATATCGATTTCCAAAATGTCACTTACAAGAATACTCATACATAAATCTGTCAAAAGATATCGACAAAAAAGCTCCGTTTTATTGATTTGTCCCCCTGAACTTCAAAATGCTGTCTCGTATCTCCCCAGATTTGCATGTTTGAGGGTATTGGGTCAAAAAAGTAATACAGCAAATCCGGTGACGTTGATTGTGGTATGCATTCAGCAAAAAGTGATTTTTTTTTTTTTCCTTCTTTTTCTTCTCAGATATGATATGCCTTCCTTCCTCCCAATCAAAACAATGTTGTAAGCACATTTCCTTTCCAAACTTGTTAATTCTTTGTTTTATTATACTTATATTCTTTATAAAATCTTACATCGTTTAATTTGTTAATCTAATGCGAATGCCTTCAATCATGCATGGCATCGGCAAATAGGATTCCTTGATGAAACATCTTGTAAACAGTTGGCAAATTTTACATCAACCGTTCTCAAAAGTAACATTGAGTGGGCTCATATTTTGAATTTTGTTATCAATGCATAAGAACTAGATTCAAATAACATTTTCAAAAGAAAACAAAATCTCAAAGCATTATGAAATGCATGTGTGAAAAAGTATGTGTATACTCAAGCAGAAAGTCAATACTACAAGACAATATCAAAAAGGTTTTGTCACATTTTTATAGAAAAGAGGGAATCTCCTTGAAGGCAATAAATAATCATTTTCAGATTCGTCTTCAAATATATTGTTAGAGCTTTCTTGACAATTTTACAAATATGAGTGGAGAACTTTGGAATCTGGATTGATTCAAAGGAGCTCTAAACTCTCACAGATCTCTAGGGCAGTACCCCCAACACTTGAATACATAACATCCCTGCATCTGGAAATTTTACTTGTACAATAGCAAATCCAAAAGAGCACTTGTGTGAATAATCTAGGCCTAAATTTCTCTAATAATCTAGATTTATATATAGCGCTTAATACGAAATACCATCTCTTAGTGCTTTACAGATATTATTACCCTGGTCATCTTCAATCAGGCACAATGTACAATGTGCACCATCTCCACTCCCTGAGGAGCATTCCTACCCTATGATCACCATGAGGGCATATGGCAATTACTAACACAAATGCTTTCATCATTCTACCAGGTCCCCATTTTTTCTCCTGGGTTTGAAGAGGCAAATCTAGATCAATGCCTTGCCAAAGGACATTAGTGATGTGTCGAGGATCGAACCCACAACCTTTGCATTTTAAGTCAAGTGCTTAAACCACTCAACTAAGACACCATTACTCTGCTCTAAAGTCCGGTGTATTTTTAGAGTCATAACACTGCCACAACAAACTAAAAGCAGATACCAATTTGTGACTCACCCGCTGTCGACAATCCCCAGTCAAACAATAGACTATGACTGTAAGGAAGTCAACAGGAAAGAATATTTCTAAATACAGACATTTTGCCATTGTTCCGTTCTTTAAAATTTTTATTAATTTTTCCTCTTCCTATACGTGTGCCTGTGGCTCATATTTTATCTGCTTTCTTACTAACTAAGACCCCGTTCTCACTCACTTTGAAAGTGGTCTTAGTTAGACCGCTCCAGAGGAACGGGTCTTGAGGAACGGTTTGCGAGCGTTCACACTCCGAGCAGTTTTTTATGGCTCAAACCGCTCCTGATAGTTTGGAACAGCAAAATGTTAATGAATTTTTTGTTTTTTTGTTGAAACGCACCAAAAGAGTAAAAAATGTCCTCCTCTAATTCGTAAAAAAAAAAATACATAGAATTTTAACTTTCACCATACTGGAAAGTTTTTTGTTTAATTCACTCTGTTAAAGACTAACAGTGAGCTTTAAAAGAGAGAGGCAATAAATGTTGTCAACATAAGCATTCAAATCAAATTCATTGCAAGATAAAATTCCTTTATTTTCTATTTTTCCAATTTGATGAACAGGATAATGATATATGATTGTCTTTGCACATCCTGTTTTGTAAATGATATGTCTACAAGATTCCTTAGGGATGTTCAGAAATACAAATGACATTTCCCCTTTTCAAAACTCATTGCATACATTTCTTTTGTTTCTATGACAATATTATATTTCAATCAACACTTGCACTCAAATTGACCTTCAGGATATCTTTGCCATTCAAGTTTGAATGACTGGTTGATACTTCATTGTTTTTATTCATAGTTTTCTGATAAAGTGATGCATGAAGAATATTTCACCAGGGAATCTCCTCATAAAATGACTTCATTCCATTTCCCCTCCTCAAAAACCACAGTAAATTCCCCAGACTATTGACCTTTACAGCCCTTTCAAACAAAACATGCCTAAAGAAAGTGTATATAGAAAAGATGACATTGACATAAGTCATTAAATAAGAATATAAGAATATCATACTAAGCACTATCATATCATTGTATCAAATTTTGTAAAACTGATGCTCAACTTTTTGAGATACTTTTCATAAGAATTTTTGTTATGTTGTATCTCATATGGTGGATCAGTTTACACCTTGCTTCAGTGTTCCAAATGACAGGTAGCCGGTCATATTTAGCACATGCTGAAGTATTCAGTGTCCAAATATATGGTTATCATGAAATATGATGTTTAACGGATGTCTGACTGAATTCTTTATCAACTTTTCTTTGGAAATGATACACAAAGCTCTGAATAACTGATCAAATTCTATATCAAGTTTTCTTTTGAAATGATGCTCAAAGCTCAGCTTTGCTTCAGACATCTTACAACATTCAGACATGCAGACAAGTCAGCAATAATTACATATTGTATACTTATTATGTAGTTTGCACAAAAACACTTATACTTTTGCTATTCTGAAAGGGGGTTACAAGACATACAGACTTCAGCAGACAAGTGACCTTTATAAAGCACTATAGATCCCCAGAATTGCCTCCAATCAATACCCATATAGCTGAAAGCCAGCAAAGAGTGAAACTATGATGATGGAGATAGTCTCCAGAAAGTGTCTCCCATTATCGTTAATTCATTTCAACCCTGACAGTTCCATAGGGAGAAGGATGTGATATTTGGGGCGAGGGGTGCCAATAGGGTGAATAGTAAATACTATTGGCTATATTAAAATCTTGCCAAATATCCTGCCCAGGCAATACCACAAGCTATCCACGGGAACGTGGTAAAATAGAAATTATCTTTTATGAGGATTATGTAGAGGTGTCGTTGTCGAGTGGATACGTCACCAGACTATCGATCACAAAGTCCGCGGTTCGAGTCCCGCCGCGGCACTTATGTCCTTTGGCAAGACATTGATCTACATTTGCCACACTCAACCCAGGTGATGTAAATGGGTACCTGGCAGGAATTAATTCCTTGAAATGCTAGAGCGCTGTAATGGCCACTTTGCTATTAAAAGCCAGGGTAATAATTGGGCAGCGCCAGGAGCGTCACGATGTGGCAGACATGTGCGCTATGTAAGAAGCCATTATTATTATCATTATTATTATTATTTACCCTCTTTTTTCTTTAAAGTCCATATCATCCACCAACAGAATACCAGGTAAACTTTTTGGATGTATTTCATAAATATTAGCTTTACACAATTTATATTTTTATGCCATTGGTTCATTCTAAGCTGCACTTGTTTTACACTACAAAGGCAACATCGTTAGTGGGAACAGGAATTACTACAATTTCATCCGCAAGAATTACTTTTAAGATGATGTACTTTGTTTAGAGATTTGATGCATTACAACCAATAAATAAAAGTTTGTGGTAGCTTTTCAAGAGATTAGGGTGATCAACCTCATCCGTGTCTATTCGATAGTTGAGTGGGGAAAAAATCCTGCTGTATTAATATCCATAACCTATAATACAAACCGTTTAACACATTTGTAGAAATGAGTTTTTAATGTCCATATGAACGAGCAAGTTAAACAACTGTTGTTGATATTTGTTGTACAGCACTCCTAAAATGGGAGATCCCATTATAATCTGGACATTAAATTCATAACTTTCTCTCTTTTTGCTAGTATATTTAACTAAATATTAAACTGTCCCTTTATCTAGGTCAACTTCATGTGAAGGTTTGATTCCTTTTTGGCAAGGTCTGCACTGCACATAAAGTTCAGGTCTGGGCCTCGTCTTATAAAGAATTCATAAAAATCACAACTTATTTGCGATTGATTGGAGGACTTGCGGTTTATTTGGATCAATCGAAACTCTTTATAAGACGGGGCCCTAGTAAGGTGGTTGGAAAAGTTTGATCATGTAGCACATACATGATTGGTGTACACTGTGAAGAGCCATCCTTTTCAGGGGACATCTTTTCTATGACACTCTTCCACACTAATGTAAAAGAATGAAAAAGCTCACAAAGTTAAGCTTATTTTTCACCTTTCCCAGAACTTTTTCCTCTTTCATACAGCTTGGTCCCACAGTAGCTGTGCATTCATGTATACATTGTTGACATAGAATTTCCTCAATTCTTCATTTCAATAGCTGTTCATAATGCTATTTCTTGTTTGAAAGACCTAGGGGTGTTTCACAAAGATTCTAAGTCTAACTTAAGTTGGACTTAAAAATTATGGGGAGCTATTTGTAGCCTTAAAATAAAATATATTCAAAAGTATTTTACACTTTTTATGAATCCCCATCCAGAGCATGAAATCTCCTTGATAATAGAAAATATGAATGATTTGAATCAACATTTTATGCCTTAAAAAAAAAACTTTTACAAAATACTTTCATAGATGCTAATGGCTTTCCATAAATGTTAAGTCTAACTTAGAGATAATCAGATAAGTTCACTTTAAGGATCTTCGTGAAACACTCCCAGGTCTGAAGTACCGATATTACCATCACTGAGCATCCTATATGTGGAGTAATACATATATCTTCACTTTTATCTCTAAATTCTGGTTGGATTTTCAGTTCTATGGCAATTTATGAACAACATCAAGGTCAGCGATAAAACTCTGAGACTAAACCTTATTACCGGTACTCACACTCTAACATCACTAGTCATTAATCTCATTGAGTGAGATCGAGGTTGTTTTAATGTGACAACTTTACAGCCACCTCCTCCTATATGAGCCAGAATGACAGAGTCCAAAGAGAGGTTTGTGTCAAAGCAATCAAGAGAATCAGGAGGCATGCAGACCTATATATTCCACTCGATCAATTTCATTCAATTCAATTTCACTCAATTCAAGGTTTATTAGAAAATCTATATATTTGTGACCAACTAAATCATGATAGCAACTACTTTCGAAAAATCAAACCGAGGCGATTTCAATAGCCTTTTGCGTCACCTATTGAAATGTGCAAACATGACAGTGAAGTATTACATAATCTGAACATAATTTCTATTGAACATAATTCAGGGTATTGAAATTGCCCTTGAGGTTTAAAAAAAAATAGTTGTGATCATGTTTTAAGTAGTTACATGACATCAAAACACAAAATTAAATAAATGAGGAACAATTTTTTTTTAATAATGTATTTTAGGTTTGGAAATATATTGAATAAGACATCTGAAATGATCTAACATACTGGTACTATTATATATTTGTTTTCCATGCTTCACCATTTATTGAACTGGTAAATGTGTGCATCTAAAAAAAATCCACTTAATATACCCCTTAAAATCCCCCCCCCCCCAAACAAACAAACAAACAAACAAAACACAAACAAACAAAATATCTAGAATACTATAGATTGTCCATCTGCAGTCAGAAGGTTGTTTTGTTGATGTTTGTTAACTCAAGAATATCTTTTTACACAGTTAATGCTTTTCTGGCTCCAAAAAAATGATATGTAATATAGAAATACATGATTGGAAAAGAAGGGGATGAAACCTGCATGGCTACACTTCAATATCTCTAGAAGACCATTTTATAAGCCTCGCTGCAATACCACAATCCTCTAAATCTACCCCCTTCTCCCTTTCCTTCGCTGACAAGAAAAAATATAAAAGGTTAAAAACATGACTTGGCATTCAATTGGAGTTTGAGCAGACAGGCATACATTATTGAGCATTTTCACAGCTTAAAGATACAAGCTCTGGGGCCCCGTTTTGTAAAAATTGTAAGCAATACGACAATAACAAGTTGCAATAAATAAAATAAGCTATCAGTACTGAAATAAATAATTTCATCGGTTATGAGCAAATTTATCACTGAAATTTAGCAATAATTTAATGTTGATATCAAGCTTCATGAAACAGGCTCTTGTTGTGAAAACCATATCGGAATGAAACATATGATCTTATACTGTTCCAATATGATGCCCACTCCATGATATCCAAAGCATCAATATTGGAAAGGAACTCTACATTAAGGCTATTGCTAGATCTGGCTAGGCTCCTAAACTTTAATTAACTGTTAATTAAAGTGACTCAGTAACATTGCCTCAGATTCTGAAACAAAATCCTGGATTTAGTTCATGCTGAAACCATAATGATAAACCTTTAGGTCAGTCTGGAATCCCATGTCTTTTACAAGCCGATCGCCTTTCTGATTATCAAGATATTTATGATTGGAAATCAAAATTTCATTATTCGTTTTCCTTAAGGTTTTTATAATACTACAGTCTATTGGGGAAAATTAGTATGGTAAAACCGGTCACTCAAAGATTTTCACTTTTGAAGCAATTAATTATCATTTTGAAGCGCAATTTTTTTAGGGCTTCAATATTACACCATATATCACAGACACTGATAACACGTAGGGCCATGCATCTCAGATTTAACATTGTTAAATGATGCCTTTAAGCAGTACAATGCCACAGTGGTTGGTTGTACTAAGTGTGATTCAACAGGTGCCCAATAGTTTTGTAAGTATTGGTCCAAAGTTAAGGGGTTACAGTTTTAAGTAAACCCCCATATTATGTTTTTTTGGAGGGTATGTAATGTAACAGACTGTGATGACCCTTTCTTGAAGAGGGTCCTCAGAGTACAGTCAAACCTGTCTATAGCGACCACCCAAGGGAAACACAAAAAGTGGCCTTTGTAGACAGGTTCCTTTAGTACATGTTTCAATGAGAAACCATTTTCAAGGGAAACAACAAATGTGGCCTTTGTAGACAGGTGGTCTTTGTAGACACAGGTGGTCACTAAAGCAGGTTTGACTGTATTTTGAAGAAAAAAAGTCTCAAATTAAAAAAAAGTAAAAACTCTTTGTTTCCTTGTGAAATATTATGTCCAGAACAGAGATTTTTATAACTATAAACTGTGCCATTACCTTTTCTTCCTTCCCTTACATTATAAGCGAATGAAAAGTGAACAGAAAAGTAGTTCCTGCATGGCCATAAGCAGAACTTCTTTTGTTTTCCCTGGTTTTGTATTTCTTGTCAAATTTCAAATGTACATCTATTTTGGGGTTAAATTTGCTTATTTCTCATTGATGATTAGTCTTAATAAAAAAAAGAGTCTACACAATAAGCTGGTTGTTTTGTCCTTGTAATTTACATGGCTCCATCACTTATCAGACCCAGGAAATTGGTATAATGTAATTTTAAATCACAGCTGACTAGTGACATACCGGACGCCGCATGAATGAAAATATGTTATGGACGGTGATTTGACAGTGTTCCGACATCTGCTCTGTCAATAATCTGTATAACTACTATGTTTATTTTTTTAATACAATTTTTGTAATTTAGAAAAGTATCACCTCTGGAAAAATGTTTATTACCGGTATATTAAAAAACATATAATTAATTTTGTGGTATAAGTATTATTTATATGTTTTTATTTATTAGTATTATTCAATTAATAAATGATGGAGAAAAAAATATATACAAACAAACTAACAACAAAACCTTCCTGGGAACGACCTTCATTAAAAAACACAACTGCACAAAGGGCACCAAGCATTATGCATGTAGGTCACGACTAATGGCTTGGTTTTATTTATTTTACTTTGCTCAATATTCAGCAAGTTTATAGTTTTTACTAAAAGCAACTGGCATGTATCATGTATTTGTATTCTTCAACAGTCAATGCACATTTTATTTGGTTGTGTGAGAATTACTTTTTCATCATGATCAAAACTTTAACTTTCTTTTAAAAGTAATCAACCCCACTGCAAGAAGAGAATCAGATATCTCATGAACATAACAAATTTCTCAAGTTCATGAATCTGGGTATAATTGGATCAAATTCACTTTCTGATTACTGTCAAACAACACCATTATGTCATTAAATGTAGAGCTGGTATAGTTGAGCGATTTAAGCACTGGACTTGAAATGCACTAATGTCCTTTGGTAAGGCATTAATCTACATTTGCCATTCCATACCCAGGAGAGAATTGGGGACCTGGTAGGATGACGAAAGCCTTTGTATTAGTAATGGCCATATGCCCTTAACCATAAGGTAGAAATACTCCCCAGGGAGTGAAGATGGTGCATTTTATGGACGAATGAATCTGTCGAGGCGATGACCAGGGTAATAATATATGTAAAGCGCTAAGAGATGGTATTTCATATTATGCGCTATATAAATCCAGATAATTTTTTTATTATGATTGAAGGTAGTTTTTAGCCTTTTGAAAATCCGGCTCTACATTTTTCTTTACAAAATTGGAAATATGATGTAAAACAAGATTTTATGGGTGTGATTAGTTTATGGCACCCTTTTGGAATTATTGTTCTTGGTACAGTAAAGAACTAAATTAATCATACTCCTTGTACATTTCATTTTTCATAACCCAAGAATGAAAGGTAGGCTGGTTGAATGAGGGCCTTTGTTGAATATTTTCAGATGTTAGCTTTAATATGTCACATTCTCAAGAAACAAAAATCAGGACAATTAAATTTTTCACTTACTTAAAAGATTACAAAACTTGGCAAGGGTATGAATAATTTAGTTGTTACCACAGTAACTGTATGTGGTCTATGTCTTGGTGGTTCCTCGTACTATGATACGAATAGAATACTTAATACATTCTCACGATGAGGCTGAACATGAGAGGCTCACATGCAGAAAAGATACGTGACTAGAGTATCTAAGAAGATCCATCCATCAGAAGGCTATGTTCAAAATCAGTGGTAGAGAAGGGAATATTCACAGGGGGTGGGGGAGGGGGGCAATCTACAAAAAGAGAATGATGTGACGATTTCAAAATTTCAGAAACATTTTGACAAGGACAGTGGTAGGAACAGGTTGTATGCTAACCTGTAAAACAACACTCTTCCAATCTGATCATTTTTGCAACAGGAGGGAGACACTACCGCACTGCCCCCCCCCCCCCTAGCCCATTACACCTACACCATGATACATGGATAAATATTTCTCATTCTATAAATCACCTTTTACCAATATTTTAAAAATCCTGATAAGTTTTCATTAATCTATCTCCTCAAACAATTTCAATAAAACGTGAAATCTACAAATACATTTGTCAAATTCATTAACAAACAGTTTTACCGAGAATGAATTTTCACTTACCCTGATAAATTTGATAAAATCCTGAGTAATAGATTTCCAATGTATGACAAATGGCACAGAGACAGGAAGGGAAATATCTCATCCACTTTCTAAGCCCAAAGCAGAGAAAATACACACTTCAAACTATTTGACATCGATCCACCACGCAACGGCGGGCCCCTCGAAGAGAGCTCGCACCGTAAATACAAAAATCCATCTTTCGACATCATCGTTGCATTGCTAAGTCATGTGCGTCCATATCCCCCCAGAACATGAGACAAGTGAAAAAGAGCAATAACCCGCTCTCGCTCGCTAACCCACTCTCGCTCGCTCTCTCGCTCTCTCTCTCTCCTTTTCTCTTTTCCTATCTCTCTCGCTAACCAACTTGCTCGTTCTCGTATGGAGATCACCGACAGATTAGACAGCGGAGAGAAGAAAACTTTGAAATGGGGACCAACTCTAGCTCGAGCCGGGAACATACAGTCATCATTGTTGCCATGACGACACCCAAGTTCCTGTCACGTGATCGCTACCAGGGAAGGGTTAGTCATACCTCAGCTTTGGGGGAAGCACTAAGATCTCAAGATGATAATAAGGAAAGACTCAGACAGACAGACACACACAGAGAGACAGACAGACAGAGAAGACGATTAAAGGGGCATACAAGACCAAGAAAGGGGGATACAGGTTGCATACTTTCATGATGCTTGCGACTTCAAGAAACCTGTGGTACATGTGTGTGGACATTAGATCAATCCTAAATCGAAACATGGTAAAAAACTATTCTGGATCAACTGACCTAAGAGTGTTGTTATAAAGTTTGCAGCAATGATGTATTTAGAAGACAAGACAATGACTTTGAAAGATCTAATTACTCTCTCATCCCCTCCCACACTCTCTCTCTCTCTCTCTTTCTCTCTCTTTCTTTCATTGTATCAATATCTTTTTTTGATATCACATACCAGTACCTATATGTCTCAACAATCCATCTTTGCCTGAATTTCCTGAAAGCATTTATAATATATCTTTCTTACTGCATATCACAATTAAAAAGGCATTCACAAAATGTCAATTCCACATTTGTATTTATAAGGCACAAAATTAAGTCTACACTTGCATATTTTAAAGGGCACTTTTGTACTTTCATGTTCAGGTGGTTTTCATGATGTTCTCAGAAAGATATTGACCACAATGACATAACCACATCACCCTCCTTTCAATGAACATTTCTCTAATCTAACATCCTCTTTCACACAAGAGGAACGTTATACAATTTTTGTTATTAACGATACCCCAAAAATGAAAAAATAAATTAAAAATCACTGTATACAGTGTATAGTGACATTATCTAAAGCAATAAACGGTTTGGGGGAGGTCAGATTACATGTTTAGCATCGGTCATATCACCATGTTCTGATAACAAGCCCCAGTGCCCCATCTAGGTAGCTGATTGACATTTAAGATGTTCACATAGGCAATGGTCTCTTATTCTGTCTATGAGTTTTTGTATACATGTATGGAATATCGCTCAAACCTCAGTTTTTCTTTATGACACATTTGTATAGGCCTACAGTTTCTTGTTATAGAGCATTCACACAACAAAAATCAAAAAACTCATTTTTGGAGGGTCTGAATGAGCATTTTCCTACTCCTCCGCAAAGCTGACAGCCTCAAAGATTATTGCAGCATAAAAACCACAAGTGTCCTGGAAACTAAAGTGATCTGGCTTCAGCCACACTTCACTTCACAGGGAGAATATGTATAAAACAAGGTAATGCTTGTCTATTTCAATATTCCATCACAACCTTTAGATCCCCTTGGATTGAACACTTCATGTGATCCCGCCCACAGCAACTATCATATGACCATGAATATAACAAATACTTCAAGATCTACATCATATATATTCATGGCACTGCAAAAAAAGAGGGGCTTTCCCTAACAAGCCTAGCATTCCAATAAGTCCTTCATTTTCGCGTGGTGAATTGATTTCACAGCACACCTCTCAGCGAAAAAAATACATGGGGGCTCGGGCGAATTAGCCCCCGAAAAACCCAAAAGAGCCCCGAAAGTAAAAAAAAAAAAGCCCCTAAAAATTTGCATAGAGTTCAATGCAAAACAAATTAAAGAGTGGTATTTTCATGCAAGCAAGCTTGAAAAGTAGCCCCCAATTTTTTTTTTATTAATTTTTTCCCTGACACCTCTGTAACTTCTATTCAGAGGGGCATCAAGGGAAGCAACTCGGTGATAAAGCATATGAGTTAACACCCTTCTGGCTCCACAAGCCGACGAGATAAAGCAAGTTAACTACTTTATATGTCATCATGATGTTGCCTATTTGATGTGGTAAACACTAAACAGCGAGCAAGGATCCCAACGTATATATATTAGGCCTAATTTATATAATGATTTTTAAATAATTATCAGTTGACATGGAAGATTCTAGGTCCGTTCTTCCTGATGATTCCTAAGTCCGGTGGCATTAGCAGAATGCAGGGGACGGGGGAGACGATACTTCCCTTCCAGTATAAGTCCCGCGGGTCAGGTTTCTAGGAGTCTATGAGTGTGTCAATATCAATTTTTAGCCCTCAAATTTAGAAACTGATTTATCAATGAGAAAAGATTAAATTTAAGGTCTATGACATCCATATATGCAGGGACTGGGGAGACAATGACTCTCTTCCCATTAAAAACACAGGGATAAGGTTTCTACTTGTCTATGAGGGTGTCCATGCGAAGTTATTTCCCCCCTGATTCAATACACATCCTGGGTTTTAATGATTTTAACATCATGTTTCATTACAAAAATTGATGGACAAATCAAGTTCATATTTTAATTAGGAAAGACATATATTAGCTGATTACTCTATGTGACCATAATAAACAGGTGGCCTTTCTAAAGAGTTGGCTGCTAAGAGACAGGTTTGACTGTATTTTAATTACTGACAAGGCTACCCTGGTTTAAAAACAACAATGAATGAATGAAAGAAATAACTTTATGAAACCTAGCTTAGCCTACACCAAAGTAGCTCCCCCTACCCCAAAACCTTAGATAAAAGAAAGCACAGAGCAATTGTCATATCACCGGAATAAAACTTGGGATAGACACACTCAGGAAGCCTAGGCACTGCACCTCCTGTACACATAATGTGAACTTCCTACTAGGTGAGGAAACCATGCAGAGAGGTCTACAAGCTGGAGAACAAAAGATCATGAAGACATTTTTTTCAATATAAGGCATGGAGTATTCAAAGGTGACACCCAAGCTCACTTGTGAAGCAACAGAAGTAACAATAAAAAATTATTTTAAAAAAAAAATCTAAAAAAAAAAATCGCTTGCATGAAGATTCTTGCAATTTCCACAAATTTGTTCACCTGCACAAAATGAAAACGTGAACAGTTATTTCTTTTCATAGAAATATTTTCAGTTATCTTTTCCCCAACTATACATCGCTTCAGTGCTGCAGAATTGTCTCATGGCATTCCTTTTCAAACATTTACATGTACATGTACATGGGGCAGTTTGGTATTTCATTCTTTTTCATTCTCATGCCAACACCAACATGGAAGCCCCAAGGTTCCTGGAGGATATTAAGTCAGCTCTATTTTCAGCAGTCTTGGCAAGAAAAATACCAAGGAACATATCTTTCATTTCCAATTCTAATGATCCCTCCAGTCCAAGAAAGTCAAGTAGAATGTGAGCGGAGGAAATTTAATCACATGTAAGGGTATTAGGCCTTATTAGATATCCGAAGAGAAGAGGAGAGAAAAGGTGAAAGAAAACCGAGCTTAAAGAGGGTTGGGTACTGGTAAAAGGATATATCTGTGAGGGGCATTATTTATAACTCAGTTTCAAGTACCCAGTTTTAAAGATAAAGACCAGTTATGGTCATGCGATTGCATTGTGAAAGAAACGTTGTGGAATCGATCAGAAAACGTTGATTATCTAGCATATAAGTATTGGTGTGTACTGCAAGGTTCTGGAATCATCAAAATGATAAGAAATTTGGCCCAGTCTTCGTAAAGTTACAAGCACTGTATATGGGACTACGCACACGTGTGCGACACATGCGTTTATCTCTCACATCCCAATAGATAAATTAATTTACCAAATATATCAATTAGTAGGCGGTTTCCCGGCAATTTTTTTATCATCATGTATTAATCAAAACATATTCTTTCACATGATTGGTAATAAGAGCTTCCATTTCATTTTTTGAAATTGGGGCGTTTGCAATACTGGTCTTTACCTTTAAAAAAAAAAAAAAAAAATTGGGGGGGAGAGGGCATTGACCTCAAGACAGGCCCCATTTCCAGGGCTCAACACTAACAGGCATCCAGGACCCTAAAACAAAGTCAAGAGTCTCAGGATCCAAATTTTGATATTTTTTACACAGAGCTCTTGCATACAGACTCCCAAAAGTTCTTCCTAGACTTCCCTCACAAAGAGTACAAAGTGTGGAACCCTGCTATTTGAATTAAATCTAAATGAAATTTGAAAATTAAGGAACTATTTGGTACGAAAGTGTGTTGAGATGTGGTTATCTTAACATATTGTACAAAGTACAGGAAGCAATGTCTTGCATCTAGACAAACTGTACACTGTAGCTATATAAGCAAATGATCATTGCAAGATTCAAACTAGTATTTATTTCCTTAAAATCTATGCACGATCTGGAAAGGGTGGACATCTCTGTCTTCATTGATAAAGAATTAGATAAGAGTACATTCATCAGGCTTCATTCAATCCATTTTCATTAGCAGAAATAGATCCTACCTTAAAAAGAATAAGAAAGAAGAAGACAAAGGGGGAGAGATGGGACAGAAAAGGGGTGAGAAGGACATGAACAAGGAGAAGAAGGAACAACGAAATGAAAAGAGGGAGAGTCGTCAGATTGAAACCAGAACAGGGAAAAGGGTAGTGAATAAAAAGAAGTAAAAGACATAAGAAATGAAAAAAGAGAAGGAAAGGGGCAAAAAGGTGAGAGAGAAACAATCAGTGAATCTGTACAGAGACAATCCTTTCCTTTGACCGGTTTTCTTTGACCTAATGAGGACAATCCTTTCCTTTGACCGCTTTTCTTTGACCTAATGGAAATCATTTTGTTGGCAACCACCTTTGGATTTACTGGGAAGAGTTGGGAAATCCGTTGACTTTTAATTGGTGCCTTACCACTAATCACCTAATTACAATGGCCTTTAAAACCAATTTAAAACAATTGGAAGTCCTAATTCCCCTGGATTATGAAGTACGCTCACTTTAACATGATTAGGCATATCATCAGTTCATCGCATGTTGGTGAAGTGAAACTTGAAAAAATTAACCCATTGAGAACAAAATTGTTCACATTTAGCATGCTTTTAATAGCATTTAGTTTATTCCAGAGTTATATCAGGCTCAGAATTTAGTGGATTAAAATCTCACTCATGTTCTTCCCTTCTCCTTTACCTGATCATATATCCACTTCCTATGTTTTTCCAGATCATGCTTGTCTAGTTAACATTAAGTTGAATTGTAAATAATCTCCTTTCTTGCAACCTATCTTGTTTTGAATACCCCTCCCTCCCCCCCCCCCTCTCTCTCTCCCCCCCCCCCCCCCCCCTCTGTCTCTCTCTCTCTCTCTCTCTCTCTCTCTCTCTCTCTCTCTCTCTCTCTCTCTCTCTCATTCTGTTTATTCCTCCTTTCCATTGTCCCCTTTTTGAATTCTTCCTTCTCCATACATTTACACTTTTTCTCCTTCATTCTCTCTTCTCCTCTTTCCCTTCTTTTCTCTTTTCTCTCCGTCTCATTTCTCTCTTTCTCCCCTTTCTATCTCTCAATCTCTATTTCCTTCAAATCCCCTCATATTGATTCCACAATTCTATTTTTCTCCCTTCTCTCCTTCATCCACGTCCTCCTTTTTTATTTCTCTCGTTTTCTCTTCCTTACATTCCTTTCTTCTCTCTCTCCCCCACTCTATCTCACTTCATCATGATAATCCTGTCCTCCCCCCTTTTCATTTTCTTCACATTCCCCCCCCCCCTCTCTCTCTCTCTCTCTCTCTATCTTTCTCTCCCCCTCTCTCTCTCTCTCTCTCTCTTTCTACATCCTTCTCTAACTCTTCCTTTCACCACTCCCTGTGTCTCTGCACTATCTAATTCAGACTTACCAAAATTAGACATATGAGGTAATAGTTAAAGCTGCTAATGAAGAACGATTAACACAGGAACCAATACTCATTTCTCAAAAGGAAATGTTCTGTCCCTGTGTATCATCATCTAGTTTGAAGGACCGAACCTCAAGTGAGTATGTCATTTACCTTTTCTGGATGAAAATGAAGTATTTTTCCATTTTTCCATCTTTCTCTTGGAATTCCAAACTTTACGAACAATTAATTGAACAAAAACTGAGCTATATACATAAAATGAATTTATAAAACAATGCAATTAATGAGATAATCATAACTTGTGTGAATGAAACTCAAACAGAAGATAATTGGCAATAAGGCACCCCAAACAAATTATTTGGTTGTCCTTGATCGCTTTTCTGGAGGAGGGGCGGGAGGGTAGATTTTTTTATTTTTTTTTAATTTCATTTCATTTTTGGGGGGTCTTTTTTGATTTATTTTTTCCCCCATTTTTTTAAAACAAATATTTTTCCATAAAAAAACAAAAAATCATTGGGATGTCAAGCATTAAACAAACAAATTCAATAAAAGACTTTAATATGGTAAAAGACTAATTTAATGTACAATGAATATCAAGACCAACACAGAAAGTATTTTTGGCTATGAAATACAGCACCTTTTAAATCCCCACTGTACTACTTATAGCTACTTGCGCCCTCTATATAGCAAACAATGCCTAATCGGTGACCATTGGTCCTCCATGATCCTCTTTATCTTATGTTAACTGAGAGTTGATTTGATGAGATAACCACCTGTCCAGTGACCTCGCACGTGGTCTAATGGCTTTAAAATGAGTTAAAGAATGCTCAGAACCTGATTTGAATGAACGGCATTTTGACATAGAAAAATAAAAATGGCAATTTTTAAAAAATACAGAATTGCGTACCGAATAGTCCAAACTGGCAATGGGACGGATTTTGATCCTTGCAAAATGCATAAAATGGTATGTTTGGCGCTTAAGATTGCTCCCACCAAAAAAATTAATTTTTAATTTTTAAAAAATCAAACAAATTATAAACAAATTATAAAAATTATAAAAACAATAAAAAATAGGGCGGCCCGAAAATGACGAGCGGGCGATAGAGGACAGCCAATTTTTTTTGGGGGGGCCCAACAGATACATTGTGTATCCACAAAAAACAAGCACAGATATGTCATTTACAACACATATTAATAATAAAAGTGCAAAATTATAGAGCGCATGTGCCCACCGTCCAATATTCATGTATAACAAAGGGTTTGAACTCTATACATAGACCATAAGGCTATACCGGTACTTTCATTGGTCAAACGATATAGCGGCTATTACAAGGATCATAAGAGTATCCTGGTTCACAGACTTCCGGGCCAAAGGTCACTTGAGGTGAATTTCAAAATGCAATGCATCCATCAGACAGGGATGTGTACAATGCAAAATGACAGCACCTCCCTGAACCCCCACCCCCCATCACCACAAAGACCTACTGGTATACAGTCATATTTATTGACACGCAGCAGCTTGACATTAACAACAACATGAATATTACAATTGCAGCTGCTGTACACAACAAACACACACACACACACACACACACACACACGCACACCCGCCATCTGAATACAACGCACTTGAGTGAACACTGGATATTGGCATTGAAAATGCTAACTTCAGCGGAAATTTTGTGAATAACAAGGTCTTGGTTATGAATCGTTGCCCAATGGTAAGGAATTTTACATACAGCTGTACGTCTCATACTATTTATATTTTATCAAATGAACGTGCAGACAGTAGAAAAAGGTATCGTGAGGAGAATAGAAATAACCATGGTACGGAAGATGTGTTATGTGAAACTGTCCGATAGATAGAACGCAAGTGAGGTCATTGAAAGGTTGGGTCTGGAAGTGGACGTGGTAAAGAGAAATGCATTGACATGGATAGGTCATGTATTGAGAAGGGAAGAGAAGGCATGAGAAAGAGAAAAATTGGGAAAAGAGGAACACTGTGCAGGGGGTACAGGGGGCAATGCTCTGCCTGGAGCTAAAGGCATTTTGGCAAATAGGATCCCCAATTGGGAGCTCTGAAGTATAGTATATAGCACACACGAACAGACCACCACTCTCTCACATACAATCTATAGTGAGAAGCTAGTTTGCTGGTAGTTAGCCAACGAGGCTACTTGCGCCAGCGGCAGGTGCGTGTTAGGATTCTGGGCGGCTAGCTTGTTGCCAAAACAATTGTAGATCGTCAGCTGGCAAAAATGAAAGTAACTACAGTCAAGAGCATCAGAGGTGTTCTTAAATTGTCTGTAATGCACTTAGTATTTTTAGAATTTTTAGACTCATGTAGGATGGTTACGGCATACGGCTGGACCACATAACATATTAAAAAAAAGATATTCTTCCACTTGGCCATATCCATGCTGTGGGCATTTCAGTGCCAACTCACCACAAAAGGGGCATTCACATTTCTGTACTTGTGCGACAGTGCCATCTAGTGCGCCGCATAAATGGCCATCATCGGATAAAGAATTCATCCTCGTTTATGCTGGCAAACCCTGTGATCGAGGGGTTTGCTCAACAAGCGCATCCCTCACGTTATCGTAGGTTTGTCTTAGGTTAAGGTTTAGGGTCAAAGTTAGGGTCGAAGTTAGGGTCAGGGTTAGGGTTAAGGTATAAGTAAGGGTTAGGGTTAAAGGGATCCAGTAACTTTGTCTCAGATTCTGAAACAAAACCCTGGACTTAGCTCATGCTGCAATCATAATTATAAACCTTTAGGTCAGTCAGGAACCCCATGACTTTTACAAGCCGATCGCCTGTCTGATTATCAAGATATTTATGATTGGAAATCAAAACCAAATTTACGTTCGGGAAAAATAAGTATGGTTAAACCGGTCACTCAAAGATTTTTACTTTTTTGAGGCACTTCTTGATCATTTTGAAGCGCGATTTTTTTTTAGGGCTTCAATATTACACCATATCACAGACATTGATAACACATAGGGCCGTGCATCTCAGATTTAACATTGTTAAACAATGCCTTTAAGGTTTAGGTCAGGGTTAGGGTCAAGATAAGGGTCAGGGTTAGGGTCAAGATAACGGTCAGGGTTAGGGTGAAGGTAAAGTATAGTGTTTGGTCGAGTGCTGAAGTTAGAAATTTGGTTAGTGTAGGAAATTTATTGCAGAAAAATCGTCACAGGAGCATGAGACGTACAACCAATAACAGCTATGGAAATCTGAAAATAGCTCTGGAAAAAGCTATGGAACAGAAACAACAGAATATCGGTATCTAGAATCCCTGCGAGAAATCTAAAAGTTAAAGCATGTCTAAAAACTTAACTGCAAAAGATGCAAAAGTGACATTGACTAAAGGAACTCTAGGATAGTCAGGTAAATTAACTGCTGTCGGTGCTGTGATGAGTGATTAGGATTAAGAAGACTTATCAAAGGAACTATCACTCAATTCTGGATGAGATCATATTACTCCTAAAAGGAGTGAAAATGTGCTGGATCCAAACATGAGCCTGTAGACATAATGTACAATTTTGTTATCGATTAAACAAGAATTTGTAGAATTTCTGGATTTTAATTGACTAAAAATGGCAAAAAACTCACAATTCTAAGCAGCAGGACGAAGCAGCAGAACAGAGCAGCAGTAACAGCAACGGAAAGATTTATATTATTACAATATGAATATCATTGATTTTAGGAAATATGTCATTATGCAACTCCAGGAATTGAACATGCTCTGGCATCACAAAATAATCTGCACGTGTCATGGGTAATTTATACATATTATACATTTTACATATATTCGAAGTGAGAAGTTGAATAAATGAACTTGATAGCATAGAGTGCATGATGCTAATTATATCACGAGTGCTAGGTGATTAACAGCTTAATTAATGTCGCAGGATTAGTCCAGCCAAATGATATTTAAGAACGCTTTGAACGTACTGTGTGTTGATAAAGTACTTTTATAGTAATATTTCTTGTGTGGAATGTGAAAATGTTATAAATAAACTTGCAAGGCCAGTCAAAGAGAGAAAAAAAGAAAAAAAATAATTCTAAGCCTTTGGTGGGCGTGAATCATAACTAAGTGAGTGGGTGCCAATTGAATCCAAGTTATTTAAACAAAATATTCTTAAAGGTAATACAAAGTTTTGGTATGGGGTCATGAATTTGGTTCAAATGAGCATATTGGAAGGGGCCAAACTTTCTCGTGCTTAAAATACATCCACAGAGTCATCGAAATATATCAAAATGGTAAAGAATCACTTTCCAGCCAATTTTTTAATTTCCCAAAATCGTATTACCTTTAATGCTGGCATACTGTACTTATAACAGCTCAATGATGTAGTAAGTGATTGATCCTATATACTTAGTTTTCTTTCAGAAAATCTGATAAATCAGGTATTCCCTATTACTGTTAAAGCTTCTCAAAAACAGTTATACCCGGGTAAGTTACAATGTTCCAATTGTGCGGGGGAAAAGGCCATCTCAATTCATGTCCTTTGCTGCAATCTTTTAAACTTAATATACAAATCTTACCTTTTGAATTATCATATAACTTAAACATTGAGCTATTTGCAATATTTTATGTTATTTTGTGCTATTTTGTCTGGGTTTTTTTTTTAATGTGCTTTTTTCTTCTTTTTTGCTGTGATTTTTTGTTTCGTATAATTGTTTCTTAAATTGCAACTTTTGATTTGTGACAGTGATGAATGTTCATACTGGGAGTAGCCTTGACAGGTCAATGGCCTTTGCTACTCCCCTCACATCACAGTACATGTATATGCATCTTTCTTAATTTGTTTCATTTGTTGTTTTTTCTGTTCAATGTTCTTCTTAAAATGTTTCTTTCTTAAAGCTGATATTATAAGCAAATAAATGTTCCTTAATTTGGTACCTACGGCAAGCATATGTTATTTATAAGTTTTTCAATTACATAGCATATCACAAAAAAAATCTGGCTACTCGAAATCCTCAATTGAAATGTCGAAAATATCCGCCTCTCTTTGCGTAGAAAATCAGTCACGGAGTTGGTCTACTATATATGACATCACGTCCGGGAAAGAGTATATTCACGTACCCGGATGTTCCATAGCAAACATGTGCAGAGTGATACGATTTTCTGCTTATTTTTGTTTCAAAGGCTGAAAAGTCTAATAAATCATAATTCTATGTACAATTCTTGACCTTCCCCTAGTACTTCATAGTATTAATATCATTTCCCCCTTTTAAAAATTATGACATATACATGCCAACGATGTGCTATTAGTCGATATTTTCACCATGTAATTTTTGTTTTGGTGTTGAAATCGGCCCAGGCACGGAGTGAACAGTAGCTGTCTACCCATGCACAGTTCATTACCATACAGCGATCTCCCGATGGTTTCTTCTTCCTTTTTCCCATGTCTTTCGCCTTCCTTGGCCCTGAAGATCATTCATCTACCAATTCTGACACCGGTAGTCAGGAGCAAGTCTTTGTTAGTTGTTTTTCTTAGCTGGCAACGTCGCTTTCATTCTCTTGCAATTGCCGATAAACATATAACTAGCACACGTACGTTCCATCACAAGCAAGCAGCGCCTAGAGCAGCGGCTTGGTCTTACCTCCCGATTCGGCTCGCTTCACGAACGTTCATGCAAGAGCCGCATCACTAGCCAAAATATTATAGAGGAAGCGCGCTTGCATGAGCTCGTTCAAGTTTGATATTTTACAACATAAAATGTTTAACTGGTACTGTATCCTTTTTGAGGCAGTCACACACATCTATGATAAGTGCTATCATAGTCATAGTCATATCATATCATAGTCCTATTCGTTTTACAAAACTGCTCCTGTATCTTATCTGATGACAAGATAATGCATCCGCCTATTCATACGTGCACGATTTAACCTTGTTTCCTAAGCAGTAAACTCGTCTTAAATCTCTACCAAATAGGTGAATATGAGGATATAAAAAGAAATCAGCGACTGGAAAATGTTGCTTCGTTATTCTTCATTCAAATGAAAACAGAAAATCCATTACCGGTAAATATACTCCTTGACAACAACAAATCTAAGCTCTGACAAGATAGCATTTACGTAGGGATATCACTGCCATTCACTCTCACTGAGCCCATGAGTCCCGTTCGTGACGTCACGGATAGAGGCCCGACTCTACATGCACTTCCGGGTTTCAGACTAGATAGTTTGGTAGAGTTTACTCGCATAAATTCACCATTCTAAATTTTTTTTGGTCAGTTGGACACCATTTAGTGTTATTCTGGGGGTTAAAAGCTTTCTATTGATGTAATTATCTCAATATTTGGGATTGTCTTAGAGTATCAACTTTAAGTTTCTGCACAGTGAAAAAAATACACGGGCTCGGGGCGAATTAGCCCCTGAAATGCCAAAAAGAGCCCCCGAAAGTCATAAAAGAGCCCCCAAAAATGTGCATAAGAGTTCAATGCAAAACAAATTAAAGAGTGTTATTTGCATGCAAGCAAGCGTGAAAAGTAGCCCCCGATTGTTCATGAATTTAAAGCTGAATTTGAAATTGAATTTCATAGCACAGGTATTCTGATTGTGTTGAAATACCATCATGTACACATACAGTATATCAGAGCAATATCATCATCATGTACTTGAAAATCCGAATTTGGCATATTACATAAGAAACCAGAATTTGATTTTCTGATGTTGAAGGTAATACAAAGTTTTGGTATGGGGTCAAGAATTTGGGTCAAATGAACATATTGGAAGCATGCGATCCTACAATATTCAGTGCTCGTTGTCGCAGTTTAAATCGGTCTAAAGTTACGAATTGTAAATAATAAACTCTTCATGTTGTATAGCTCCCTCTCATGGTCAAGATATTAATTAAGCTATAAAACAATGCTTTTTGACTAAAATCGACCGAATAGCTTTTCTCGTTTGGAAATCATATCACAACTACCTATTCTGAGATTCTCATGATCGTAGCTACCATTGTTATTCGATTTTTCTCGAAAGCAGAAGCGTTTTAGGGGCTAAATTTTCTAGTGCTTATAATTACATCCACAGGGGCATCCAAATATATAAAAATTGTAAAGAATTACTATCCACCTAATTTTCAAAATTTCCCAAAACTTTGTATTACCTTTAATAGTTGCAAGTGACTATGTAGATCTATGCATGCATTTCAATGGGCAGAAACATTTGATTAGCCTGCATTTGAGGATTGGGTTTGATAATATTTCTATAACTTCTCATATTACAGTGCTGTGGTCAGATCCTGAATGTAGCCAAATTGAGACTTCTTTGAAATCATGAAAGCAAGTTCTTTGTAATTGCATAATGGATTAATTAATGGATTAATTAAAGAGAAGGTTGAGTTCTGGGAAGAAGTGAAAAATAATTTGTGAGCGTTATCATTCTTATTATGCAAGTGTGGAAGAACATCAGATAAGACATGTTCCATGAAAAGCATGGCTCTTCAAATGCCTTCATATTCTAAATATGTCATGTAACATTGTAAAAATCCAGGGTAGGATTTTTACACCACGTGTTCGTGTAGTCCCATATACATCTTTCTATGTACAGTGTTTGTAACTTTACCAAGACTTGGCCAAATTTCTTATCATTTTGATGATTCCAGAACCTTGCAATATACACAAATTCTTATATATATGCTAGATGATCAAGCTTTTCTGGTCGATTCCACACCGTTTCTTTCACAATGCAATCGCATGACCATAACTCAACTTCATCTTTAATGCATTAGTCCCCCAGAAATACAGATGTGATTAATTAACATTAATGAAATTGCTAGTTCTACAGTACTTTTAAATGAATGATAATGAAATGAATCCATGTCTCTACATTGTAATGAGAACAAGGACTAACAATACCATGCTCTTTTCTTCTTCTTTTTTGTGATTTATTTTGGTAATACTATGTAATCTTCTTACCTTTGAAGAAGATATCATGTTCTTCATCCCAAAAGACATACAGCCAATGACATCATCGAACCTGCAATAATACGAGAGAAAGAAAAATCAAGCCCCTTCTTGAAACAAAACTTTATGTCGTGACCCACTCATGAATGGGTTTAACTAAAGCTGAACTGACCACCAACACTTATTTTTAAAAATTCACAAAATGCGTCAAATTTATTAAAAAATTTCACGTCTTATAATTAATTATATGTATGAGAATCAGGAACTTTAAACTTTTTAGACAATTTCTGTGGCTGCTCTCGATCATATTTCAATACAGATGACACTTGATGAGGATGGGACATTGTGTGGTCACCCACAACCAGAGGGGTAGCATGGTTCCAGCCATTGAGAAGGGGGAGGGGCACTCATGTCCTGGGGGGGGCACTAGAATTACATTTACAAGGTTGACAAAATTAATGAAATGGATGAAAATATGGCTATTGAGTAAGGGGGATGTGGAAATTGGTTGTATCATCTCCTTTTCTGGTTGCTTCCCCCTATTTTGATCTCATTTTGGTTTTTGGTGCAGTTTTTTGGTCTCATTTTAATTGGGGGCATGTGCTCCTTGAACTCCCCCCCCCCCCCCCTCGCAGCTACACTAATGTCCCCCAAATAAAGAATTTGAAAGAAGTTCCTCGCAAAGTTCAGATCGTGGGAAGTTTAATGTAATACATGGGGTACAATGTTCTTGGCCATAATTAAAATCTTGCTTGCAGTACTGGTTTGTATTGGCTGACTCACAACCCTATACAGATAAAGATCATTAACCTGACTTATTTAAGAAAAAATGACCCAGAAGTTTACAAGAGTCAAGGAAAAGCCTTTAAAGGAGAGGTGTTAGCACAGTCGGTAAAGGGTCTGCCTGTCGAACCAAAGACCGTGGATGCATGACCGAGGCCAGCATTGTGTGTTAACATGCCGCTCCCCTGGTTCATATACGCAGGCTAGGTTACGGTGTCCCTCAGATAGGACATTAGGAGAGTCACCACCTTTGCATGTTAAGAACCTACCGCTTTATTTGTATAAGAGTAGGGGGAAACCCCAGTGTAGTGGTCCACCTGCACACCCACAATCAGTTATACCGGGAGGAGAAACCCGAGGGTTACAGTGATTCAGTTCGCTTTCGCCTCCCAGGCACGGGTGATGCCCAATATTGAGTAATATGAAGAAGTAGTAGAACTATTGGGGTCTTATTGTGTTTTTACAGAAAATCCCAAAGAATCTTGAGTCTAATTCAGCCAACTAGGAGTGTACATTCCTTTAGTAAGGTTCATCTTTGAATTGCTAATTTGCCTTGTTTTCCTTTAATATTTATTTAGAATCCCAATGACCGATTAAAGTTCACCCCTCTTCCTGTCACACGTAGATGTCATTGAAACACGCCCATGGCTTGCTAACGATTAACAAACTGAATTCAGTTCAGGTTTATAGGAAAGTCCTGATAAATAAATGCCTTGATAGGGAGCTTTCCCGAGCCGAGGCACTTAGAATTAGTCACGTCTGAGGTTCATGGCGGTGGTGGCGTCGACGGAGTTCTGAAAGTCACATGACCCGTAAAATGGCTGCCCCTGACTTCCAGGGTGCCGGGCGGGGAAGGGGCTTATGGGATGTGACGTAAGGTAACACGAAACCCAAGGCTTTTGGTAGGATAAGTGCATAGTTACATGTTTCTATAATGTGTGAGAATTAAATGTGTCATCTGTTCTGAGAGCGAGAAAGCATTAACTCTGTGGATTAGAGTAGGAGTGAATGCCCCTCTGGCCATGAACAGAAACCAATTTTATTTTTGTAGGATTAATGCAGTGTTATCAGACCTGCCAACCTCTGGAATTCAAAAACTGTATTCTTTAGTGTCAAAAGTTGTATTTTACTGACAAAAGATGTATTCTTGAAAATAAACACGGATTGTTACGCAGATCAATGCCTCTTACAGTTTCTACCTACAGGAAGAATTTTTTTTATTGATCATTGGTTGAATATGCATTATTTCGTCACGACTGGTGTGTTCGATGAACCAATAAACATCCCCAAATTGCTGATGTGAGATGCTTGTAGGATACTTTACAGGACAGAATGGACATTTTGCCATTGAAATGGCGGACGCACACACAAAATATTAATTTTAAAAAATTTAAAAAAATTAAAAAAAAAAAAAAAATTAATTTAAAAAAGTTTTTTTTTTGTTGAAAATTGTATTTTATTAAAGAAAATAGTACGGTCATATTTGCTTCTAAAAATTGTACTAAATACGACTAAATCTTACTGGTTGGCAGGTCTGTGTTATATGTCCTGTGTCTATATTGCCTGAGAATAAAACACATTCATCTGTTGAGAGCCAGAAGGGTGTTAACTTTGTGGATTATCAAAGAGAAACCAGAGAGAGAGGGAGAGAGAGAAAAGACAAGGGAAAAAGGGAGAGAGGGAGCGAGAGAGAGAGGGAAGGACAGGGAGGGAGGGAGAGAGGGAGGGAGAGAGGGAGGTAGAGAGGTAGGGAGAGAGAGGGGGAGGGAGAGAGAGAGAGAGAGAGAGAGAGAGAGAGAGAGAGAGAGAGGGAGAGAGAGAGGGAGAGAGAGAGGGAGAGAGAGAGGGAGAGAGAGAGGGAGGGAGAGAGGAAGAGAGGAAAAAAGACAGAAAGAGAGAGGGGGAAAAAAGACTCAGAGAGAGAGAAAAGAAAAAAGACAGAAAGATAGATAGAAAGAACAAAAAAGACGGACAAAGAGAGAGAGAGAGAAGAAAAAAAGACAGAGAGAGAGAAAAAAAAAAGAGAGAGAAAGAGAGAGAGAGAAAAACAAATACGGAGGAAGAGAGACAGGGTGTGTAGAAAGAAAAACAAGATCAAGATCTTTTACCTTTTTCCTGTCTGTCTATTGAGATGAATGACGAGTCTACTTGAAAGTTGAACCAGTTCTAATGGACTGTGATGACAGCAAAGAGAGAAACAATAATGATTATTTTTCAATTGATTCAGACATTTTTATATAATTTACTTCAGAAGTCGATCTACAAACATAAATTATGAAGATAACAATTCATCGAATAAATATACTTGATTCCTATTATTTCAAGCATTGGCAGGAAGTTATATTTTATCGTCCAATCCATTCAGACAATCCTAAAATCAGAGTGTGTGTAACCCAGTCTTGTAATCAGATTTTAACTACCGGTGCATATATTATGCTTCTTGGTTAAATTCAAATTTAAGCTTAATATACTTATTTAATGTACCTTTTCTTTAATGTACATTGTACATGTACCTTAAACTGTATGTACCCCTAATCACATAATCATCTAACAAGGGCATCCAACAATGGGACATCGAAGGCAAATGAGAGAAAAACTTAATGTAGGCACTGGGCTTTTGTTAGCTTCAAGTTTATGAGAGGTTCTTTAAAGCTGGACTACACCACTTGTAGCTACTTGCCCCCTCTATACAGCCAACAATGCCTAAGCGGTACTCGTTCATCCCCCATGATCCCCTTTTTCTTATGTTCATTGAGAGTTGATGTGATGAGATAACCACCTGCCAGTGACCACACAAGGAGGTCTAATCCCTCCTGGCCAAACTGGTGCAGAGAGGCTTTATGTAGTATGTTTTAACTCCTTGAAATCACACAAAAATGTGTATATCAACATGCAGAGAAATGCACTATTCACATCAAGATACTTACATATAAAACGTTTTGTCAAACTTGGGTTCTCTGGTGTCATGTTGGACGGATGTGAACTCCCTCAGGATCTCCTTGCCCTGAGTGACCAGAGAAATCTTGAAATAAAAATGAAATATGGAGGGAATAAAAGGAAGAATAAGATAGCTATTGATAAGATTGATAGTGATAGGAGCTTTCCACTGGGCATTTGATCATTTTTAAATCTATATGTTATATGAAAATTTGATTTATCAATTACAGTCAAACCTGCTTTAGTGACCACCTGTCTACAAAGACCACATTTTTTGTTTCCCTTAAATATGGTTTCTCATTGAAACATGTCCTGAAGGAACCTGTCTTCAAAGACCACCTGTCTACAAAGAAAATGGTTTCTCATTGAAACATGTACTAAAGGAACCTGTCTACAAAGACCACTTTTTGTTTTTCCCTTGGGTGGTGGCTATAGAAAGGCTTGACTGTATTTAAGACACCAAAGAAACCTTCTATGGGCAAAACCACCCAATATAGTTCTAAGAATTGACAATGTAAATGATGAACACCATGTTGAATACAATTATGTGCGGGGGAAAACAGGCCTCCGTCACTTTTCACAAGGTGCCCCAAGCTATCAGTTTAGCACCCACAATCTCTATTATTTTAAAACAATCTGATTTGCCAAATCCGTGTCTCTATGCAACTTCAGGGAAAAGAACATTGAAAGACAAACATTTGATGAAAAACAAAGTAACATCATTATGAATTTAAAAAATAAGGTAAAATATATGGTCTCCTAAATCTCCTTCCCTTTTTGCACACGTACCCCTAGCTATCAGTTAGCACCTAAAAACCTTTATTTCCTATTTTTGAATAAAAGTCTGATTCTGTAAAACCATTCTTAACCTAGATGTTCCTACCAGAAAGTAGTAAAACTGAAAGATAAACTTTCATTGAAGAACAAAGTTATGTCGATTAGAATACGATGATGTGGAAAATTGGACCCCTTTTCTTGTGTACAAGGTACCCCAAGCTATCACTTAGCACCCCCACTCCCATTTTCTCAAAAAGTTTCCATATGTTAAATACATATAAAATCTTGGTGTTGAAGCAAAAGGGGAAAGAGAAATGAAAGGGGTATTTTGACAAAGAGCAAAGTAACATTATTTTTAATATAACAATGTACATGTGAAAAGCAGGACTTGATCCTTCCCTTCTTTACAAGGTACCTCAAGCTATCAGCTAGAATCTTTATCTCTCAAAACATTCTCATTGCCAAATCCTTTCTTGATCAAAATGTTTCCACTCATGGGATCACAGAGTTGAGAGACGATCGACGAAGAACAATGCGTGCTAAATTTAGGCTCGAGATGGTTTACTGAAATCCCTCTCCTTTTAACCACAGAGCCTCTCTTTTCTGCATCCAAAGACAACTTTGATTTCCTCCAAGGATTCTCACTTCTTAAACACCACTCCTTACAATTGAGGCCTTCAAGAAACATGAAGGACAAGAATAATCTTTCAACAAAATATATCTGTGAAGAAAGTCTTCTGAAATGATTATGGATTAAGAATAAACATAATCTTAGAAAGAGTAATCTTGACTTTTAGTAATGAAAAAGAAAGAACAAAATTCACATTATATCCACACAAAATGTTCATAAAATTTTAAGTTTAAGAACTGGGTATCTGCACAATGAGTGCGGTAAAAAATATGTAGAAGCCGAGTTATGAGCAATGACAATAATAGATGAGAAAGTTTAACTTTTTTAACCGACCCTTCAAAACATGAGGTTCCATACTCTGTATATCATTTTTTTATCCAAGTGACTGCAACCTTTTTTTAAATTTTTGTTACTTTGTTCACCTTTTGCAGGCAAAAAATAGCCTCTTTTTTTTTTGCCTTCAAGTTCAAGCAAACTTTTGAATTTCGAATTGATTTGAATTGAATTTATTCAACACTTTCATTAAAACATACAAAGGCAAAGAATACAATAGTTTCTTGCAAACATAGATAAACCACTAAAATGGAAATACACTAAAGGAAATTACTGAGGAAACTTGGGGAGAGTCTCAATGGAAAAACAGTTTCACTCAAAAAGTTACACTCAAAATGCAGTTCCACTAGGCCACTGTATCATGAAACCTTTTTTTCCATTGAAACTTTGTATTGATACGAAGTTACACCCAAGGGATGAGCTAATTGAATCAATACAATAGAAACCTAAACAAAGCCTATCGATGAATTGTCTTGGACTTGCGAGACAATTATAAATCTTAGCCAAATCCCTATTCTAGTTTTAACAGGAAGTTCTTTTCTGCACTGGGCACATCTTAGTTTAATCACAATATTCTGCTCTGCCAATAAAAATCTTAAGATAGCTCCATCGTCGTGTGGGGAAAAGGTAAAATTGTGGGAACAAATTGCTGATGAACGTGAAGTTCCGCTTTGGACTCATCATAAACCCGTCAAAATCAGTGACATTTCAGAATTTATTCTCCAGAGTTGGTCACTCTATGACTTGCAGGAATCATGATAGTCTCATATCTAGACTAATTAGATTCCTCTTTTTGTATGAAAGATAATAATTTACAACAAACATTCTCTAGCTAAAATCATAAATCACGCCTTTTACTCACATCACCAATAACATCTTCTTTTTTTATAGAAATTAATATCTAAAGAGTGCAAATCACATCCTTCTTAAATCAAATGCATAATTTCTATATATTGAAAGGGGATTCTACCTATTGCCTACATCCCATAGCTTAAAAATTGACTGTTTCTGTTTTCATATTCAGGCTTTCTCCTTTTCCTTCTCCTTTTCCTTCTCCTTCTCCTTATTCTTCTTATCAGTATTATTATTTTCCTCTCTTGCTTTCTTTTAGCCGGTTTCTTACATCCTATATTAAGGAGACTAAAGAGAGTGGGAGCCTATATACTGACTGCCAGACAAATTTCATGCTCCTGTTCCAAAGCTTGGCAACATAGGGTATACCCCAAAATACAGCATTAATAATCCCCCCTGTCAATACTTATCTATTGAGCAACTAGTAGTGACTGTTGACTGAAAACGATTTCTCATTTGACATCAAGCCCATATCATCCCCACAGGAACAATCAAATAAAGCAAAACAATAGTGCTATAATGTTGTGGTCTAATAATGCGTGGTCTGCAATTAAAATCTTGGTCAGATCACTCGCGTTCTTTGGCATGGTTTTAGGAGTGCCCTGGATAAAATTGGGGGAGCTGGGAAGTTGGTTTCAAAATGAAATTGTGATTGCCAATTTGGTATGAACCTGCAAGCGAGCTCAGGAGTTTAATTGGTCTAGTTGGTAGAAATGGGACTTACAGTACTGCTAACCTGGTACTACAAAACCCTGAAACTAACCTTAACCTAACCCTAACAAACATAAAATCATTACCATTTGTTTTTCATAAAAATAATCTGAAGATGAGGCATCCTCATGTTAACACACTATGTCATTCCACACTATAACCTTATTTGTTTAATCTAGCAGAAGTATAATTGAACTGTGAGTTACATACATGCAGATAAAAAAACATAATGCATTAAAGCCCCTCTAAAGTGGAGTGTGCTCCAAATTCACCAAAAATTTGATGGCAAAATTTTACTTAAATTATATCATAATGGGAAAGAGGATGTCATTTAATTTAATTCAACTCAATCAGATTTAAGACACACTTCTGCATAGATTCCCCCCCCCCCCAAAAAAAAAAAAATATATATGTATATATGCTTTAAGACAAATATTGATAAAAGAATACATAATTTGGATTTTCTGTTGTATGCAGAAAAATCCTGGCAAAAATGTGTCTTAAATGCCATCAAATTTTTGGAGCTCTCAACACTTTAGAGGGGCTTTAAAATCCATTATCCAATGAAATGACATTTCAATCATACGATTGTAACCTCTTGGCTTCTTAGCATGCTATAGAAATGTCCCTGAACTACATCACCCTCTTTTAAATAGAGTTGAACCATGCAGAGAAGGAGGCCAAAATTAGAACACATTTTCGTCCAAACATGGCCATGTGCCAGTGTAATTATATGAACTTTACTGATTCACTTAAAGGATGTATACCTGAATCTTATCATGGTATTGAAGAATATTCAAATACGAAAGTCAGGATAGAATGTTAAAAAGGTAAATGAACCTTCCTAAAGAGAATAGTTTGGCGGGAGCATATACAAATAAGGAAAAGTTTAAATATAGGCACGTAATGGATTTTAGAAAGTTGTGATCCTTTTAAATGTTTCATATGATTTGGTGTTTCTCTGAAGTTCACCGGTTATAGCAATGTTGCAGAATGACTTAATATATAAATGCAGGAATGGGGAACGTCATTCCAAGCTAATATCTTCCATCTTCATTAACGTTATAATTTCTGTCCTATTTCTCTATTGCATTTCATTCTTTTTTCTTGTACCAACAGCAGGGAATAATTTGCCACAATTTTTTTGATTAGCAATTTCAGCTGATGGATAAATATTTCAAATGAAATTCTGTACATTTCTATGGAAGAAAACTGCTACACAAAAGATATTTTGTATAGCAGTCATGCAAAAATGCATAGCAAATTGCGATGCGATACCAGGAAAATTATTCCCTGAACAGCCACAAGGGATGAGCATAAATAGCAATGTAAAGGGTGGTTTATGTTTCCCTTTTTTCTTCCTTTCTTTCTTACTTTGCACTTTTTTTCTTTTATCTTTGTTGTCTAGGGGGTGGGAGGGGGTGAGTATCTGGAATGGGTCATTGGTTGAACTTTCAGGGCTGTCAAAATTGGTTTCCTGAATATTTATTTTTTTCTGCAAAGAAAATTGCATACTCACCCTGGCATACAATGTGCACTGCTGAGTCCTGCATGACATTTTCAGCTCCTTGGCTGCGCAAACTACGATGGAAATAAAAAAGTGAAGGAACAAGGCTTAGGATTATGGCAAATCATGACACGTTCTCTGTCCATAGTATCACGTTAATCTAGATTTATTGCAAGATCATACTGGAAAAGTTACAGTGGAACTTGTCTATAAAGACCACTCGAGGGAGACAAGAAAAGTGGTCTTTCTAGGCAGGTGGTCTTTATGTACAGGTTCCTTCGGGACATGTTCTAATACTGCACCATTTGCAAGGGAAACAAAAAAATGTGGTCTTCAAACTCTTCATAAACAGGTGGTCTTTCTATACTATATACAGGTGGTCGCCAAAGCAGGTTTGACTGTATTATGAGCATTGGAATTTCAAGAAAAGAACTGAAAAATAGTCAAAGTTATAAACATCTTGGGATGATTTTTCTTAGGATATAAAAAATAAAAATGTACCTATTTGGTGCGATTGGTTCACTCTGAAGATGTGAACCATACTTCTCGCAGATTATGAGAAATCTTCTCACAAAATCTGTGAAAATCTATACAACTATAATGGTGTATAGGCAATTGAGTCTAACCTGTTTCTGTGCCCCCCCCCCCCCCCCCCGAAAGCCAACCTGTATAATTATGTCTCTACAGACTGCAAACTTTTGATTCTCTTCAAGGGTCTTTATACACAGGTTTGAACTGTATCATATTTCTACATTCTGCCTTCTTGTGTACCCATTAAGTGGCCTTTATACACAGGTTTAGACTGTATCACATTTCTTTAATACCACTGCCCTCTATTGCTTACCCCCAGCGGCCTTTATGTACAAGTTTTGACTGTATCACATCATTATGCACTGCTAAAGCCAGGGTAAATATGCTGCATTATTGTAGAGCGTTTAGAGACTTCTGATAAAGTAAGTGTTAGGCGCTATATAAGCAAGGATAATTATTATACAGTCAAACCTGCTTTAGTGACCACTTGTATAGAAAGACCACCTGCCTGTCTATAAAGACTGCTTTTTTGGTCTCCTTTGAGCAGATTTTTAATTGAAACTTGTATTAAAGGAACCTGTACATAGAGGCCACCTGCTAATAGAGACCCCTTTTCTTGTTTAGTCTTCATAGACAGGTTTCACTTTACGCCAGAATCAAGGACTTTCTCTTATCATTTTACATAGGATCATATAACTCTGAATAGGAGGATAAATAATCCACTACAGCACTTGGTCAGGAGGGGCTGGAATTACTTCACAAATCTTACCTCGAATTGAGACACAGCTCGCTTTTGTCTTGATCAAGATCTTCAATATTCCTGCAGATAAAAAAGAATGAAATCCAAGGTAAGCAATTCTGTATTCTATATCATTTCATATTCTACAATGGAATTAAAGTAAATTTAAACATGGCTATTCTTTGTTGATTACTATCAGGAAATAATCACTATACTATGGAATTAAGTCTTTTGTAAAACCTCCTGACCTCTCCTGACCTCTGGTTAATACTATTACAGTACATCTACATCAAATAACCTGCTGTAAAATTTTAAAAAATCAATAATTGTGCACATGGGTAGATACATGAACGTTTATTGCTGTGAGAAAATCCATCATAAAAAATATAAAAAATCACTAAATATCTGTGTCACAAAATTGTCTGTTTTACAGTATTCCAATATTGCAACATTTTTTTCTTTTTTCTGAACTCCAACCGCTGTATCTTCCTCTACTCTGATAATGTTACCATGATTCAATAAATGACAGCTCAACCTGCTTTAGCTATCGACTGTATAGATAAGCTACAAGACTTAATGCTTATTAAACACAATTTGTTTCACTCGATCAGTATTTCTGATGAATCCTGCATTCCATGAACCTGTCTGTAAAGACCACCTGTCCACTTCAACACTTTACTTGTCATATTCATTAAGTGGTCTTTGTATACAGGTTTGAGATATATTTGTATACCCACCTGTCAATTTAGCAGCATCACTATCCTCTGTCTCTCTTCGTTTGGAAGCTAGCCTCTTGCCACTGCGCCTTACCGACTCATTGCGGCTGAAGTAGCCATACTTCTTGCTATCCTGCTGCTGCCGCCCTCTCGTGTTAGGGTTCATATAGTTTTGCTGGTCATGGGTGCTGTGGCTTGGGTGGAGGGTGGCTGCCTGTTGTTGTTGATGAGTTGTCATTGTTGTTGTTGTTGTTGCTGAGAATGTTGTAGCAGCTACCCTCTGCCTTGTTTCTCCTTTGTTGTGACGAGTTGTGGATGATGGGTTGTATGATCTGGTCGCCATGTTGAATCGAGCTAGGCATACTCAATCTGCGAATACAAAAATATAAATGTAGATGTAGATGTGTTGCTGATGGGTTGTTGATGAGTTGTTGTTGTTGTTGTTGTTGCTGAGAATGTTGTAGCAGCCACCCTCTGCCTTGTTTCTCCTTTGTTGTGATGAGTTGAGGATGATGGATTGTATGATCTGGTCGCCATGTTGAATAGAGCTATGCATAATCAATTTGCAATTACAAAAATATCAAAGAGGTAGATGTAGATGTGTTGCTGGCCGTCAACTGTCAGCGCTGACTAAATTTGACCAATCAGAGGCCTGGAAAATAGTCGGTGACAATAGAATTGTTGGTGAAAACCACTGACTAATTGTTTCATGAAATGCCCCCCCCCCCCCCCCTGTTTCTCCTTTGTTTTGAAGAGTTGAATTTAATGAATTGTAGGATATGGTCCCTAGTGGTTTATACATGTACAGCTAAGAGGAGGTAAGAGCACATTTTTTTTTTTTTGGGGGGGGGGGGGTCCAGTTTTTGAGAAAATTTTCGCAACGTCTCAGCCAGCCGCTGAATAAGTGGAGGGGGGGGGGGAGGGTATATATAGAGCATTTTTTTTGCCTCAGTAGTTTCGTCGTCAGATATTCCGTTCAGTGGTTTGGGGGGGGGGGGGTGGGAAGAACCCTTCTTTTTCGCCTCCTTTAGCACAAAATTATTATTTTAATTTTATTTACAATCAAACAAATTTGAGGGGGGTTTGACTGAAATATCATAATTTGGGTATTTAAAAAAAAGGAAAATCACAAGCTTGCTCCTCGCACAAAAATCTTATAGCATTGCGTGAATGGAGACCAGCGATAGCCAATCTGAAGGGCCCATGTCGGCTAGGCTAGGCGCCAACTAACGAAAATGAGGCTGAGATCGGATGAACGATCTGTGCATGCGCTAAATCATGCAAGCTAAAGTTCTCAGAGACGCCAAGTTCAAAGATCAGCAATGCGTGACATTTTCATAATTCGGCGTGTGAGCGTGCGGGCGAGGGTATAACACACGTAATACGTATAAGGTATAGCGTTTTTTCTAAATTTAGCGCGCGCTGTGCGTGAGAGCGTTTTCAGACCCTCGAAATGCGTGACGTCACGCCTAATGCGTGACACTTGGTAGCTCTGAAGTTCTACGTGATTCCCGAGATCCAGTTCTATACAATTTCATTTTCAAAGGCATTGGAAGGTGCTAAAACAGAGAAGACACACATGTACTTCATCATTTTTAACATATAAACTTCCTCAAATTTGAATAATTTTCACACACTACTTCCTCACTGTATCTCTCGCTTCCCCAGCCCGCGCCCGACGTGGCCCATTGGCGTGTGTGGCCATACCGTAGAAACATCTCGCTGCTCCACATGTACACGTACGGCATGTTATGAATGATAATGCAAAGCAGTGGAGCGAATGATGACCCAACCTAAAAATCGATCTATATGATTTACAAAATTTATCACACTCGCTAAGTTCCTTTCCGTATTTTTGCAAATATCATACAAGCATCAGACAAAATAAGATGGAAATATACTCACAAATCGCCGACATAAGTCAGTTTTAGAGAAAACGTCGCTTTGCAAATACAAAAAGACCGCCATATTCAAACAACGGGGGTGTATGAGTCACTCACTGCGCTGTGTGTGTACACATGGGGAATCGCGGGTAATAATAACGTAAACAAACATTTCGATGGAGGAGCGGTTGTGGTGGAGGGTGGTGATGGTGGTGGTGATGGATGGTGGTGGTGTTGCTGGAGGGCGGTGGTGATGGTGGTGGATGGTGGTGGTGGTGGTTGTGGTGGATGGATGGTGGTGGTGGGGGCGATGGATGGATGGTGGTGGTGATGGATGGATGGTGGTGGTGGTGGAGGGTGGTGGTTGGGTGATGGATGGTGGCCGGTGGTGGTGGTGCATGGAGGGTGGTGCTGATGGATGATGGGTGGTGGTGGTGGTGGTTGTGGTAGGGGGTAGTGGTGGTGGTGTTATGTGGTAGAGGGTAAATGAGGGTGGTAGTGCGGGGGGCAGAGAAGGGTGGTGGTGGTGGTGTTGATGATGATGGTGGTGGTGGTAGTGGTGGTGGAGGTGGTGGTGGTAGTAGAGGAGGATGGTAGAGCGGTATTCATGCATGCGAGCGTGGGAGATCGGTGGAGGATAACCTGGCCGTAGATGATGGTGGTGGTGGTGGTGGTGGTGTTGGAGGGTGGTGGTGAATGTGATCGTGGCCTGGTTGTGGTGATGGTTATTATGATGATGGTGGTGGTGGTGGCATTTTAGATGATGGTCATGTTGGATGGTGTCGTTACCGTTGTAGGTGGTGGTGTTATGGCGGTGGTGGTAGTGATGGTGGCATAACAGTGCGAGGCGATGGTAGTGGTTTTTGCCTGTCCAAATTAATAATGGAAGGAACAACCCAAGTGAAAATGCCGACAACTTGATGAACAATTTTTGCCATTAACTATTTAGGGGGAACTCCTATAGGCTTCGAGCCTGCTCGCACTAAAAGAAATTTATACAAAACTCGTATGAAGAAATGTCTTTCATTTGAAACGCCTTTACCATAATACTTCAGGACTTCTAAAATGAAAGGATTCGATTACTTATTGATTTTCCAATATAAGTAGAACATAACAGCTGTCTTTAAATTCCTTTTTATTCTTTACAAAAATTAAGTTAATCATAAAATCATTGAACAAAATTGGTAGAAATATTGGCCTTTACCGATTGTCTATACACATTTTATACAGCAATAATTATTATTGCACTATTGGAAGGAGTTTAATGCTACGGTCACAAAGGTTCGTACGAACGATAATTTCGTACGAATCTCCCTGTTTTTCCATTGTCTTCCCGAATTTCCATTGTCTGAAAATCGTTGTGTCCGGCGTTCGTAGCAGTTCGTAATGGCATTTGTGACCGAGGCTTTAAAGGTAGGCGTTACTACTGCAGCTAGAAGGGATTAGACCACACAGCGAGCCATCGAGGTCACTGTGACAGGTGGCTATCTCATTAACTCAGCTCTCATTTAACTGAGAAAAAGAGGATCATGGGGGACCAACAGGCACCGATTTGGGAAGTTTTCTATATAGAGGGAGCAAGTAGCTACAAGTAGGACAGTGTGCCTTTAAGTGTATAATTATGATGTATAATTATCAGAAATCAATTTTATAAAACCTTTTTATTGTAATTTATGTTTTACCCCAGTATATTATATCATCGATATGAGTATCAGTTAGAGTGTGTCAATTTTTGTCCGATGTTAGCCCTTCATTCTCCATATCAACCCTTCATTCTCCATATCAACAATTTCTATGTTTAATTTATCATTTAGAAGAAGAAAAAAGACTGAGTAATCAATGAAATCGTAGATCATTTACAATGATTATAGAGAATTTCACTTTATGACTATTTCATCAGTTTATCATGACTTGTCTAATGATTAAATTCAAATTTTACAAAATTGTTTTCTCTGGTTTTTATTTTTCTGCTCAGTTAAATTCCGGCTCAACTTAATTTTCCTTTTGATATATTTTTGGATGATATAGAAAATGGATTTCCATTTTGATTTGATATATTTTTTAATTGATTTAAAGTTGTATAAGTTTAATTTTTTTTGGAAATAGGTTACTTTCATTATATTTCAAATTATTATATATCGGCGAAAGTGTCTTTGGGTGTTATACTTATAACATAAGGTGCGGTCTCCCAAACCTCAATTTCAGACTTTTCTAGGTTTTAAAGGGCGCCCGCTCAAGGCGCATTTCCGCGAATCTCTGGACATTTTTTTTTTCCTTTTCCTTTGTTTTGTTTTGTTTTGTTTTCTTTTGTTTTCTTTTTTATTCTTTACTTTGATTTGATTTGATTTTCTTTTCTCTTCTTTTCTTTTCTTCTTTTTTCTTGACTTCGCTTTTGTATTTTTAATTTTTCTTTTCTCTTCTCTTCTCTTCTCTTCTCTTCTTTTCCCTTCTCTTCTCTTCTCTTCTCTTCTCTTCTTTTCTTTTCTTTTCTCTTCTCTTCTCTTCTCTTTCCTTTCCTTACGTTTTTTTTTTTTTTTTTTTATTCTAGAATAAAGAAAAAAAAAAAGAAAACTGTTTGGTAGGTTGGTTAGTTCTTGGCTGGTTCGTTAGTTGGCTGGTTGGTTTTATGCTTGCATTTTTCAAGAGAAGGAGATGTTTAGAGCAGGGAGGTGAAAGAACAGGAGGCGAAACTCTTGTAATTTATTCAAACGCATTCTTGAGTTCTAAAGCGTAACAATGGGATGTGTAACATTCCACTTGGCTTTGAAGTTCCATGCTCCGAACCGCGCTTCCACTGCGGGGAATTTCGGAAGCCAGGCACCAGTTTTACATTTATTACAAAATATTAAATTACCGGCAAAATATACAGTGTAAATTAAAAACTTTATATGGGAATTTTATTGGGAATAGTGCATCAAACAAATTTTCAAATTTAGAACTCCGTCCTGCCTTTAAATTGTGTGCCAGAGTTGGTAAAAGAAAAATTACATCCTGTCAAAAACTCAATATTTTAGGATGATGCGCTAATTTGTGCATGCTTTAATGTCCCGTTATTTGATCCATGATTTACAATCTTCAATAACATTAAGTTTGCTAATGCGTGTTTTCGCGTGTTTTTTGTATTTTTCAAGTTTAAAAAAGAATGAAATTACACAAGTTTGTGTTCGCTTGTTCTACTCTTTATACATTCAACAATGGATGAGAAATCATTGGAAGGGACAGCGAACAGTTGCTGTGATACCATTTTCTGATGTAGGAATTCTAAATCCTAAAATTTCATGCGCTCTTTTATCTCACCACCTGGTCAACAGCTGCAGATTAGCGCATAACTTTCCGGCGGCTTGGAGCATGGGGTCAAAGGAGAACGGCTTGATTCAGGTCCTTCTCTATCACGTCCCTGGTTGAATGGAGGTCAAATAGTACACTTCATCTACGATTTCCAACAACAAAAAATCTCATGAAAACACATTTTGTAAAGGAACTGTATTTGGGCACTTTATTGGTTGTGTTTGAAGTGCGCTCTCAACTGGAAAAAAATGGTTGGACTTGTTTTTGTCCCTCGCTTCGGTAGTTCATGCATGGGTAATTGCCCTGGTTGTATCTTTGAGTTGTGTAGTGCTCTTTGGTCGGTATTAATGTTGTTATGATACACTGATCCATAGGAAATACTCTATCTAGATAGGAGTCTGCGATCGGACAGGATCACGGTAGGCTGCTATCGTCCTCATCATCATCACCTCACGACAGCGAGGAATGCGACTTCAATGTGGATTATCAACGACTGAAACTTAAATCCTACATAAATTGTAGTACTCCTTAATCATACGAGCTCAATAATTATACTCTATCGAAATAGGAATTGGAGATCAGACAAGATCGCGGTAGGCTGCCGACCTCCTTGTCAACATCCAGTCTCGACATCGACGACCATGACTGGAATCTTGGGTAGGATCAAGCGAAACTGGGGTTGGGTGGTGACGGTCTCAGCCGCGCTCATTTTCATCGTCGTCCACGGTTTCCTCTATTCATTCGGCCTTCTCATGGTGGAGCTCATGGAAGAGTTCGACAGCGATGTCACGACCACGGGTAAGTTAAAACCGACGTCGTGTCATTACAAGTCATGTTAGACCACTGCGATATTCTGAAGGGATATACTGAAGTTCAAGATAATGTTGTAATTAGCTGTCCCGTACGCCATAAAGTATTGTAGAGATCTGAACGTAATATATTGAAAACAAATATGTTTGATTTTTCATTTCATGTATGGTGTGATAAAAGTTCTAGTAAGGCTATTCAGTGAATACAATCGTCAGATTTATATTTTATGACGTACGGGACAAAATTTGAACTTGCCCTTTTAAAAAACTTGTAAAATATTATATTAAGAATAAGTATGCATGCGTCCCACCATATTTATTGCAAATTCGTGCCAAGCTTGAGTTATATGACCATATCTACCATTCAAAATATGACGAAAAATACCTGCACAATTCACAGAGCCTACACAGTGAAAAAAACAATACAAAAGGGGCAAGGATGAGAGCAAGAAACATACTTATGTCCATTACGTGTTATTATTATTATGTCAATGATAGCAAAGCGGTATTCGAAATATTGTTGGTTCGTTAGCAGTAGACATTAGATACAGTTCAAAACTTAGCGGAGGGCCAAAGTCAAATATCATGCTTAGTTTTTGAGTTGTCTGCCACTACCATACAAACTAAGCACACCTTGATCATTCAAAAGATTTTATTATAATACACAATTTTTCAGAGGTGTTTTTTGTAGTTGTAGCGAACGCTCCTAAATCGGAGGGGGCGTCCAAAAAATAGGCCCTTTTGACGAAAATAGTATTTTGTGAATTTATTTTAAGGAAACCTTAAAGATACTATGTCCCTTTTGCAGCCAACATCGAATTCTGTAGAACTTTGCAGGAATTATGAATATGTCAAGTATGTCCTATCTGCGAAATTTAAATGTTAGCAGTGTCCTAATTTTCAAATTATGCAAGGAAACCCGTTTACTTGCTAGACTACACTGTCAGACACTATTGAGTGACTGACTGGCTTTTTTCTTCTTTGGTAATAAGATACATAAAATGAGCTGTAAAGGGTACATGAGCATTTGTCTACATCAATAACCCACTTCTTGTAATGGCCAAATTAAACTGATTGAATCTTTGCGCATCATAAAACGTATGACCATTCGGTACAATGGTCTGAAAATCAGACTATTACTTACTGGCTCTACAGCTCTTAAGTCGATTCGACAACTATAATAGTCGTTATTTTCCCACTTAAAGACATTTCAAGCCCCCCCCCCCCTTTTTTTTTTAGGGAAGTTCTAAATTAGTATTATCTTTCAAATGCCGTTGGAAGTTAACCTTTTCATTTTGAGCGGGCCGACAGGCAGACGCTTTAATACCGACTGTGCTAACTCATCTCTCCTTTAAGACTTTTCCTTGACTCTTGTATAATTCTGGGTCATTTGCACTTAAATAAGTCAGGTTAATGATCTGTATCTGTCTGAGGTTGTGAGTCAGCCAATATAGTGTGGTACGGTATGTCACTGAAACAGCTCCCGTAGGATTTTTGTGCCAAAGTTGATTTTTTTTTTTTTTTTTTTTTTTTTTTTTTTTTTTTGCATTTTTGGATTCATTGGGGTCCAAGCTATCAGAAATTGATGGGGTTCAAATTTTCCTGAAGACACCAAATTTCCCTATTGCGCGTTATATAAGCCATTTTGGCGCCCAATAGGGACCCCCATGAAATGAATGAGGGGTCTGAAAATGTGAACCCCATCATTTTGGCCAATTGGGACCCTTTTGAAGCCAAAACAGCAACAAAACAAAAACAACAAGAATCATACGGGATTACATACCATACCGCACTAATACAAATCAGTACTGCAAGCAACATTTTAATTCTGGCGAAGTACATTGTACCCCATGTATTACATTATACTTCCCATGCAGAATCTGAACTTTACGAGGAACTTCTTTCAAACTCTTCATTTGGGAGGCATTAATGTATAGCTGCTACGGAGGGGGAGGGGGGGGGGGGGAGGAGCACATGCCCACAATTAAAATAACACACACACACAACAGAACCCAAAATGAGAGCAAAATAGGGGGAAGCAAACTAGGAAAGGAGATGATACAACCAATTATCTTTCAAATGCCGTTGGAATTTAACCGTTTCATTTGTTGGCCTGCAAATGGGACATAGTACCTTTAACTCACCTTTCCTATTAATTTGGGATGACTTTTGATCATACTAGCACAACTTCAAAATGAATCTAGTATATCGTTGGATGCCATTTCAATGAGGTAAAATCAAATAGAAAAAAAATCCCATCCACTATGTTTTAAAGCAACTAAAACAGCTTTGCCAAAACATCAGAATTACCAGAAAGCAACAGGACTACAACATTTAGACTGACCTCTCTATTTTACATCATGTCTTTGACACAAAACATATTTGATGTTTCCAGGGGCGGACTGGGACTGAAAATTGGTTTTAAAAGTTTGATGCGACCAGCCCACTGAATATAGAAGATGCGTATATCAAGTGGCCATTAGACAACAAATCGACTGGACCTTAATTGACCCGGCCAAAAATAAAGAGCTGCTCGTGGGGAATATTCCCCAAACTCCCCACGGCAAATCTGCCCCTGGATATTTCAATAAGCGATATAGGGCAGGACAATGTCATTGTACAAAGTGAAAAGGGTTTTGAGCGGTAGAAAATAACGTAGCTTACTCAACATACCTATGGACATGCTAATCTTTCCACAAATGGAGTTGATGTGATTAACCCAAGTTAGCTTATCATCTATCTGTACTCCTTGGAAATCGATACTGTTTGCTCTTTGTATTTCATGGTTATCTAGTTTTATCAAAAAATCATATTGGAGATTTTGGCGCTTATTTGAACAAAAAACATATATTTAGTTTTGTCAGTATTAGGAAATAATTTGTTAGCTTTGAACCAGGAAGCGATCTAGTTTAATTCGACATTTGCATAATTTTGAAGCGTATTTTTATCAGCATGTGAAATAAATATGTTGGTATCCTCCGCATATAAAACAAAATGTAATAATTCAGATGTATTGATTATATCATTCATATATATCAGAAATAAAAAAAAGGACCAATTATACTCCCTTGTGGTATTCCACATACCACAGGCATGTGCCTCCACCCCCTTTTGGAGCTGGCGTTCTGGACAGCCAGGATAATGCCAAATATCTTGTTAGCAAACGACGTTCGCATCAGCCCTATATAGAACAGGGGTTCTCGAACCTTTTTTTTGACGGTCCATGGACCGTCAAAAAAAAAGGTTCGAGAACCCCTGTGTTCGAGAAAAAAAGGTTCGAGATTGTGCAGGGGGTGTTTCATAAAGCTGTTCGTAAAGTTACGCATGACTTTACGAACGACTGATGAAGTGCCAGATAGGATGCCCAAAGTTTTTTTCTGATATTTCCAATAACCTCAATTAAATTATGGCAAAAAAATATACTTTGCATTAAAAAGGTTTTTTTATAATAAGAATGTTAATCTACATCTGCGCAGTTCATCTTTAGCTGATGCAGTGAATAATGATTGAGCATCCCATTTGGTTTTACATATACAAGTCGTTCGTAAAGTCATGCGTAACTTTTCGAACAGCTTTATGAAACACCCCCCCCCCCCCCCCCACGATATGATTTCTATGAAAGCTGTAAGATCCGAAACATGGGATGCCATTTGTCTGAATTTCGTATGGCCGATCGTATATTGGAAAGCCGGGCACGACTCAAACATTGCTCAATTTTGTTTCAGACTTAGACAATCTACTCCTAAATTTTACAATAGAATGACACTTGTATACTGAAGCTAATTAGGCTTGTTTTAGGTCTATATCTGATCCAAAGAAAAGTGCTACATTAAAATAATTAAAAAAAAACTGCTAGCGCTTCCATTTGTTTAAAAAGAGTTTCCTGAAAAAGAACACACAATTTCCTGGAATTTGGTGAAATTTTCTTAAAACTTTCAAAAATGCCTCTTACGTGGATTTGTTATTTGGACGAATTGCTATGGGGAGACAAGAGTCATACGAATTGTCGCAAAGGGCCAAATAATGAACTTTAACCTTTGCTTTATGCAGAGCCCCGGACGCTCTCGAGTTTTAGCAGTTCAGTACCTTTAAGATGACCGTCTTGAGCTATGGAAACTCACACTTTCTTCTAAGGACAATTTTATACAACAGCGGGTTGTCTTGGGAACCACTTCTATCTTTACTAATGGGATCCATTGGGTCCGCCTTAGGGCCCCTGGTGGGTTGCAGTGACAGTGCCCCCAGCCAGGGATTCAGGAGTCGGAGCCCCCGGAAGCTCTCGTTTGGTCATTCAGAACATTCTAGATAGCCGTCTTGAGCAATAAAAACTGTAATCCATCCCTTGAAGTTAATATTGCACGGCCCATATTTTGTAATCTCATTCAGTAGTGGAACACGCCATTTATACTGGGAACAATATAATGGGAAGATGCCGACATTATTGAGTTTGATACTCACTGCAGGTAAAGAACGGTAGTCCGTTCTGGTAAGAAAAAGAAAATGAATTCTCACAGAATCAAACGAAACTTACACCGAATGTTCAAGATTACAAATAAATGTCATGTGCCAAACAATTTTGGAAGAAAATGTATACTGGCTGAGTAATGAGCATAGAAAGATAAGAAAATCAGGTAGTAATAGCCCCGACACCATTATGTACTCCCATATACATCTTTCTGTGTACTGTGCTTGTTACTTTACCAAGACTGGGTCAAATTTATTAAGTTTTTGATGACTCCAGAACCTTGCAGTGCACACCAATACTTACATGTTATACATGATCAACCTTTTCTGATCCATTGCACACCTTTTCTTTCACAATACAATCGCATTACCAGAACTCACCTCAGTAATCCTTCACTGAATAGGGATAGTTACACTTTCTTCACTCCAGTGACCTCGAGGAAGCAGACAGCAAGACATTTAGTAAATAATAAAAGTGCCACGGAAGTGTTTGTTAGAAGCTTTAACTACATAAAACTCACAGTCACACTCTCTCCAATTTTATACAACCAAAGGTTGAATTGGGAACCACTTCTATCTTTAGGGATAGGATACAATGTGAGAGGCTTTGCCAGGAGTCTTGGGGGTGGAGCCCCAGGAAGTTCTTGAATTTTTTAAAAATTAAGAAATTCAAAATATGGGCAAGATTATGGGCAAGATTATAAAAAGCGGCTGGATGCCCACATTTCCTGAAACATCACAGAGTACAAAAGAAGTACTTATCAGTTGCAATCAGCACTCCAAATTCTTTGAACTTTCTGCACTACTAAATGTCCAATCACTTTTGTCAAGTAATAATATACCGAGATACTGGCCAAAGTTAGATGGAAAAGATATCTACAAAAGAGCACCGTTTCGGCTCAAATTTATATTTCACACACTTCATAACTCAATGAAATTGATATTAACTTGAAAGATATTTTTATTATACATCTTTTGACACCAAATCCATGGTGATTAGGGAATGTTCGTATAAGTTATCTTTAAAACTCGAAGTAAACACACCAAACACGTCTATGCATGCAGTTAAAAACATGTGGGCAAAATGTCGTTTTTGTGGAAATCTAGTCTTGGGGGTGGAGCCCCAGGAAGTTCTTGAATTTTAAAAAAATTAAGAAATTCAAAATATGGGCAAGATTATGGGCAAGATTATAAAAAGCGGCTGGATGCCCACATTTCCTGAAACATCACAGAGTACAGAAGAAGTACTTATCAGTTGCAATCAGCACTCCAAATTCTTTGAACTTTCTGCACTACTAAATGTCCAATCACTTTTGTCAAGTAATAATATACCGAGATACTGGCCAAAGTTAGATGGAAAAGATATCTACAAAAGAGCACCGTTTCGGCTCAAATTTATATTTCACACACTTCATAACTCAATAAAATTGATATTAACTTGAAAGATATTTTTATTATACATCTTTTGACACCAAATCCATGGTGATTAGGGAATGTTCGTATAAGTTATCTTTAAAACTCGAAGTAAACACACCAAACACGTCTATGCATGCAGTTAAAAACATGTGGGCAAAATGTCGTTTTTGTGGAAATCTAATCATTAACTTGAGGTTGCTATAACTTTTCACTCTCGTATGCACAGACTGCTGTCCTTGTACATGGGCAACTTCCTGGTAAAGTTACGAAAAAGGCACCTCTCCGATTTTGATATATGGAATTTTACGTTTCTGGGGGATAAAATTCAATATTTCGAGAAAAACAAAATCATGTTTTTTACTTAAATTTTCCATGATAATTAATCTCAATTCCATTGAAAATCAAAATGAAGATAATCTAATTTTCTTTCATATGACAAAAATTTCATAGTGATATAAGGTTTCCTTAAAATAATATTCATAAAATATTATTTTTCGTCGCACTCTCCGATTTAGGCGTGTTCACTACAAATTATTTACAAAAACACCTCTGAAATAATGTGTATTTTATGATAAAATCTTTTGAATGAACAAGGTGTGCTGAGTTTGTGTAGTAGTGGTAGGCAACTCAAAAACTAAGCGTGATATATGACTTTGGCCCTCCGCTTACACCGTTAAAGCGGGACTCGATATTTTAAAAAAATCAATAAATTCTGTTGTCGAAATGGGAAAATACGTTCAAAGTAAAAAAAAATATATACATCATTTTTTTTTTAAATACAATTATCAAGTTCATCAACAAACAAATTTTAGCAAAAAGAAGTACAATAACAGGTCAGGAGCATTGATGACATGATAATATTAAAGCAATAAACAACATAAATTTTGATAAGTATAAGTAAGTATAATCATTTATTGTCCTTTACAGGAAATTTGGTTTCCACTGGTTACAGAGTATTACAATACAAATATATAAATGAAATATTACAGAACAGTGATAAACATACACATTATGATGATTATGTTGTACTACAAAATCGAAGAATATCAACGAAAAGATACAAACTGCCCCTCGTTAACTTGCACCAATCAGACTCAATAGGAAGAATAATCAGAATCAAGTTGACGTTCACAGTTATATTGCACTTTTGGGGTTGGATAGTAAGATATTTTGTTTTAAGTTAAACAAAATAGGTAAACAGAAGTATTGTTCTGTGGAAACCAAAAAGAGGTACCTTGGCTGAGAGAGGTGGAGAGACAGAGAGAGAAAGAGCTCGAGAAGGAAAGAGAGAGTGAGGGATAGAGAGAGGGAGAGAGACTGAGAGAGAGAGAGAGAGAGAGAGAGAGAGGGTGAGAGAGGGAGGGAGAGAGAGAGAGAGAGAGATAGAGAGATTGAGAGAGAGAGGGAGAAGACAATACACTGGTGTAAATGGTGAAATTCCACAATCTTGGGGCCTATCCTTTTTAATTTTATAAGAATAATAATAATAATACTCAGTTTTTATATAGCACTTATTACAATCACTGTAAGCGCTTCCAAACTTGGAGATTATTATCCCGGCTTTAGCTGAGCTGCCATTACGGCGCTCTAGGGGGGATTTTCTCAAACCTATATTACACAATTTGTTCCTCTTCTTTACTTTTTTCTTTCCCTTTTCTCTCATCTACTTGTTTACATTTTCCCAAATTCGCTACGTTCGCAAGCATTCGCTGCTCATGTGCTGTTATCATAATTATATATAGGCGTTATTTCTTTCTCTTCTCCACCCGTTCAATATTGAATTTACAAGTAACACAATTCTTAAAAGGGGTGTGTCATAGTAGATCCATGCAACTATATCTGCTTAAGAGTATTACTATTAGCTCGAATATATGTGGTGAAACATCTAAAAAAAAAAAAAATCGTCTATGAGGTTTCCTGTTGACGGAGACTGTCATGATTGTATTCATTCATTCTACAAATTAAACATTGACACTATTGAGAAGCTATGTCAAAGCATAGAAATTGCAACAATAAGAGTATCAGATCAAATATTTGCACACCATCTGAACTGTATTTTCTTTTATATGGCTTGTACTGTTGGTGCAGAATATTCTTTTATATTCACTTTAAGATAAATATTGATTGTGCATGTTGAAATGACATTAGGGCAACTCAAGAAATATCAACGTAAACGTGATGTTTGCGTTTGTTCACTCATATACCCGATGGCCTATATATTTCAGTATACAATTTAGCCTTTGAAACCACACCTACAAGCGAAAAACAGATCATACAGATACAGATTACCCAACCAAGTACCAAGTAACAAGACCGACAAAACAAAGAAATACAAATTAAAATGACAGGAAAGAAGAATGTTTAAAAAAGGGTTCTTGATAGCGACAGTTGTTCAGACTGACAGCCCACGAGACGACAAAACAAATAATGCATAATAGTGCTTTCCTATCTGTATATTAGTCGTTATGTGGGATATCATTTAGTATAATAACTTTAGTGCTTTTAGAAAGAACTGAAAATTCGACATCAGTGCACATTATAGACACACACTGTATAATGTTAAGGGGGTTTCTCACTGATCGGCGAATGCTTGCGAACGTTGCGAATTTGGATTCGCCAATTTTTCTGAGGAAAGTTGGCAAAAATCAGGGTTCGCCTTTTGAATGTTCAACTTTCTTGCAACCTTTTACAAACCTTTTATGAGCCCTGGCGAAACCCCAAATTCGCTACGTTCGCAAGCATTCGCCGCTCAGTGCTGTTATCATATATATATATATATATTGTAAACTGTTGTAACCATTGCAATTCAGTCTTTGGACTGCGAGAATGGACACTATTCAATAAAATCCTTCAACCAAATCAGATACCCCCTTAAATGGGGGTACCAGGTTCCAACGTATATTTTTTTTAAAGGCCAGTAACAGCACATTAGAATACAATAGGGACTTTTAGATTTGCGTGGACTAATACGTGTGCCGTCCATTCAAGGCAGTGCTTAATAAGGACGTCGAGCGTAGCATAGACCTATTGTCTTCGTGCGAATCTAAAAGTCCCTATTGAAACTCGTCTGGCGCGATCCCCGTCCGAAATCAACTAATTAAATTGGTAGTTCTCTCCGCCAAAACAATTATTGATATAAGCGGAGGCCCAGAGTCAGAAAAGAGGGGTTTGCCTGCCACTACCACAAATACCAAACACACCATATTTTATCATACTACACGATATTTCGGAAGTGTTTTTAAATTAATTTGAAGCGAACAAGCCTAAATCAGAGGGGGCGTCCAAAAAAGAGGCTCTTTTGACGTAAAAGAGTGTTTTGCAAATAATATTCAAAGGAAACCTTGAACCGTGAGTTTGGTGTCATGTGAACAAAAACAATTATCTACATTTTGATACCACATTTTGATACCAACAGAATTGAGATTAGTTAAAGATAAAGTTGAGTTCTAGTCATGCGATTGCATTGTGAAAGAAAAGGTATGGAATGGAGCAGAAAAAGTTGATCATGTAGCATGTAAGTATTGGTGTGTACTGCAAGGTTCTGGAGTCATCAAAATCATGATAAATGTGGCCCAGTCTTGGTAAAGAAGCAAGCACTGTACACAGAAAGATGTATATGGGCAGGCGCGTACGCAGGGGGAGGGGGGGGGTTAAACCTCCTCCTTTGACTTTTGTTTATGTGTATGCTTTGGAGGTAACCCCCCATTTTTTTTTGTTTTTAAATTTAAACTAATAATAATAATAATAATAAATTAAAACAAGTGGTAATGGGTGACCTAAAAAAGCCGACCCTACGCCCCCCCCCCCCCCAGGAAACCAAATACCGATCGGACAATTTTTCAAATTTTGGGACAAAAATAGGAGAAAAATCAGCGTTATTATTCGTTGGGAAATTTTTGGGATAAAAAAATATATATATATATGTCCTCTTATCCCCCCCCCCCCCCCACGCTTATTCAGCGGCTGGCTGAGTCGTTTCGAAATTTTCGGCGTGATTTTCAAATTTTAACCCCCCCCCCCCCCCCCCCCTTGAAAAAAAAAATCCTGCGTACGCGCCTGAACTACACTTGGTGTCGGAGTAACTTACCTTGATTTCCTTATCTTTCTATGCTCATTACTCAGCCGGTACACGTCATTTTCTACCAAAATTGTTTGGCAAATGACATTTATTTGTAATCTTGAACATTCAGTGTAAGTTTCGTTTGATTCTGTGAGAATTCATTTTCTTTTTTTAACAGAACTCAAGTTTATCTTTAACATCGAAATTTTGAGTAAAGAACATGACTTCTTCTTTTTTCTTTTTTTTTTTAATTGAATTTTATCAAAAAACTGTATTTAACATATATCAAAATCGGAAATGCGTCTCCTTTCGTAACATGCCAGGAATTCTCCCATGTAAAAGGACAATATCTTATGCGAAGGAGATGATTATATCTCTTTTCGGTGAAAAGTTACAGCGACCCAAATTTCATTATTTAATTTCCTCAAAAATTAAAGTTTTGCCCATATGTATATGCAAATACATGTAGTACGTGTATTGAAGATGTGTTTGGTGTGTTTAAATCGGGTTTTAAAGATAATTTTGAAGTAAAACCTCTCATCACCATTGGTTTGGTGTCGAATGAAGGATATTTAAAAAGCCTTCAAGTTGATATACATTTCATTGAGTTATGTAGAATGTAAAATATAACCGTTGAGCCGAAAATGTGTTTTTTGTGGATGATTTTTTCCCCTAAATTTGAACAGCATCTGGAGTGAAGATTTGGAATTGCAGAAAGTTGAAATTATTTTAGCAGGAAAATCATGTTCTTTACTCAAAATTTCGATGTTAATGATTTTAGCAGGAAAAGTTCACCCCGGAAAATTTTACCCGAGGACAATTACCCCCCCCCCCCCTGAAAATCACACCCTGGGATAATATCCCCCCCCCCCCCCCCCACGAGGAAAATTACCCCGAAAAAAATTATGCTTTTATTAAGACCAACTTAATATCAGGGTGGACTTCCACTTTAGTGAACATGGGTGTAATGTCGCGGGGAGGGGGGGGGGGGGGGTATTTATCCTCGGGGGTTGTTGTCCTTGGCTTTCGTTGGGGTAATTTTCCGGGGGGTATCCATTTAATTCACCAGGGTAGAAAGTGTCAAATCTTGATTAATGTCTTCCCAAATAATCATTAGCGCTGTGACAGGGATTCGAACCCGTACCTCGTGTTTCATACCCCAGTGGATAGTTATGGTATAGGCAGGCTCAGGGTAAGTGTTCAGTTCAGTTCAGTATCATTTATTTCGATCAAAATCAAAATACGAAGAATTACTTTTTTTTCCTTTGTGCAAATGAGATGTGTTTTCAGCACAGTACAATATAAATGATAATAGTAAAAATGAAAATGTAGTACAACAGGATATCAAAATGCATGCTTTGTCGAATTAATGTCAAGAAATATAATGTAAAACATGCAATGGAAAAGAAGGCTTGTAAAACGTGAACCACTCGATGAAACAATATATATTATAATTTCGGTTTGAGAACAATAAATCTGAAAGTGTATGCAAAATTATATTATGGAATCTATAAACTTGGATGTGACTACTCACTCACCCACACACAAGTCATATAGACACACAGATGCATGCACACGATGCAGCACAGTATATTTACATTTACGTGTGTGGACGTCTACTCTACCAGAAAGTAACAAAGACAAAACGCTACCTAGGACGGAGACCAGAGGAAGGCTTTACAGAACAATAGTGACGGAGAACGAGAAAAGAGAGAGAGAGAGAGAGGAAAAAAGAGATTAAAGGAAACCAAAACCTTCATACTAAGTTACTTTTATTTTAAAGTTTAAAAGATTTGAATAAAATCAGTGAAAATTTGAACAAAATCGGGCAAGGAATAAGAAAGTTAGAGCTTTTTGAAATGACTAGTCACTAGAGGGCGGTATTCAATTTGATGACATCATCTGTGAACAACTCTCCATGCCTTTTGTACATAAAATTTCACAATTTTTTTGTTTTCTTCGTATTTATTTGTTTTCTTGGTCCGACTTCATAATGAAGTAGAATATCATTTTGCATTCTATATCTTGCTTTCAGGGGAGTACATTATCTCAATCACAAGAAAGAAGGAAAAACACGAAATTTGATGTACAAAAGGCCCCCCCCCCCCCCTCCCCCTCCCCATCACACACACAAGTACTATACGATTTTAGCACGATCACGATTTTGAAATTATTTGCAATGGTATTTAATATGACAATTCAGACTTTTGACAACAAATTATGTTAAAGGGTCTGGCTAGTCTCGTGCTTAATAAAATCTAAATTTCAAGGGAGTTCAAACTTCTTTGGAGAAGGAAACGATTAATCGGCTCAGAATCGTAGTGACGTCAGACCATTTGTGCGATCGATTGTCTACGATTTTAAGCCGATTAAAGAGAAGGTTGAGTTCTGGGAAGAGGTGAACAATAATTGTGAGCGTTATCATTCTTATTATGCAAGTGTGGAAGAACATCAGTTAAGACATGTTCCCTGAAAAGCATGGCTCTTCAAATGCCTTCATATTCTAAATATGTCATGTAACATCGTAAAACTCGGGGGTAGGATTTTTACGCCACGTGTTCGTGTAGTCCCATATACATCTTTCTGTGTACAGTGTTTGTAACTTTACCAAGACTTGGCTACATTTCTTATCATTTTGATGATTCCAGAACCTTGCAATACACACAAATTCTTATATGCTAGATGATCAACCTTTTCTGGTCGATTCCACACCGTTTCTTTCACAATGCAATCGCATGACCAGAACTCAACTTTATCTTTAACTTTGATTCAGACTAGACTCCGGTTGTTGGTATTCTTACCTAGGCCTATCTAAAAAAGAAACATTCGGGAAGATGACGTTTATTTAGATTTCCATATCTAATGTATTTACCATTTCTTCGAAAATCGGATCGTAGAAGGAACGTGAAGTGTGTGTGCTGAATTAGGTTGCTATTTCGGAAGTTTATTGCGATCGTATATAGGCGTTATGGTCTAGTGATTAAGGCTTCGGACTTTGAACCACAAGATGCGAGGTTCGATCCCTGTCGCAGCAGTAAAGTCCTTTGGCAATACATTAATCTCCATTTGTCACACTCGACTCAGGTATAGTAAGTAGTGGTCTATTCCCATATGGTCTACAACCAGCCGTCTACTATCCACATGGTCTCATGACAGGGGCGGATCTAGCTTTTTGCTAAGGGGGGGGTTTGACCAAAATAATGACGATGCGGAGCATCGTCCACGAGCCGCGAAGCGGCGAGCCGATTTTTTTTCGGGGGTGTTTATTTGAACCCCGTAAGTGATGTTTTCCTGGCATCTATTAACACAATGGAGACCATAAAAAGCAGTGCATGATAACGTCTTTTTAAATCAAGTAACAGTTTAATACACAGTTATATCCAGAGTTATCATGTGTTTGGTTAAGTTACCAGATGAGTTGAATATCTTCTCACAATATTTGCACTTGAAAGGGTTTCTCTCCAGCGTGCGTTCTTTTTCTTTCTTTTTTTTTCTTTTTTTTTCCTTTTTTTTTTTTTTTTTTTTTTGGGCCGCCCAAGGGGGGGGTTTAAACCCCCTAAACCCCCCCCGTAGATCCGCGCCTGCATGATCGTGATCGCGTCGTCCACTTATCATTAATTTTGTTCATGTGCTTTATGAAATGCCAACAACTGAATTTCCAAATGGACCAATACAATTAATCTGAATGATCTGAATCTGAATGAATAGTAATTTGGTCTAATTTCAATTTGGTCTAATCTCCAATAAGTCTACAATCCATTTGGTTATCAGACCTTATGGAAACTGGGAATTAGACCAACTGGTTATTATACTAATTGAACTATAGACTAATTGGGTTGTAGATGCACGGGTTGTAGACCAAACGGAAATTCACCGTAAGTAGTTAGGCTACCTGGTAGGATTTATTTCTTGAATGCACTGAGCGTTATGGTTACCTTGGAGCTAAATCCAAGGTAATAGTTTCCAAAGTCTTTTGGAAGCTCATAGAGATGGTATTTCATAATGTGATATGCGCTATTCAAGAATGGAATAATATTGTTATCATTATTTTCACATGTTCTAGGATACCTCGGAACGGTTGCCTATGGTTGCACCTGGATATTCTGCATCATTGCCACGCCCATCGTCGGTCGCATCGGTTTCCGACCAGCCGTCATCTTGGGCGTGTTCATTTGTTCCGCTTCGGTTCTCATCAGCTCCTTCATGCCCGGTGTATTACCCCTATTCGGCTCCTACAGCCTTCTCTTCGCCGTGGGTAACAGTCTGGTATGCTCTGGAACCTTTCTGGCCTTATTGGCGTACTTCCCTATAAAACATACCACATTAGCCTTCGGGATTTCAACGGCGGGCGTCAATACAGGTGAATAGCGCATCTGCTGAGAACCAGAAAGGTGTTAACACATTGTTTTATTACAAACCTATGCCTGTTGCACACGAAGCGTTATTTGCCTGACGGAGGTTTGCGTCAATGACTAGTGCGTCGTTTGACGTGCCACGATTGTATGAGTGATGTCTGAGGTAGTGAAAGCACAATGGACAGTGCAAATATTTCTTTCAATTACTGACGTAGGCTATAATTGCCTTCACATGGCCGATTAGCGCAGGTTTATTAGGGGCTTTTAGATTTGCACGTCGACATAGGGGACTGCTACAGTGCTACGTGTGACGTCCTTAAAAGGAAGTCACAGTGCCTTAAAAGGACGTCACACGTAGCAGTCCACTATGTCGAAGGGCAAATCTAAAAGTCCCTAATAACGCAGTCGAAAGGACACCTCGTGTGCAACGGGAATCAATGCCCTTCTAGCTTTCAACAGACGAAATTATACTTAATTCGAAAGATACGTGAATTTTGTTAAGGTTCGAAATTCCAGGTACTTTCTCTAATTGTTCTTGCCTTTCTACAGGAGTCAAATTCACTTCTGATGTTATTCATGTATATTGTACAAGTTAAGTTGATATACTAAGTTCATACTATATTCTAATTCACATTTCACGTTACACATTGTCAGTTTTGTTCACAAGAAATGACAATGATAAGAATAATACATAGGCATTTAAAAATATCTTCCGTCACTTTGGGGTGCTTGTAGTTAATTGTAAAATAAGGACTAATTAAAATTGGAAATGAGGAGATTGAGGAGCCTCAGGTGAAGCAAAGCTTGTTGCTTACAGGCTCATGGGGGTGTTTCACAAAGAAAATGATCGACTCGAAGTTGGACTTGAACTATGGCAGGCGATTTATGCCCTTAAAAAGTCTTGAACCAGGTGTGAAATTAGTGGGAAAAACCCTTAGAAATTATGATCTTTAAATGATGTTTTTTCATTCAATAATAAAGTATCAACAAATGTGAATTCTGTAGAATTGCAACGTCCCTCGAGAGACCATCGTTGAAAGCAACCAGTCCAGTGGCATGAATGGCCTGTCATAGTTACGTTCAACTTAGATTCGATCTTAGTCTTTGTGAAACACCCCCATGAGGCAATAGAATATGTAAGTCAAACAGAGTTGTGGGAACAAACGATGAACAGTTAAAAATCATTGGAGGGGGCATCGAATGTTAATGAATGATTTAGTTAAGAAAGATCCACGTTTGGGTATCAGAAGAATCACTTCATTCATCATCATGTATATCCCGGTTCGGAGGTTAATTGCAACATCTCTCCATTTCACTCTATCTTCTGCCATTCTGGTGGTCCAGTTCTTGACATTCTCTTCCCAGTTGATTCTGGGTCTCCCTCTCGGTCTCCTTTTCTCTTCCCTCCAATACTTCCTTTAAGAGGCTTTGGTGCCTTTTAACATGACCAAAGTATTTGATTTTTCTCTCCTTAACTAATCCTACTAGCAATTTGTTTACGCCCTGTCATGTGCAATATATCTTTGTTGGTTTTTATTCGTTTCCAGGATATTTTCATCATTCTTCTGTAAATCCACATTTCAAAAGATGTTATTCTATTTGCCATGGCCTTGCTTATTGTCCATGTTTCTGCTCCATATACAATCGGACAGACCATACATAACAGTTTACTAGTCACAACCTAAGTGCGAATGTCACCTTTCTATTTGTGAATAATCCTTTCATTGCCAGAATCATCATTCGAATAATCCTTTCATTGCCATGATCATGATGGTGTTAAAATATTATTCTTTATTTTGTTCGTACCCGGTTTAGGTATACTCGTTGTCAATCCGTTAATGTATACCATGATGTCACGGTGGGGATGGAGGAATGCCCTGCGTATCATATGCGCCATGTTTCTCAGCATAGCTCTTCCATGCACTATGGTATTCATCCCACCCTCATCACCGTGGATATCACACGATGATGACGACGACGACGAAGATAAGGTACAACCAAGATCATCTAACTTGGAAGGGAAGTCACTTAATGGTGTCTGTGATGAGAAGAAGACATCGCCGAAGGACGATAATGCCAACCGACTATGTCTACTGGAGGACAGTGGCACCAGGGATGAATCGCATCCTACTTTTGCTATGGCAACGGATAGGAAGGGATCCGAAGTGAAGTACATTCCGCTAGATGGAGATGGGAAAGAGTGTTTGTCGTTGATGGAGTTAGAACAAGGAGCTGCAGGAGAAGAAGGTGGTATTCCTAGGCATAGGGGGCAGTGCGGGGACTGGCTGAGGCTCTTGAGTTACCCGGATGTCTTCCTGCTCGGGATTGGAATATTGCTTGGCAGTGTGTGCCTGTCTTTTCTCTACTTCAGTACGGTTAGTCCAATATCTAGCTCGTTCATACCCCGCCATCTCGACGAGACCAACACGAGACCGAAAACAGACCGAACGAAAAATTATGTTTCTTTGAAGTGGTCGGTTCGGAGTCGGTTTGGAGGTTGGACTGATATATTTTTTCTAGTCACACCCATGAGACCGACATCGGACCGACCGCTCTCCATTTTACAGTGCTTTTTTTAAATACAAAATTATGCTGGCGATGTCAGTTCAAGCTTTGCTTCTGGCGGCTCTTCTTTTCCCTGTATGATTTTATGTGACCGTAAAATTTCATACAGGACTATTTTTGGTGCTGTAAATGGACAATAAATGAAAATCAATCAGTCAGCCAATGAACAACAACAAATTTGTCGCACTGAATGGCCAAGAATAGGTGGGTTTGGAATCGTTTGTGAGTCGGGTTGGCGGTGAAAATAACCCCAGGAACACCGCAAAACCGATTCAGACCGACTCCAAACCACTGGCCGATCATTGGCCCTTTGGGGAAGTGTATTTTATTCAACCTGTCGTCGGTCTGTCGTCGGTCTGGTGACGGTATTTTTGGTGAAGTCACAGGACTCGTCATGATCATAGGCGTCAAATGGGAAAGAAGGGCTCCAAATTACTTTTTTTTTCTTCCTGTAACTATAACCTTATATATATTAAAGGGATCCGGTAACTTTGTCTCAGATTCTGAAACAAAATCCTGGATTTAGCTCATGCTGCAATGATAATTATAAACCTTTATAGGTCAGTCAGGAACCCCATGACTTTTACAAGCCGATCCCCTGTCTGATTATCAAGATATTTATGATTGGAAATCGAAACCAAATTTTGCGTTTTCCTAACGTTTTTATAACACTACAGTCTATTGGGGAAACGAGTATGGTAAAAACCGGTCACTCAAAGATCTTTTAATTGTTTGAGGCACTTCTTGATCATTTTTAAGCTCATTTTTTTTTTTTTTTTTTTTTTTTTTGGGGGGGGGGGGGCTTCAATATTACACCATATCTCAGATTTAACATTGTTAAACAATGCCTTTAAATCTAAGTAGACATTGTTTGGGGTATAAAATGTGATGATGATGGTGATGATGACGATAATGATTATAATAATAATGATGATGATGATTATAATACGTGTAATAGCAATAATAATGAACAACAAATTATCATTATTTGTGAATAGTCTCTCCTGTTTTGAAGAATAATGATAACAATTATTTTCCCTCCATGATCTGGTTTATTTCTCCTTCTTAACACTGTAATACAGGCCAATTTCATAGTGGTGGCCGGTTTCTCCAAGCGGACTGCGAGTTTGATGATGTCGACCATGGGTCTGGCCGAGATCGTGGGAAAGCTCATCATCGGTGTCGTTGCCGATAGGATACCGGTTCCCAAGATATTCTACATGGTAGCAGCGAACTGTATTGGTGCCGGAATAATGTACGCAAGCTTTTTCGCCAAAACGGAGGCAGCCATGTACGCGATTGTTGCGGGTAAATAAGGATGAAATTGATGATGATGATGAGGAGGAGAAGGAGGAAGAATGTTTTGATGACGATGTTAGAAGATCTTTGTTGATAACACAGGCCGGGAGATTTCGTTTTGTTGTCCTCTTCATTGTCATTTTGTCCTGCTATTTCATCTTTGCACTTGCATCACATCATGTTACTTTTGACATTCCCGTCTTTCATATTCAATCTTGATTTTAAACTTTTTAGAATTTGTCATTATTCATTTATTCCGTTTTCCAGTTAAACAAAATCGAAATACAGAGATAAAGGAATTAAAAAATACCACCGACTAGTGTCAGAGGATAACCGAAAGGAAATTAATTAATATTAGGTTGGTTCTCCTGTACGTGTACAGTGTTCTTTATCCCCGCAACATCAATTAAAAGTCTCTGTTTGGTTTTATGTGAATATGTCCTTTTCCTTATTCTCTCTCTCTCTCTTTCTCTTTCTCTCTCTCTTTCTCTCTCTCTCTCTCTCTTTCTCTCTTTCTCTCTATTTCTCTCTCTCTCTCTCTCTCCCTCTCTCTCTCTCTCTCCCTCTCTCCCTTTCTCTCTATCTCTTTCTGCCTTTCCCTCTCCTTTTCCTCTTTTCCCCGATAATGAATATTGAGTATTTATTAAAAGTCATCTTGCAAAAAATAAAAAATAATAATAATAATAATCTTATATTAATTGCCTCAATACCGGTACCCGTCTCTCTTTAACTTTGTTTCCTCTCCGCTGTTTCTCTGTCTGCTGTTTCTTTCTTTCTCTCTCTTTCTCTCTCTCTCTCCTTCTTCTTCTTCCCCTTCTCCTTCCTGTCCTCCCTCTCTCCTCCCTCCCTTCTCCCCTCCATTCTCCCCCTGCCATCCCGCCCCTTCTCTTCCTATTTTCCTCCCTTCCATTCCCTTCCATCTCTCCTTCCCTCGCTTCACCCTTCCCTCCATCCTTCCCTCTCCTACTCATCCCTTACCCCCTTCCTACTCCTCCCTTACCCCCTTCCTCTCTCCATCCACAGTTGAGGGTTGTTTCGTGATGGCGCCATTGGACTCACTCGCTCACACGGTGGCAAACCAGCTCTACGCTGCATCATTCAGCTCTCTCCTCTGGTCTTATGTTATGTTTGCTTGTGGCGTTGGGGGAATTTTGGCGGCCGTCTTTGGTAAGATACAACCTTCTATTAATTAAGATTTAAGATGAAGAGAAAAGAATTTTATGACAATTCAAGACAGCATGCGTCATATCTATAAGTGACTAACATTATACTGCAAACTCTAAGATAGGAAAGAGATCTGTAAAAGCGAAGGGAAGGCGAAAAGTGTTTTGAATAGTGACACATTTAAATGTGACGTAGGCCTACTTTGTACCAGTGGCGGATCCGGGGGTGGCCCTTGCCCCCCCCCCCCCCTTGAGAAAAAAAATGATGTAAAAACACGTGATTTTTACCGTTTTGGGGGGTTGGGCCCCCTTTTGGAAGTTGGGCCCCTTCCCCTATTAAATCCTGGATCCGCGCCTGCTTTGTACAACAGAGGGATACTAGGCCTTCTCATTCAAAAAGTTATCGTATCACAGAACTATTTCCCACAGCGATCAGAGACGTAGACAGGCTTATCCTGAATCTAAACCGAATTTCATACTCTTTGAGTGTCAATCATCATTTTTTCTCATAGATGATTTCACTTATTCATATTACCTCTCAATCTGATCGTTGTAAAATACAGGTGAAAGCGTTGACAAAACGGGCTCGTACAACACCGCCCTTTACGCCATCATCGGAGTGTTCTTCACGGCGGCCCTGTTCCTCGTGCTGGTTCCGGTGTATCAGAGAGCCTTCTGCAAAGATCGTTGCATCCTCTTTAAGAACGTTAAACGTCTTGGGAACAAAAAGGCCGATGATAATGCCAAACCCACAGCGGTCTATGAAAACCTCAGATAAGAACAACAGATGATAAACTCTTAGTATGAATTTTGTATAAGAAGTAAAGATTTGTAATAATTGAAGTAATATTCGAAGGATTTCGAACTAAACCCTCTCTAAAGTGTTGGCAGCCCCAAATTCGCCAAAAATATGATGGCAAAATGTCACTTAAATTGTATCATAATGTGAAAGAGGATGTCATTTATAAAAAACTTCTGCAAAGACCCCTCCCCCCCAAAAAAAAAAAAAAAAAAAAAAATGTGTTTGAAGATAAATATTGATAAAAGAATACATAATTCGGGTTTTCTGTTGTACGCAGAAAACTTAAATTTTATATTCTTTCATGAATATTCAACTTCAAACACATTTTTTTGACAATCCTTGCAGAAATGTGTCTAAAATGACCTTTTGCTTTAGATTCCTTCATCTTACACATGCACCAAATAAAGACCACAACAATGGAATAATTAAGGTATGCAGGGTATGTGTCGGAAACATTATCTAAATCCGGGAGATAGGATATAAGGAAACATAAGCGCGGCAGAAAAAGGAAAGATAATAATATCAAGTGTTCTATGTTTGGCAGGTTTCATGCACAAAATAATATATTTTATACTTCCATTTTGTAAATATGCAATTATGAATGCAGGGTAATCCAGTCAAGAGAACAATATCTTAAGACAAAATACTTTTGAAATAAGTGTACTTCCAGATTCTTTATATGATGATCATTATTATTATTGTCATTATTATTATTATTATTAGTAGTAATAGTAGTAGTAGTAGTAGTAGTAGTAGTAGTAGTAGTAGTAGTAGTAGTAGTAGTAGTAGTATCATTATATTATAATTATCAATCACTAGTACAAAGTAAAAAAAAAACATTAAGCACAATTACATGAAATAGGAATTAAGAGCAAATTTTCTACTTCATTTCCCCAGGATGCCGGGGCAGAAAAAAAAGGAAAATAAATTCCTATGACCAAAAGGCCTTCCTACCCTTAGTTAATTCTTATTATGTTATTGTTCCAAATGCATTTTTTTTTTTGCTTTTGTTGTATCCGCGCTCTGATCAGTATTATGTTAAAGCGCTCAATAAGAATCAATTATTATCATTATTATTATGTTTGTTGATTTTCTTAGATTTTCTTGCAATTATGACTGAAATATCAAATGAGCAACTGAAAATAAAGCAATAGATTTATTCAAGATGTTCTCCTACTTGGCTTGCTATTCTATTTGAATGTCGTTTACTGCTCTTATAAGTTAGAGGCATTTTGAAATTCAGCTCTGTCGATACTACAGTATGTCAGCAAGCTGACGCCTTTTCTTTTTGCTCTCTTTCTCTTATCCCTCATCTTTCTCTTGTCTTTTTTCCCCTTCTTTTTTCCTTCTCTCTCTCTCTCCCTTTCAAATTTATCTCTATTTATCCTTTCCCTCTCCCTCTTCCACTTTTCACTCTATCTTCCTTCTTTCTTTCTCAATTCACTGGCAAAGTGATTATCACCATGATTTTCTTTAAATATATAGTTAAATTATCCTTCACATTAAATCGATATCTTTATATGGTATGATATTAATATACCATTTTATAACTTATTACTGAATTTTTAAATCTACTGTTTTTATTGCATTTGTATATGATACAATATGAACCGAGTAGTCTTTGGACTTTTTAGTTGGTATATTTGTTAATAAAAAAGTCATTACTAGATTTCAAGAGATGCCTTCATGTGATAAAACGCATCATTCTTATTTTATTTTGTTAGGCCAATAATCAATAATGGCTCATGATCAGTGGTAGAGAATCATTGGTCCAGCTAGTAACCAGAAAGTCCCGAGTTTAATGCCAAGTCAATGTGCCAATGCCTATTTTACAGGAACCAGATCAATCTCATTGGTCCCTCGTAAAAGACTGAAAGATGATTGCCTATTGATTTCATATCTATAAGTATATTTTTGAACTGACTGGGAAAAAAACACCATCACCATCACAAGAGGAAACCGCTAAGACAAGTGTAGTTAACGCCGTTCTTTTTCAGTATATTTTGACATTCTAGAAGCACACATGCAATACCATACGTGTCAAAATTGTCTTGGAGCTGGGTGATGTGAAACGAGGTCAAAACATCATGATTTCCGGTGATTATGTATCAAGGTCGGAAGCGGAGTTCATAGAGATAACCGACAGCAATTACTTTTTAATGCTATTTGGAAGTTTAATATTATATCCTATGTTGACATGAACCTTAAAGATAAAGTTGAGTTTTGGTTATGCGATTGTATCCAGAGGACACTTTTTTTTCAAAGGTACCGAGTGTGGGTAATTTGAATAATGCCTGAACAAAATGCTGTGTATTATTTGTTTTATAAAATTATGACGTGGATCCTAGTTATCTGATAAATCACCCTCATTTCAAAGTCCGTACATTACTAATTCTAGGTCTACATCTATGACTGATCTAGATCTATTAAATTTAGATAACTAATGCGTTTTAAAATCCGCGCGAGTAAAAGTAAAACGATATAAATCGATCGCAAAACATGATCGCCAATGACCGGTCATTTATACCATAGGATAATGACCGGTAGTTATCCAAATTTCGCGTTAGGCTAAATAAATTATTCTCACCATCATTTATTTAGTATGTCTAATGAAGGGCGAAATTGGAAAATCTAAGTATTGTTTGTTTCTTGCTGTAATGTTTGATGAGGGTAGTGAAATACTACTATGGATCTGATATTCGTGGGTTCATGGCATCTTTTTATTGCCTCGATAGCAATCATGGATTGCATACTATCCTTCAGTTAGCAAATTATCATATAAACAAACAAGTATCTAGCGATACTACACTTTCTTTCAAATCAAATCAAAGAAATCGCTTTAGAAAAAAACCTGTACCATATACAGGATCGCATAATATACTCACTCTTACTTTTATATTCTCACAAGTAAAAGTTTCTAAAATAAAGTTATACTTCTTCTAGCAAAATTTGCATCCATACTACACACACAGCTATCTTTTCATTCCATCACAGAGATCGGTTATCGTCCAATATTAAAAAGAGAAATAAAGAAAAACAAGTCAGATGTTTTAATCGCAGATTTCAGACATTTTATTGTTAAAAAATATGACATCTACACATTACTTCAATAAAACACGTTACAAAACATTCATGATAATACCTTTCACAAGCCATGTATCATCAGAAAACAGAGATATTCACGAGGGAAAAAAAATAGACTGGATAATGGGGTGAGAACCATTGGCAGTATAATAGTGTGAAATAAATAAAGAGAAAGAAAGGAGAGAGAGAGAGAGAGAGAGAGAGAGAGAGAGAGAGAGAGAGATAGAGATAGAGAGGGAGAGGGAGAGGGAGAGGGAGAGGGAGAGATAGAGAGGGAGAGAGAGATAGAGAGGGAGAGAGAGATAGAGGGAGAGAGAGATAAAGAGAGAGAGAGAGAAAGAGAGGGGGAGAGAGAGATAGAGAGGGAGAGAGAGATAGAGAGGGAGAGGGAGAGAGATAGAGAGGGAGAGGGAGAGAGAGAGAGAGAGAGAGAGAGAGAGAGAAAGCAAAAACAAAAGAGAGAAAGACTGATTGAGAAATAGAAAGATTGAAGTAAAGTTTGACAGGCAAAGAGAGAATGCAAAGAGCATTACATGCAAAATGGAATGATATTTCAATAATATGCACAACGCATTCATTTCATGCATCACACATTTATAAAGATAGGAGCTGGCAGTTGAAACAGTACAATTATTAAGTTCATACAGGCTTCGTTCAGATATGACACAGCAATCGCGTTTATAAAAAAATACGACATCAAGTGCAATGGGCTTTAGATGTCTGTAACTTAAAACACAGAGCTCAGTGAATACATGCAGGATCTTTGTTGTGTGTAGTTGCCGTTCATGTACACAGTACACAAAAAAGGGCATATTTTGTTTATGGGAGTTTACCGGGCATATCTGAACAAGCATTGAAAGGCCAACACAGACCACAGAAGATGAAGACACATAGATGAAGAAAAAAAACATAGACATCTTAAGACATGGTGCACCAAAGAATAATTCAAATAATGTAAGTGATTGTAAAAACGGAGAGGTTGCAAAAACGCAACAAAAATCATAAAATGATATAAAAATATAAGTCATGATCCAGATATATATTTATATAAATCACCTGCTGCAACAGGAATATACTGCAGCACACTATGATCCAAACTATTGTCTGTTTGGAGCTAGAAGGGCAATAGGCAATTCATATACTTTAACACAGACTTTAGGCTCTTATGATTCCAAAAAGTGTTTATCGAGTACCTAATGATTGTGCGTAGGTCTGTTATTAGCCTTCTATCTCATGACATTTATTCCTATGTTTTACGTTTTGTCAATACTAATGTCTTTCAAAAACTGAGAAATCCTCATCGACAAAACATTACAAAACACCCGATTAACTGATATGATCTTCACAGATATGGGATATTTGAAAGATATGAAAAAATATATATCAATAACATCATGATTTGGTCTTCAATACCATAACAAATATTGTAATTTCCCTTTGCACAAATTTCTAATCGTGTAAGACGGTGGGGGGGGGGGGGGGGGACTTAATCTGTGACATTATTGGTGTAACCATAATATACATCAATCTGCCTACCGGTACTCAGTTTAAGTTTTTGATATTCTTATTTACTTCGTACTTGATATCAGACCTCTTAATCAAGCTTAAGCACTGCCTCCCTACTTTAATCTTGATAATTGGGACCCGTTTCACAAAGCATTCTTTCTATGACAAATGACAAAAATCAGTGACAAATCTGCTGATAACCAATCAGAAGCAAGGATTTCAGTAGCTTATAACAAAGACTGTCATTTGCCACTGATGACAAGTTTTGTGAAACAGGCCCCTGATCTTTGTTACCATTAACCTTCCAAAATATATAAATCATGAGTGAGGTAGCTTGCACATTAATTGTTTAAGTGTATACAACAGTTCGTTGGTGGCTAAAAAATGAAACAGAGAAGAAAAGAGGGTAATTTTTCAAGAGATGTAAATGTAGATGCAAAAGTGTGAATTATCCCAGCTAAAAGGAAAGTGGAGAATTTCCTATACTTTTGATATGTTTAAAGCCCCACTGCACTACTTGTAGCTACTTGCGCCCTCTATATAACAAACAATGCCTAATTGGTGACCATTGGTCCATCATGATCCTCTTTTTCTTATGTTATTTGAGAGCTGAGTTGATGAGATATCCACCTGTCCAGTGACCTCGCTATGTGGTCTAATCCCTTCTGGCCCGGTAGTATTGACGGTCTTTAAAGGTTTCTAAACATGGGTTGAAATTTAGTAATGAAAAAAAAAGCTGAAGACAGGCCCCCGTTATAATGGTGCTACATCAAATAACAAGCAGTCTTACAAATGAAACAGTACAAATTATTGATACATGATAATTATAGCAAATGTAGATGTAGGCCACTAAACTGACATTTTTGGTCGCATTTTCGTTTTATCTAAGCATACCGCTAAGTACATGGAGACAGAGAACAATGGCATACATTATGTAACATCTTTTCAATCTCTGATTGCAACACAGTATGCATTATCTGAAGTGACTATTAACTCAATTCCATTATCTAATTTAAATCACTGAAAGTAAATACTTTAAATGAATGCAGCACAATTGGTGAAAGTCGACCTTTCGTGTCCACACAATGCATAAAGCAAGTCAATTCATAATTTGTATTCAATGTTGTATTCAATCTGCTCTAAAGCTCATATTTGGTCCCTCATCTGTAATTTAATGACACTTTTAAACAAACATAATCCTGGCTAGGATTTATATCCATATGAAATGACCTAAAACACGATCGCAACTACATGTATTTTGCGAAAAATCCATTCAAAGGGCAATTTAAATACCTTATTGTGTGTCCCATATAAATCATATTTGGATTACCATTGTCATGTTCGCAAATTTCAACAAGTAATGCACAAGGCTATTGTAATTGCTTCAGGCTGATTTTTCGAAAGTAGTTGCTATCATGCTCTCAGATGGTTCGATACATTAGTATTTGGTCTACAGATAAAGGATTTATCTAATTCCAATTATCCCATGGACCTCCCATATCCAAGTCTGGGCTCATAGAAAATTTAGAAAGTCCAACAAGGGCCTTAAAAGCATACAGACTAAAAAAAAACTGTCAATTCGGCACCTTCCAAAAAAGTAAGTATGAACAAATAAGAGGGATGCTAATATTGGATCAGACCATCTGGGAAATGGATGAATTGGTTCTAGACCTAATAGCAATGTATTGATACAGTTCAATAGGACCAACTTGATCATGATTATCTAGATATCGCTTGGGAGAAAGAACTTATTTCAAATATCATACTTCATAATGGCAGTTCATTTCATGTCTAAATGCCTGACAAACTTTGATTGCCTAGGTCTGGTATTTCCAGACTTACATGAGACAGATTTGAAGAAAAAAGATAAAAACAAATGTGAACAATGTTCTGAGGCAGTAGGTGGGATGAATCTCGCAGTAATCATAACATTCATAAATATAACTGAATCATTTCAATTCCTTTCTTATTTCATATATTTCCCTGATATTCGAGGTCTTTGTCAAACTGTAAAAAGCTACAATTTTTATTTGTTAAAGCAGGACGATAGTTAAAACATGATGACAATCTTTATGCTATACTGAAAAGAAAGAGGACCTTTATCATTAATAATATGCATCACATGATTAGAATAATGATAATAATAATAATCATTGGTAAATCGCTTGACATGATCTAAATGAAGACCTAATTGTTCAGCTTAAAGGGAATAATACTGCATGGTTTATGGTGACACACATTTACATATTGCATTGTATCATCTCTGAAAAATAAAAAGCGATACAAATCAGGAAAACACATATTCATTCAGGGACCAAAAAACGGTCTTGCTGTAGTTATTTATTTAATGCTTATGAATAAAGTGAAAGGATTGTCCAAAATTATTCAGCACTTTGGATCACAAAATTATAACAAAAAAATAAGATAAACAAAAAAATGAAAAATCAATAATACAATAAGGCAGAATGTAAATATTTAGAAAGGAGAATGACAACTAAAACCATTCAGATGTATTTTTGGATCAGCTCATAGAAAAATATTCCTCCAATACCGTTTTACATGAACAAGAATCACCCGCTGGGAGCCAGAAGGGCATTAACTCAGGGTTCAACGACCTTATGGCTCTCAGCAGACATCAAAATGACTCCATGGGAACATGGAAAAGAGGGGTATGGGAAGGATACGTACTTGTAATGTTAACGTATTGCTTACAGGTGCCGTTTGGTCCCTAAGGCTCGTTCAGTTATGACGCAGAAAAACCGCAGAGATTTTTGTGATATAAAACACAAAGGTTGTCGAAGAAGCACAAGTCCTTTGTTGCCCGCAGTTGCGATTCGTTTACACATACAAACAAAAATATGGTGGCTTACAGCTCCATAACTGAACAAGCCCTTAGGGTTATGGTAGTTAAAGAATTCAGTAAGTAGTGAAAGGGTTGACTTCTGAGAGTCGGAAAGGCGTTCATTTTACATGAAATATCACGAGGGATGCCCTTCTGGCTCTTAACCTTCGTGAGCTTAAAATTACTATCCCAAACTGAACTTAAATTGTGCTTGAAAAAAAATATTGCATAAGACAGCACAATACAGAGTACAATGGCGAACAGACGAAACACATCACAATACTTTCTCTTTGAAACATAAATTCACACATTCAGTTTTGATCGCACTGATTACGCATTGCGCAGGCTACGAGTGCTGTACTGTGACTTTTTTTAAATTTTGCGTAAAAAAACAGGGAAAATAGTCGAATAGATTTATCTTCTGCGTATCTGCTGTACATGTTTGAAGATGTCCAGATCTTCAGCACCTCCGTCAATGGTCCTATTTACACTTGAAAGCAAGGAGGGTCGTTCATACTGCTGGCTTGATTGAATATACAAGTCCTATATTCATGTTAGAAACACAGAGAAGATGACACTCAAATTGCTGCACCTCTCCTCCGTTCTATGCTCTGTTCACATCTGAATGCCCCAGGTTCCTCAGTGCTGGTACACAGGAATGATCCAGCTTTCCAAGTCTACATTGTTGTGTGTGAACAACCCCTTCAAACACTGTTTTTGACGATTATCACCTATTCCATTCACATCACGTTCACATCAATGCTGGCTTGTGGAGTTCGAGATGATCATTTTTTTCCACCTCATGCAGGGATAAGCAAGACATTGTGAAATCCGTTTCTTTGATTGTGACCTTTTTGATTCGCTCGGCTCCTTTGCATGGTATCCTTTGACGTTGATCATTCCTACTGAGACCGTTTCACATTGATTCCTCATCGGCACATTATTCTCAATACTGCCAAAGTCAATGGAGCATGTTCACACCATCCTTTCTGCGGCATAATTGGAGAATCAATCCTATGGTGGTTCCAAATATATATTCAAACTCAAATGTTCAGTGTGAACACTCCTCCCAATCCTGTGGAGAATTACACTACCACGGAGTACCCTTTCACACTAACAATTTTAGCACTGATTTAAAGCTGCACACAAGGCAGTCCATGTTTGGTCAATCTCATACCGATTCCCCTACGGGTCCGTTCATAAGTCCCCTTGCGGGAATCATATTTGGATTAATACCGTTCGCTAAGGGTATGTGAAGTGGTCCGTTCGGTGCGGGCGCAGGAGGGGGCCGCTGTCGGGCCACCATGTGCCCACCGTTTGGTAAATGTCCGTTTGGTATGTGCCCATTGACCATGGGTGAACTAGGTGAGCTATGAGTACGAGGTGAACCGGGGCCGTGCCTCCGAGGACCTGTTAATAGAAATGAAAAGAGAATTATTTTAGATCTCAATTACAATTCAGGTAGAGCAGTCTTGATATTTAATTTTTTTTTTTTACTTTTGACAAAATCTTACTGGACTTTAAACAATAAAATTGTTCTCAAGCCTGCATGGTAAAAGAATCAGAAAAATATAGACCAGTGGGGTTAGAACCTGTTGACTACTGCTATGTGGGCAGTAACACTTTCCCAAAGCTATTGCTGTATGATGTCAATGACATGGTGAAGTGGAAACAAAAGCAAGTAAGAAAGATTTTTATCTTTTTATTCTTTTACCAGTATTTAGTCGATTTGCATCAATTTGATATTTTAGGCCATTTCAATGTAATTTGTCTGTAATAATCTGAGATGCCATATTCAAAATAATAAATATTACTTTGACAGTCCTTTCACTTCAGACAAGCTTGTTTTAAAAACCTCCAATACAGTGCACTGATATCAACAAATATCTTTAAATACTACCCGGTAATCATTGACTGTGCATCTTCGCTGAAGACATACTCATCTGAAAGATTAACTGATCCAAAACGTACGAAAAGGAATATCATGAGGTGTTGAGGAGTTGTAGGGGACTAGTCATATACAGCACCGGACTTTGGATCACATGGTTCATGGTTTGAGTCCCGCTGCTGCACTAATGTCCTTAAGCAAGGCATTAATCTACATTTGCCACACTTGATCGAGGTGAGGTAAATGGGTACCTGGCAGGAATTGATTCCTTGAAATGCTAGAGCGCCATAATGGCAGCTATACTAAATGCCGGGGTTATATTGTGGAGCGCCAGGAGTGTCAAGTCCGACAGACTTGAGCGCTATACAAGAACCTACTATTATTATCATTAGTATTATGAGGATTTAAGCCTATCTGCACTAGTAAGGCAAGGAGGGATTAGACCACCCAGCCAGGTCAGTGACAGGTAGATATCTCATCAAATCAGGTCTCAATTAATATAAGAAAAAGGGGGCCATGGGGGACCAACGGGTACTGTTTAGGCATTGTTTGCTATATAGAGGACGCAAGTAGCTATAGGCAGTGCAGTGCAGACCTGCCAACCTCTGGAGTTCAAAAACTGTATTCTTTAATCCCAAAAGTTGTATTTTGCTGACAAACACGGACTGTTTTGCTGATCAATGCCTCTTACAGTTCCTACATACAGGAAGAAATTTGTTTATGGATCATTGGTTGAATATGCATGATTTCGTCACGACTGGTGTGTTCGATGAACTAATGAACATCCCCAAATTGCCGATGTGAGATGCTTTATAGGACAAAATGGGCATTTTGCCATTGAAAATGGCATACATACACACAAAATGCACCCACCCCCCCCCCCCCCCCTCAAAAAAAAAAAAAAATTAAAAAATTTTAAAAAATGAAAATCGTACTGTCGTATTTGCTTCTAAAAATCGTACTAAATACAACTAAATCGTACTGGTTGGCAGGTCTTTGCAGTGGGGCTTTAAAAGGTGTGAGACAGACAAGTTTGACTTACCTGTATGTGCATGAATAAACCATAGGCATGCTGTGAGTAGTACACCAATGGTGAAGGCTGCAAAGGCTATAGCTGCAGCAGGTCCTGCACCTAAACCTGAAACTACAAACAATAAAGGAACAGTTTAGATACTTCGGCTATTCCATTTGGGAGAAGGCATCAGGGGGGCGTTTCACAAAACTTTTCATCAGTGACAAATGACAGTTTGTGTTATAAGCTACTGAAATCCTTGCTTCTGATTGGTTGTCAACAGATTTGTCATTGATTTTCGTCATTCGTCATTGAAAAAAGGCTTTGTGAAACGGGTCCCTGATGTTAAAATCAATCCTGTAGCTGGATAACTCACTGTTATGCAATGCTTATGACAAAAAAATTCTGAAATCGATAATTTGATTATTATTATTATCATTATTAAATATTTGCCGTCACCTGTGCCTGGAAGGCGAAAAGCGAACTGAATCCATGTAACCCTTGAGTCCCTCCTCCCGATTATGTTCTTCATTTGTTTTATTAACCATGCAACCTTATACAAAATAAAGCAAATTAATTGTCCTAAATTGGGTTAATATCCAGTACCGGTAACTAAATAATGGAAGAATGGCAGGAAGTAGTTGGAGGGAAAGGGTCACCTATGAAGAAGTGCTGGATAGTGTGGATGCAAAGGAGCTTGAGAGAAACACTCTGAAGACGGACGTAAAACTGGATAGGACACGGGGGATAGCATGCTCAGGGAGGTGACAATTCAGATGCCATAATGTAGAAGGTTTAGGCTTTAGAAGGCGAACCCTAACCCTAACCGTTAAAACAGAGAGGAGTGAAGAAGAAACTAAAGAAGGCAGAACACCTGAGAGAGAATAAAGTAATAATAATAATAGTTTGATTTTCAACTTAGATAATACAAATGTCAGCACATATGCACAGAAAAGAACTTTTTTCTTACTTGGTTGAGCAGTGTTTCCCTCCAGACATGCTGTATTTCCTACATTCACTAAAAAAAGAAAAGATGATAAAGTTCTTGATAGTTACAATATACATGTACACGCATATATATGTTCATATTGAATCAGATATTATCAACAAAATCATAATTTCCTTTTCATAAACCATTAGTTTCAATCATTTTACATCATCATGTTCTTCAACGGATTTCCTTTTCATCCACAGTTGTGAAGCATACAATATATAGCTGATTATTGTAGGAATAATAAATCTGCATTTTCATTATCATAATTTGAATAAAAAACCACTGCCACAGCCTGCTAAAAATTATGAGATTGACAAATCTTGTGACATATTCTCTTCATAACCATCTCCATAGTCATCATCATCATCACCATCATCACCATCACTATTACCATCATCATCATTACCAGAGACGCCAACCTTCTTCGACAAAAAAAAGTATTCTTAAGAGCAAAAAACAGTATTTTGGGACAAAAAACAGTATTTTTGAAAAAATCTCTCACCTTAACATATTGCCCAATCGAGCAGCTTAAAAAAAACGGCAGTACCATGTATACATACCCAGATCGGAGCGCGACGTGCATACATTACATGTGGGTTGTTCGCAATGTGCGCAGTTTTGGGCCCGTATCACCATTCTGCATGCATCGTTTGAAGACGTAGGTGCATAATACACTCACGACACAAGGCCCATGATCAGAAATTAAGAAAAACGTCACTAAAAAAAAAAAAATTTTAAAAATAAAAAATTAAAACATTTAAAAAAATTAAAAAAACGTAACAAAACATACAAAAACCGTACTGCCGTATTCATAGTGAAAAAAGGGGACAAATACGGCAAAAACGGAACAGTTGGCATCTCTGCATTACCGTCACCATCATCATCATCACCATCACCATCACTACTACCATCATCATCATCATCATCATCATCATCACCATCACCATCACCATCACCATCGCAATCACCTTCATCATGTTAATCATGCCTTAAAATCATCACCATCCTCATTATCATCACCACCACTATCCTGCTCTTCCACCTCATCATCATTACCTTCATTATCTATATAATTGGTATCCACTATAGGTGTTTCTATTGAGCTGTCTAGCATGGGCCCAATCTCCAGTGTCTTGCTTGGCCCAGTGGTCAGCTGCTGACCCACACGTACCCCTGGGTTACCCGAGCAGGCCTGCTGGAGGGCCTCTAATGTAGAGCACTGTCGAGATAAGATGGTTTGAAGATAGTGCTTTATCAAACTTCAATCAATGGAATGAATTAATATTGTGGACATCAGGAAATAAACAAAACTTGTCAGGTGCCTTGGCTCTGGAAAAAAAATCTCTTGCTGGTCCAACCAACACTTCAAAAAGTGTATAGAATGATAATATCCTCTGTTCAATCGCTCTTAAGTTTGTATACCGGTAAGCTACTGTTTTACCTTACTTTTTCCTTAAAGGCATCGTTTAAAAATGTTAAATCTGAGATGCATGGCCCTACGTGATATCAGTGTCTGCGATATGGTGTAATATTGAAACTCTAAACAAAAATTGCGCTTAAAAATGATCATGAAGTGCCTCAAAAAAGTAAAAATCTTTGAGTGTCCAGTTTTACCATATGGTACTCATTTCCCCAATACACTGTAGTGTTATAAAAACTGTTGGGAAAACAAATTCTGAAATTCTGGATCCCTTTAAATGGCATTTAATCTAGATTGATTCTTCCTACACAGGTGTATAAGTGGGCATCTGGCAGAATGCAAAGAAAAATGTGGCTCAAGTAAGCATACGGGCCTGACAATAAGAAACTACATGCAGCTGGAATGACCACTATAGAGGATATGGAGTGTATCATAAGTGCAACTTTGTAACCGAATCAAATGACCGATGCAAAATTACACTGAAAAGTGTTCCTATAAATACATGCATATGATATTTTTGTGAAATCTTTGAATGAAAACTTGTTATTGACAAAACTGTTTACAATGGCTGGTCAATAGAAATAGAAAAATGATGTTTGTAGTTGATAGTCTTTTGTACAGCTTCATTTTACAACAGTTGAAGAGATTCATAATAGCAGATCAGTTCAAGTATTTAGAAGAAAAAAAAAACACATATATGTTTAATTCGTCATATACGGTCAAACCTGTCTATAGCGACCGCCCAAGGGAAACACAAAAAGTGGTCTTTGTAGACAGGTGGTCACTAAAGCAGATTTGACTGTAATTTACATTCTTTTTTAATGCAGATGCTTTTTATATGATCTCTTTTTTTGTTTTTGTTTCACAAGTTGCCCTTGAGCATTTCATTTTAAGTGGATTCAACTCCTTACACATTTCATTAGCAATCTTATCATCACTTACCACTGGTATGCCCTTCTCCTCATCAGCAGTATTATAATCCTTACTGCACAGACTGAGCTTACAGCTGACAAACGTATGAAGGCCAAAGGTCTCTCGCGTCCAGTGGACCTCAAAGCTGAAGCGCTTCAGGTCGCCATCCTCTTGGGGGTCAAGGCTGACGTAGTTGGGGTTCAGCTCGTGGAAAATGACTGTCTGGTCGACGGGGCAGCTGTGGAGAGACGGAGGTAGAGAGAAAGATTCACAAGTTAAGGAGAGCAGAAATGAGAGGAAAGATTTGAGCATTACAAAATTATATTATGGTAAAGGAGATTTACTAAGACGATTTTGGATTGAAAGTTGTGTTAACTCAAGTAGTGACTCAAGATGTAAAAAACATTAAAATTTTGTTCAAAACCACCCTCCACACAAATACTGACCTGAAGTCAATCAGGGAATGGACAATCTCATCAGCCACCTGGATCCAGCACTGGTTGATGACGACCTCATGTCTCCTTTGGCCTCCGCTCACCCCGACCTGGAAGTACAACCTAGTGTGGTCCTGCAGGGGAGCCGGAAAGTCCACCACCTTGTCCTGGAAGAGCGGTGTCTGGTACATGTCCATGTGGAGGGTGACGTGGTTGTCGGTCATGCCTGCGTTGGTGTTGGTGGGTCCGTGGAGGTACTCGCATTCGATGGATGATGCGTAGAAGGGCATAGAGGAGTCCTCGTCGTCGACGTCGACATCGCCGAGGGGCATGTCGTCGCCTGATCCTTCCATACCGGCACCACTGCCTTCAGGGGACCCATTGAAAAACAGCACCTTGAAAATAAAGATGAAAATTTAATGGAAGGAGCTGTAATGCAAACTGTGAAAGTTGTAAGTTTGTATTTGCCAGTTAAAGTCAAATTATTAGTATTTATTGATTTAGCTTGACATTACAATAATAGAACTACAGATGGTGTTTGGTCCAAGATTACTTGACAGTTCTTGAGGACAGAAACTGGTTTGGCGCCACCTGCTGTTGGCAGATTCGCAATGATCATGTTGCAACATGATTTCTGTTTTGTGAGGAAAATCTGTGGTTTTCTGGAGTATCCTTTGTTCCTGAGAGCTGTTTCTACAGCATTGTGGAGGCACAGAGTTTCCACGGAGTGAAGGTAAAGCGAATGAATAAAGGCCTTGGAGGCGAAACTGACACTCCCGTAACAAAACCAAATACACAATTATGTCTCCCATCAGCATTCTTTGTAGGATTGTTTACATTTGTCTGCAAAGTGAGAGACCTAGGATAGGATACTAATGCTCTATTCATGTCGGATGTGTATCAATTCAAGCTGATTATGTATGCCTGGAGTGTGGAGACTGACTTCCAACACAACCATAACAAAATATAAATCACTGTTGTACAGGCACACCAGAGACCCAAACCACCAGGGGAAAAAATACTTTAAAAATTTGGGGGGCTACTTTTTAAGCTTGCTTGCATGAAAATAACACTCTTTAATTTGTTTTGCATTGAATCTATGCAAATTTTTTTGGGCTCTTTTATGACTTTCGGGGGCTCTTTTTGGCATTTCGGGGGCTAATTCGCCCCGAGCCCCTGTGTATTTCTTTCACTGCCAACCACTAGACCCAACACAAATCCCCCATGGAATTTTCTTTTCTAAAATTTGTATGATCACAAATTTTAAGTCACCTGGAATGGACATAATTGCTACGAAACACCACTAACAAGATGACAGATACACCCAAAACTGGATAAAACTCCCAAGGGGTAGACCAGCTAAGAGATGGACAGACTGTATCAAGGCGGACTGCAGCAACAGACAACTTGACTCCCTGACTAAAGCCACTAGGCTGACAGAAGATAGGAAGGTGTGGCAAGCCGTTGTGAGACAGAAGCCATCATACATACCAGTGATGGTATGGACGGCATAAGTCAAGTAAGTCAAGGATAAAACTGCTAACTAATTCTCTTTCATTAAATGAGCAAGAGAAAGAAAACTACACAGTATTTGTTGTTTCATGAATAATTCCTTGAGTCGTCAATCTTACCCTGTTACGATATATCATCTTATTCATCCTCTGCTCCGATGTAGTCCCGCATGCATTAAGCTGCGTATCCAACATGAAACCCAACGTCATGTACTCCACCGAGGTGCAGTCTCTATCCTCCAGTGTGATGTCTTCGGGACTCAGGTTATAGTACTCGGCCACCACCGTAGGGACGAGGGCCCTGATGCTGTTCTTGAGGCACTCCACCACCACGTGGGGTGAGTCGGTGGGCCAGTCGATGGAAGTGGATCCAGTCTGGTCAGGAGAAAGGGGGTGGGTTTGCCTCGAGATATCTGCAAATGATCACAATAATAATGATAATAATTCCGCTTTTATATAGCGCTCAATACATCTATGATGTCTCTAAGCACTTTACAGATATACCATTACCCCAGTCATTGGATTCAATGCTTGCCCGCACACAATGTGTGCACAATTTCCACTCCCTGGGGAGCATTCCAGCCACCCTTAAACCGCAATTTGACCACTACCGGTCTTTACCTTTAAGAACCAACATCTTGTACAATACAAATCGACCGAGATTAAAAGTTTTTTCTTTCTGAAGAACATGCAAATAACTCATCTAAACGCATAAGGAGTTTTAACACTTACTGGCTTTGCCAACTGTGATATCAAACTTGTTGGCGAGAACAGCCTCCGTAAAGGACACCACTGCGCTGTACCTATCCCGCGCCCAGGTCAGGAGGTTGTCTCCGGTAGATGGAATGTTCTCTTTCTGCAGTTCAAACGGGCCCGATGTGATGCCTTCTGTGTTCACCTGGTGAGGGCTCTGTGTGGATTCAAATAATAGGGAGATATGATTTGATTTGATTATAATTTATCAAACTGGTAAGAGGGCAAGTAAATAAAATAAAATAATAAATCTGGAATTATTTAGTGTTCAAAACAGAATAGCTTTTTTAAGCACTTTACAGTTATCATTAATACCCTGGTCTGTGCACCATTTCCGCTCCCTTGGGAGTATTCCTAACATATTGTAATGTCTATCACAAAGGCTTTCATCATGTAAATGGGTACCTGGAAGGAATTAATGCTAGAGCGCCGTAATGGCAGCGCAGCTAACGCAGGGGTAACGATTTCTCCAAGTTTGGAAGCGCTTAGTGATTGTAATGAGCGCTATATAAAAATCAATATCAATATGCATTCCAAGATTCAAATTTATTTGTTCTCAAAATGTAGTTTGAAAGTATGAATTTCTTCTTCAAAACAACTGATCAATATGCATTCACAGCAAGTCATTAAAAAGAAGAAAAAAAAAAAAAAATCTTCTACAGATTTTAGAACATTAATTAATATTCAACAAAAAGTACCAGTACACAAGTACACATGACCTTGAAATGTGAGCATGATGCATTTAAAAAAAGACACTGTTCTGAATCCTGTCTGTCTCACCATGATGGTGAGATGCCTGATCTGGTCGCTGCTGACGATGTTCCACACCACGGGCGTGTCCGCCTGCAGGATGAGCACCACCCTCCTCTTGGACGCCGCGTTCCTCGACACCTCCTTGAGCTCGACGACCACGCTGGAGCGCCTGGAACTGGGCGATAGGAGCCAGATGAGGTGAACCTCCTGAGTAGCCCTGCTGATGTCAGGGATGCAGAAGCCGATGCGGACGGGCTCCACCTGGCTGGCGCTGATGTGGGACTGCTGGTAGTTGGGGGTCAGCGTGCACTCCTCGGGAGCATTAGGGTCTGGGTGGGTAAGAAATGTGGTGGAAGATTCAAGGGGATGCACACAAGGAAAGAGTGGGAGATGGGGAGGCAATACTTGATACTTGATGAGGTAATCCCTGAAGCAGCTTTTCCAAGCTATACTGGGATGGGATATGTTGACAGCAGGTGAAGGTGCAGACAACAAAAGGGTGTACAATTTCTATATACAGTATCCCAGTGACATGCAAGTAAAAAAATCATGCTGCTATATGGTTTACAGCATTCTGGAACCTACAGGAGCTTCCAACCTTCTGATGACAGGGAGGGCAATTAAAACAATTAAGGGGTAGCATCCCCTTTATATTGTTATATTTGGAATGTAAATCCTTTTCTGCATATTTGGAAACCTTTGGGTTCAACTGTTTCAACCCCCCCCCCCCTACCCAGAGTGCTAGCAATACTCCTGAATATGAGGAGTTGTTAAAATTGTATGAACCTTCCTTTTTGATTTTTAAAATCTAAATTTTAATCTAAAAATAGGTTTACCGTAGTATGTTTTCATTTTTGTAAATCACATGTGAAGTAACCAACTTGTACTTTATCTGTGAGCCTATGAGGATTTATGAGGAACCCCATCTCAAGCACTAATCCTACAATAAGTTACTCTGAAGGCAATATACCCAGAGATCCCTTCACTCACGCTGTGTTCAGATATGACAAGAAGCAATTTCTTTGAGTAAAAAAAAAACCCACAACAGACAACGACCTGAAGCCATCAACATCATTTTCTGTGTTATAGGATACCAAACAAGAAGTACACTTTACTCATCTCACTTAAGTTTGCTGAGGCATTTTTATCAGGATTTTTTTCCACCTTACGTTTGAAGGAGGCCTTACAAAGAAGGGAGTAACTCACCTTGCCCAACTTGCAGGTTGATGACGTTTGCAGACTCTATGGTAGAGAAGGTCCACACCTTGGAGTACGTTGCCGTGACCCACTCCAGCAAGGCATCATCCTCCGAAGGCATCTCTGTTATTGATATCGTGGGAACTACAATGTTGGTTGGCTTGACAACGGAGGAATTGGTAGGGATCTGTAAGATTAAAAATTAGAAAAGGAGAAGAAAGAATGAAGAATTAGTATGCGACAACCAGATGCTGGTAATTGTACCTCAAGGACAGATACATACATGTATACAGCTATCAACATGTTTAGAAATGTTTCATAGGACGTTACTTTTAAGATCCAACATCTTTGGTTCTGTCATATAATTGTACATTTCACATTTCAGTAAACACATGGAGCAGTATCGGTGCACATTTATTGATGGATGAAAAATGTGAACAAATGAAACCATGGTTTAAAGTTTTTTATTGTGGCACACCCTTCAAGAGCCCAGTAATTAGGCAGTAGCAGTATCTGTGCATAATGTACCTGGACAGACATGAAAATGTTTGAGGGTAAGCATGGTTCACATTTTTTTTGTATTGAGGCACATTGTAAATATTGAGGCACACTGTAAAAGAGACGAGAGAGCAGTGGGAGCAGAGTCTTAATGCATAATACAACATGCTTGACACAAAAATGTGTGAAGGTAAACAAGGTCTGTATTTTGATATCATTAGGGGCACATACATGTACATGTATAAACCAGGTCTACATTCTGATGCAACATGCTTGGCACAAAATACAAAAAGAGGGCCAATTACAAACATGGTTCACATGTATTCTTATTTGTGGGCTCACTGCACAAGCCCCATTAACCATAGGGGGAAGCATAATACATGATGTAACATGCTATACAAACAACTAGAGCAAATGAGGTTAACTAATGCTTTTATTTAGGCGCCCTATACAAGTGGTAACCAACCACAGTACGGAGCATGATGCATAATGTATTAGGTGCTAGAAACAGATGATGGGCGGACATGGTTATCAATTTTTGTTTTATTAGGGCACCCATGACCAGTACCTACTAACCAAGGGGAGAAAACAAAGAAGTGGCAGTTACAAAATAAGGCCAACATGGCTTACAAGTAAATTCCATTTGCTAGAATGAGGGCACATCGCACAAGCCACATTAACCATAGGGAAAAACATAATGCATAATGTAACACGCTAGACAAACAACTAGAGCAAAAGAGGTTAAATAATGCTTTTATTGAAGCACCCTATACGAGTGTGCACATCAACCACAGGATGAAGCATGATGCATAATGTAAGATGCTAGACATAGATGGAGGGCGGATATGGTCATTAATTTTTGCTTTATTGGGGCACCCGGTACCATTACCTACTATTAAACCAAGGGGAGAAAACAAAGAAGTGGCAGCTACACAATAAGGCTAAACATGGCTTACAAATGAATTCCATTTGCTAGAATGAAGGCACAACTGCACAAACCATAGGGAAAAGTATAATGCATAATGTAACATACTAGACAAACAACTAGAGCAAATGAGGTTAACTAATGCTTTTATTGAGGCACCCTGTAAGAGTGGCAACCAAATGGAGAGGTCTCTCAATGCATTATGTTAAGTTGCAGACAGCTAACAAGGGTAAACATGGTTTTGATTTGCTTTTATTGGGTCACCCTGTAAACGTTGCTACCCATCCAGAGAGAGGGAGCAGCGAGCGTCTGTGCATAATGCAGTGGGACAGACGCAGAAGATGAGATGAGAAATGAGACTATGTAAACGCTAGGATAATATCCATGGAGCCAATGCCACCAATGTTTAATGAAGCCAAGATATTGTCCAGAGGTTCATCTAGCGATATGATTGTTGCGCGGTGAGCAAGCATTGCGATCGCTCACCCTCTTCAGAGGACCGTATGTTTCTTCATCTCCTGTTGGTTTGCTACCATTTTGGTTCCGTCTGCAACGATGTATAAATCTTCCTTACTTTGCAATTGAGATTGATGATTCAGGAGCAAAAAGCTCTAATGAAAACATACGTTGGTATAACTAGAATCTTTTTCATTAATCCATTCTTCTCGTAAGATTGAATGAAACAAGTTCTTTATCTCGTGCACGTTCTTTGGTACCTTGATGTGCCCTATTCCAATGCACCAATTCACTGGGAAAACAAAAAGACAAGCTCATCTGCGTCAAAATGATTTGACGAAAATCAGACAACAAAGTTATAGAATAGCAGTATCACAAAGGAGATTTAAATATCTTAAGCTATACAGTGGACCCCTATCAAAAATAGCACAAGATAACAAGCTCATCTGCGTCAAAATGATTTGATGAAAATCAGTCATCAATTCAGGCAAGTTATAGAAAAGCAGTATCACAATTCACAAAGGAGTTTCAAATATCTTAACCTATACAGTGGACTCCTATGAAAAAAAAGCGCTCGTCCTGATATTATTAGTGATAAAGGTGTTCCATCCCACAAGTGGTAAAAATAAATAAATAAATTAAAATGAATTAATTGTTGTAGGCCTATTTTACTGTATATGTTTATGTTTTATAGAGCTACTAGCTCTCATTTGAGGCAACTATTTACTACAATCTAATTGTCTGTTGTTTTTTACAGCCAGAAAGGCGAAAACTTGATCAAGTTACATGTATGTGATAAAGTCCTTCTGGTTCCTAGCAGATATGTACTGTAGTGAACCATGGATGCTATGGGCCTGTTTTCATCAGCTTGAGTTTACCAAATAACCCGCTATTATCAGACTTAAGATATTCAAAGCTTGAAAATAGCGTCTTCACCAGACCGATACGCTCATCACAAACTAGCTCGGACGGGCGCAAATTAGCTCGCTATTTCTTAAATAGCGGGATATTTTGGAAAGACCAAGATTTCTCTGGATATTTTCTCAACCAAATATTCTGCTAATCGCAACTGCAGGCTGATGAGGACGCAAATTACGTGGATAATTTGCGATCGGGATAGTTAAAATAGCGGGTTATTTGGCAAACTCGAGCTGATGAGGACAGGCCTAAGAATGCTAAATGATGCTGCTCTACTCCAATCAACTGAACTACATGTAATTACTGCATGATCCTCTTCTATCGCTTGAAAAGATGATGACATAATGAGTTTTTAATGCTTAATTTGCAAAAACACAACTAATGCAATGCTGCTAACCATTTGGCATGCAGTCGTATATGAACTACATATATCCGGCCTTTTAATCATTTCTTTTCTACTACATGATGCAGGCATAATTTGATTGGCCTTCTGGACTTAATTGGAAAATCTATGAGCAAACGGTAACCAAACGTCAAACTTGGTACACTACGCAGGAGTCGGGCCGATATGAAGTTCGAAATCAAATTATTTGAGCAGATGTGATCGAGTGACTTTGAGTCTGTTATGATATTCAATTCATGGATATATTAGTCCATCTCACCAGAGATGATGATATGTGAGCAAAAATCATAAAATTAACATATATATTCTGCTGATTCAATCGCTTTTTTAGCAGATGTGATTATTCAAATCTACAGATACTATACATCAACATGGCATTGTTAGTCAATCTCACGTCACCAGAGATGATCAGTTGTCAGAAAAATCATAAAATTAACATACTGAAGCTCAAATCAGATTTATTTTAGCAGATGTGACCCGAGTTTGTTGAAATAACAAGGCATTATACATGTAAGCCCATTGAAACTTACATGTATGTCACAAAAAATATATAATTATTACACCACTTTTAGCAGATGTGATCAAGTTTGTTGTAATATTTATGTAAGTATTATTTCAGTTTAACAAAAATGACTATTCCAGAATTATTGTTAAATAAACATATGGTGATCTTCTGACTGATGGGATCACTTTTTATCAGGTGTCGCTGACACAGTTTGTTGTGATTAGTAGTCCATTTAAATTCTGAACAGAGATGGAAAATATTTAAAGAAAATCATATATTAAATACATTTCTCTTGCAAATATGGAGTGAAGCCGTACAGGTGTAAATTTCTGATCACCCCCAATGAATATGATGTATCATGAATTCATGATGGTTGAAATGTTTAGGGAAATATATCACTAAAATGTATCCTTGAATAACTGGCAGCCTAGTATAAAATCCAGAAAAGCTACTGTATCTTCCATAATCAGATTAGGGGGATCAGAACATTCAAATAAAAACGCAAACAACCATGCCTTTTTTTGTGAAAGATCACATGCATTTTCTTTTCTTTTTATGCTGCACTGCATATAATCTACAGCCTTTTGTAAGGAAAGTGCCTTCAAATTAGAAGCAATCTTGAGAAAACAACAAAATAAACACAAACAGGAACTATAGACAGCCCACAGCATGCATTCCTGATCTTCATTCATTAAGTCAAGAAACTCCACTTAATCTTTTTGTTTACTATTTAAAGCAAGACAGGATTATTGGATATACTGTATACTTCCATCAAATCATGTTCATTCACCCCCTCCCTCCCCTCCAACCCGGCGCACAATTACAAACATAAACAAAACCAATCCACAGACTCTACACTACAGGTTCATACATTTCCTAACTGATCCTTTTTTTTTTAAATCTATCTATCTTTTGTTACTTGCATTATTACCTTCTTTTCTTTGCTATTGTTAATGATATGTTAAATAATTTATTGTATAATTCATCTGATATGAATGTTATCTCTTTCTTTGTTGATGAAAATGCAGTGTACATCTTTATTTTTAAAAAAATGTTCATGTATACATTTACATGTCCATGTAGGTCAAGGCCTAGTCGCAACACAAAGAAATCACTTTATAAGTTTTTGTAATACCTTCAAAGTTTATTGATACATGTACAGGTATTATGTTTATCATGGACCCGGTATTATGTTTATCATGGAACCGACATCCTACAGTGTAGGTACATTTTGTAGGCCCAAATTGTGTAGACTCTCAATAATTTGCTGGTACCAATGTAATGTTATACAGGTCTCAGTGATAAGTACAGGATTATAAACAACAACAAAAAGGGGGGGGGGCACAATTTCTATTCTGAAAAATTACACAATAAACGTTGCAAGTATTTGTTTTGTGATTGGGTAAAAGCCAACAGGGTTTGAAACGAAAGGGGTAAGATGGCTAGTTGTGCCCGGATTGAAATAAACTAATGCAGGTGTCAATTGTATGACCCACCCTATGGACCCCGGGGAAGGTGCGTCATGGTTGGGTCATTTACCATCAAGGTGTGACTCAGGGTACCGTCATTTTACTCCTTTGGTCAGTCACAATATTGACGGTGGGGTGTGTCGATGTCAGTCACTTTACATAGGTGCGTCACTGAATAGAGTACAGTGTATTCAAAATCAACAACTGGTGCGTCATAATTTTGACCGAGGTACCGTCATTGGTAGCCTGAAGTTCGTCATAGTTTTGCCGCATATGTGCGTCATGGTATAGTAAAATCCGACGCACATTAGACAAGTGACGCACCATCCCCGGGGTTCATGGGGTGGGTCATACAATTGACAGGTGCATAATTCACATACATTCTGCTGTGTGTCAAAAATGTGTAACTCTGATTAAACAAATATGGTGGTGACTGGCGAGTGCCCTTCTACAAGCTCCTAGTTGCCAATTGATCAGGTTAATGTGGAAAATGTGCAAAAACCAGGGTAATGTTGTAGTGCCTTGAGGTCTGTACATGGTGGATATTCCTTATCAGGCTCATGTACCTGATGCCAATGTCATTATTATAATTACTTTCATTATTAAATTATGTCCACAAAGACCTGACCCAGTTTCTATCGCAAACACATTATAATGTGAGCATGCAGAACCGGATTTATATTTGCTGATGCATTCTCATTAACCTTCGCTAACTGAAAATAATGGCGAAAGCAGATACCCATTAACAATACAAAATCACACTGAACTTAGAAAAAGGGTCTGAATAAACCAGACTACACTCCCTATTAGCATAGTTAACACTTGAGCAGCTCTATCTTGAATAAAATACTTAAGAAGATTAAAGTTCCATTATCTGTGTTTGAACCAAAGTGGGAACAATGGGACTACACTCAACCCTCTCAACACAAGTGATTAGGGGCCTAGTTCACACATAAATTCAAAATCTATATTCTAATGACAACAAACATTCATTTGAATAACACAGAAGGTGTTCACACATGAATATAAATTCTCCAATCTCATGACAAAAACCATTCCTTCAATTACATTGTCGAATGTAATCTATAAAAAAAATCATCCACGATTCACAAAAGGCTCATGCTTGCAAAGTTTCTTGTTGTAGGGCATTTCCTTTTTAAATTTGACACAGATTTTTAATGTGGCATACTAATTTAATATATCAGACCAAACTGTGAAATATGAAGCACATTGTTTGTTTGGAGCCAAAAGGGCATTAACTCATATTATTTTACACTAACGCCTTTCTAGGTCCAAACAGATGACACAATGGATTACAAATTAGTCAGGGTTAACTTTCTGATGTGAACACTCCCATGGTTAGACTTATGACCTCAAGCTTGTGAAGGCCTGTGTTCCTAACTCCAATGCTACTCCACAATGACTCCAGTTTACCTTGCCTACTCAACACAGGGGATAATCAAACATTTGCATAGGCTGGATTATGGGTGGCTAGCACAGTGAGTGAGAACCAACAGAAAATAGATTTAGAAGCAAATAGGGAGGAGGATGGATAGAAAGAGAAAGAGAAAGAGAAAGAGATAGAGAGAGAAAGAGAAAGGTTGAGAGGGAGAGGTAGAGGAAGAGAGGGAGAGGTAGAGGAAGAGAGGGAGAGACAGACAGACAGACAGACAGAGAGAGAGAGAGAGAGAGAGAGAAGGAGAAAGAGAGAGAATCTGGGTTCTCAAAAGGAAAGCAGTTTCTACCAATCTTTAAAAAAATAACCAAAAAACAACTCAAGATTCAAGGGAACAACCACAAAAAATATGTGTATTACGATTCTGCAGTAGGACCAAATGTGTAGCCATGGTTATTTCACACAATTTCACCGAGCAAGATCAAGATAATTTGAAAGGCGACAAAACTCTGCCAAGGACCAAGAACTCAAATAATAATAGCATTTGAGATCAAGAAGAAAGAAATATCTCTCCACCTGACTCCCTGATGAGTTATTGTTCATTTTGTCCTTGGAAGCTGACAGAGTTTTGAAGAGTGAGAATATCCGCGTGATCATGAGTTTTACTTGAAATACATTTGACTACGATTGGCTTGATTTTACTTTTTAGTAGTGAGGAAAAAAACAGAGGGGGAAGGAATGAGCTGGAATTGTTCTAACCCTGACATCATAGTATCTGTTGAGAGAGAGAAGGACATTAAATATAAAGTTGAGTTCTGATATTAAATGTGATTGCATTGTAAAAGAAACTGTGTGGAAGTGATTGGAAAAGGTTAATATATTTATTTTGCAACAGAAAACCAGAATTGTATACAGTAGGGTTTTGGAATCATCAAAATGATAAAGTTGCCCAGTCTTGCTAAAAGTCACATGCACTGTACAAAGAAATGTGTATATGGGACTACAGGGATATGTGGCATGGTAGTGTGGACCACAATCTTTAGCTATTACTTGTCATGTATCAAATATTAGGGCATTTGAAGAGCCATCCTTTTTCAGGAGACACCTTTTCTACGAAGCTCTTCCGCACGATCATAAAAAGAATGAAACGGCTCACAATTTTTTTTTTCACCTCTGCTCAACATTCTCTTTAAATTTTGGTGAAGTATATTATATGTTTTAATGCCTATCTACATGTATATCTTTTAAACAAAGACCAAAGAGAAAGGCATGATATGAGAAAATATATCACATCGAATTGGTTAAAGAAGAAAAATGCAATAATTAGAGATAAAGATGGTACATGTAGATGGAAGATGATCTCCTAAACAAGGCTATGACTGTTCAGTATCTTAATTAACATTTGGGAAAAAGGCTAGAAAAAGATTTATCAAAATCTTAACATAAAGGGGAATTAAAACAAACATCAGCATACATGTACACGTACAATGTCTCCCTTCCCAATAGTGTAGGTTTCTCATTATAAGTAATACAACAGCCATAATGGACAACATCAAATTAAAAAGAAATAATTGTAAATCGGGAGCAACCATTTATTTCACCACCATCTTTGTTTCATCAAAGATTAAATCTCAAAACTTTGGTATGAGGCTATCGTCCACTTGCTCTGGCACTACCTTGATTGGTGTCAGAACACAGTGCTGCTCCATAAATCATTCAATTAAACTACCAAGGTCATTCCGAGATTAGAGTACCAGTCTTCTGCAAAATGATACACTAATATTTCGCAGTCGAGGTTGGGGTATTGATTTTTCATATAATAAACTAACCTACATGTATGTACCAGTGAATTATATGTAGGCCAATCTCTAGTGCCATCTTTAATACATGTACATGTACTGTACATGTAAGCTAGAGATTACTAATAGAGAGATAGAGAAGTGGCACCATCACATGGGGGGGGGGGGGGGGGGGGGGGGTTAAATTTGGAAATGTTCAAACCTTATCTGTACGAACCCCAAATTCTTTTGTCTTTGCGTATTGGAAGATTTTCTGTAAAAATATTCCCCCCCTCCCCCTCAAAAAGATCTACATGTAGCAATCCCCCTGAATGAGAACTACAATAGAGGTAGGACTACTCATCAATAATCGTTTCACTCAAAAAGTATGTGAGTATAGATATTTTAAGTTTTTAAAATCGTTTCAACATAGACAGTCCTTTGTGTTTTGAAAAAAATACATCAAACAGCGCTTGCACTTAAAAGGACAATAAGAATTACTACTTGCAGTCTTTGACTACTTCTATACATAGATTCGACAGAAAAACAGTTCATCTCGTGACTTATTTTAAGCCTATCTCTATGGCAGCCATAAATCCAACAACAATTACTTAGAGAACCACCAAAACCACAACCATATATTGTTACTTGAAGTTGAAGCCGTCTATACATTGTAGCTTACCACATCCCTTTCTTCTATTTTTTTAGTGAATTTGCGATAAAGTGGTTATATCTTGATAAGATCACTACATCAAAACCTAAGTAGCAATTGCCGCACACCACCTCCTAATACATTTCATCCTAACGTTATAGAGCCCCCCCCCCCTAAAAAAACAAAACAACAACAACACCAGAATGTGGCAAGCACGGAAGTATTGGCCCACTCTAATAGTAATAGGCCAACATTCAAGTATATTGAAAATGTAAAGTTGATGCTAAAGTTAGGCATTTTAGTCCTATCATTTCTGATAAATCATTGATGATGTAAACGTATGCTCTATGCTTTTGATATAACTGTGTAAGTTTAGTCTTTAGAGTTTGTGCTCTGATTTGGTTTCAACAAAACATGTAAAAAAGGTTCAGGTTAAGATTGCAGTTAGAAATTTGGTTTGAGTAAGAAACAGACCCCAGAACAATGCTCACCTAAAAATACATTGTACATGAATGGAATGCAAACACAAGATTACAAATCATTAACAGTCTAATGAGGCTTCAAAGAAAAGGCTTCACACATTTATAAGAAAAGAAAAATTCAGACGCCCCCCCCCCCCCCCAAGAAACATCTTTCATGGCGAAAAAGGAACAAAAATCTAGAGGGAGAATATATGCTCACAGGGGACATCAAAACCTAGACGCTGAAAGTCATCCATAAAAGTATTTTTGTCTTTGTTGGAATCTCCTGTCTACAAGCAGTCAGAGGAAGTAGTCTGTAAGCATACCACTAAATTGCTTGCTTTATTGATCGGTATGTAGTCATAGACAATACAAGAAAAACATTAATGTTGCAACTAGTTATGATTCAGCTTGCTATCTTTAAACCCCCCCCCCCCCATAATCTCAATTTTGGAGAAACAGGACTCCTGACAATTAACTTTGTCATATCCGCAGTGATCATAATAATTTGGAGAATCTCATGTCATTTATTACACAAGTTCATCGAGAAAACAATGTCATTACTGTATCAATACTTTCTCATAATATTAAGAAAAAGTAGGCCTATGACTCTCTACCTAGCAGGCCTACATATATCATGTACAGACACATTTTTAGGAACAATTTCCTGTTAATTTGAGGGTTAAATGTGGTATAAATATTAAATTTATCAACAATTTGACTTCCCTTGAAAAAAATATGTTGTTGAAACCATTTTAATGATGCCTTTGGGAAGGGGTCTTGTCAACAATGCTGATCTTGATTTTCAGACAAGCTGCAAGAATGTTGACCTCTGACCCTAATCAGTCTTCAGCTGCCAATTTGGATGAGAGGTCAAGAGGTCAAATGCTATCATGGCCATAAAGAAAATATCAACATTAGAGCGACCCTGAAAAATGAGTTATGGCTTGGAATTTTTTTACGACCAATTATGCTCTCATATCAAAATTCCAAAGGAAGGAATGATAAGTGTAACATAAAGCGGGTTGTTTTCATGGCTATGAGCATTCAAATAAAATGTATTGGGGAGCATATTTCACATTATATACCTCATTTGAAGATTCTTTACTAATCCTGTCTTCTGATTGGTTGAAAATGCAGTCATGTTCTTAACCATGCCCGCTAATTGAAATTCATAGTAATTTTTCCCGGCTCTACCGGTTTATATCCATTTTTCATAGCACTTTTTCCATGGCTGTGAAACGTGACGTCATTTTGCCGCGATCCCCATTTTGGTTTACGTGTTACCGTATAGACCTAAGTTTCTTTTGTGCGATGACCGATGCGCGATACCGTTAACGGTGTTTGAGTGCAATTCGATTTTGGTCGCTGCATTCAGGCGACGAATCTACCAATCCACGCAGCGCAGACGACCGATCGCCATTTTGTGTACTAGTCTCGATCGCAAAATACTGGGGGTTTTTTTTCGAATTTTTTGTCAATAAAGAGGCAAAATGGAGGACACAGCTATGCCAAGATTTAAACTTATGGATGAAACTCAGCTGCAAGACTAAATCGATTCTGCTGATAGCAAAAATACGAAGTATGCAGTAAAATACGGCATTAAAATATTTGAAGAGTTCTTGCGAAATGTCAACACGGACCTCGGAGATGTAAACAGACTTCCGAATGCAGACCTGGACAAGATCCTTCAAAAATTCTATGCGGGTTGCAGGCAGAAGAACGGCGATTATTACAGCAAGAAATCAATGCTAACGATCAGATTCGGACTTCAGCGTCACTTTCTCAATACTAAATCTGTGGACATTATCAAGCATGAAGACTTTGCAAATTCGTCAAGAATTTTCAAGTGTTTTTCAGCAACGCTTAAACAGCAAGGGAAAGGATTTGTGAAACACAAATCACCGATCTCACAAGAAGACATGGCGAAAATTCAAGATTCGCTTGATTTGGACGATCCACAAGGCCTTCAAGATAAGGTATTTATAATAATAATAATATAGATGTCATGTTGTATTTTTGCAATCGTGGGAGGGAGAATTTGCGTGAAATGACAGTCGACAGCTTTGACATTTGTGAGGATGGGGGAAAATGCTACATAGCTCTCAAAGATACACTCACTAAGAACAATCGATTCTGCTGATAGCAAAAATACGAAGTAGGTCTAGAGTCTATGCAGTAAAATACGGCATTAAAATATTTCCTTTTTTTCGGTATATAAAATATATATTGACTGCTTTTAATATTCGAGGCATAGTTGTTTCTATAGGGTCTCGGGAAACTCACAACCTGCTATGACCCCGCGGCGCAAGCGCCTTGGGGTCATAGCAGGTTGTGAGTTTCCCTTGACCCTATAGAAACCACTATGCCTCTCAAAGCAGTCAATATATCCTTATTAATGTTTTAAATCATTAAAAGAATCCTGAAAATCCTGTAATTTAGGGTACCGTATTTGCCGGCGATAAGGCAGCACCGCCGCATAGGCCGCACCCCAACTTTGACATTTCAAAGAGGGAAAAAAAAAAAAAAGAGGAAAAAAAAAACCGGACAAAACAAAATAATCGTAATTTTCTCTTAAAACACTATTTTTTTTTACAAACTGATACCAAATTCATCAATATTCTTATAATATACCGGAAGTTTAGCTAAAAAAAGTGATCGCAGGCAGATTCGGTGTCCGATATACCCCTACCACAATGTACGGTGTAATGCGAAATGGCATGAAATGGAAAAACAAAATGGCGACTTCGGATGGATGCTTCACGGCAGGTCCGTTGAACGGTACCTTCTTTTACTTTTGCATGCATTGGCACAAACTTAGATCAAGATATATCGGCAAATGTTGCTTTAGGAAGTTATTTTGTCTTCATGTCAACAATGCAAGATAAAATTGTTGGTAAGATGTTTGAAAATGTCCTGTACCATAGTGGTATAGTTATTTTACCGTTTGTAGTCCCATATGACTAGATTCATGCTGGTTTTGACTTAGGTTCTTTTTTTTTTTTAACTCTTTCGTCATATACGCCGCACCCCAACTTTTTGATATTTTCTCTTCCAAAAATACTGCGGCCTTAAAGCCGGCAAATACGGTACTCTCATTTACATGTAAGTCTTAGAAAACTTTTCCAGGCATTTTATTCTTTTGACAGTCTTTCTCTTTATACCCGGTAGTCCAGTTAACTTTGAACTGTACATTGAGATCCGTTTGAAGAAAAAAAAAGATTGTCAGTCATATTTGTACAGTACACCAATCTATGCAATCTTAAAATGTCTATCAAAATGAAAATGATAGGAAATCAATGCAAATAATGTCTCCAATACCAGCAGCAATAACTAAACTTCCTTTTAAATTTTTTGTGGCTGATCATGTTTCTTAAAGATAAAGGTGAGTTCTGGTTATCCCGGATAGCATTGTGAAAGAAAAGGTGTGGAAATATGGATCAGAAAAAGTTGATCATGTGTATTGGTGTGTACTGCAAAGTTCTGGAGTCATCAAAATCATAATAAATTTGGCCCAGTCTTGGTAAAGTAAAAAGCACTGTACACAGAAAGATGTATATGGGACTACACAAATGGTGTCGGGGCTTGATTTCCTAATCTTTCTATGCTTATTACTCAGTCAGTTTACATTTTCTACCAAAATTGTTTAACAAATGACATTTATTTGTAATCTTGAACATTCAGTGTAAGTTTCGTTTGATTCTGTGAGAATTCATTTTTTTTTTTACCAGAACTCGCCTTTTATCTTTAAGTGTGTCAGCCTATGCAAGCATGTCAAACTGTGAAAGGGGAGAATAGGTTTCCCCTATATAAATTCACATACCATACTATATATGTAACTTCAGTATAGCAATGTTGTACATATAATTCATGCTTCAGAATAATCTATTTTCATATTGTAACAAAATTTAATGCATACCTGTACATGTACGTCTGTGTAAATTGTGCCTTGATGAAAATTGTTTCATTCACCTGTTACAAATACATGTATCTCAATAGTCAGAGTGTGAACTGCATACATAACTTTGTTGCTAGGTAGGATAAACATTGTGGCTTGCCCTACCTTACAACATGTAAAATATGCAGTGTGTATTCTGACTATTGAAATACAATCATACAGATGGATGAAATAATTTGTATTGAGGCACTTCACAAAGAGGTATGCATTAAATTTTGGTACATTAGATTTTGTTTTGTTTTTGGTGTCCGTCATGTTTTCTTGACTCAGTAATCTTTCAAAATTCAGTTATGAATGTATAAAGTTTTTAGTTATTCCTGTGTGAACCTAAACCTAACAAGCATCGCTTCCAAGAAGGTCCGTTTTTCATTTCCTGTAACTAAATAAATTCGGTTAAGAACGATGCAGGAATAGGATATGGCCCTCAACTAAAAAAAAAACACAACGTCAAAGATATTTCTATGCTAATTTTCTGTTATAAAGCATTATGTTCATCAATGTGATTAAAATGGAAAATGACATAAATTCACTCTGCATAAAGCGACTACTTTTACAACTGGAAAATGGTCTATTTTACAGGACAATAGAAGAGTGTGAACGAGGCCAATAATGTCTCCAATACAAACAAAAGAGTAGACATAACATGATGGACCTGATGTGTGCTCAGTTCTGAAGAGAGAGACGGCATGTACTTCATCATCTCAATATCTGAATGAAGATTTCTGTTTATCATCTTTCTTGGGTAAATATTTGATGCTGGGGGGGGGGGGGGGGGGTGATGAAGATCAGGGAGGGGACTTTCATTGTACATGTATGATCAGTTATTTTTAAATGGGAACGTTGAGGACAGGTCATGTGATTATATTATTATGAAAGAAAAAACCGTCTAGAAGCTAGCGAGAAATGAAATGTCTGACACAAAATTTGTATGTAGGCCTACGGTATATATTGTGAGGTTTGAGATAATCAAAGATTTGACCAAAATGTTCATTTAACTTTGTTAAAAGTGACATGCGGTATATTTAGAGTCAGAAGGGTGATAAGGACTCCATGTTGACATACATGTAACACAGAGTTAATGCCCTTCTAGCTCCAAATACACGATATCATCCCTGTGATGAATGACGAATGCATGTTCATTATTTACAATATGGACCCACATATAGGAATCCATGTCCTGTTCAAGCTGGTCCATCCACATAACATGGACTGCTGCTGTTACAGCTCTATTATGGCTTATTGGATAATAATAATAATAATAATAAAAACGTTACTTATAAAGCGCTTACCACCGAAGTCTCTATGGATCCATATGGCAAGCTAAACTGATAGGGGTGGATGGCCGGAGAAATTTATTGGTGTTGTCAGTTGGTGGAGCCCAAGTTCACGATGCCTGATCCATGCACCCTGCCTGCATACAGGGACAATGTTCTTGCTGCATGTACGTTTGGTGAATACATAGAAGTATTAAAGGTAAAGACCAGTTCTGGTCATGCGGTTGCATTGTGAAAGAAACGTTGTGGAATCGATCAGAAAAGGTTGATCATCTAGCATATTAGTATTGGTGTGTGCTGCAAGGTTCTGGAATCATCAAAATGATAAGAAATTTGGCCCAGTCTTGGTAAAGTTACAAGCACTGTACACAGAAAGATGTAAATGGGACTATGCATTACGTACGCAATATCTATCCTGTCCAGATAGATATAATAATTTACCGAATATATAACTTAGTAGGCAGTTTCCCAGCAAAAATGTTATCATCATGTATTAGCCAAAACATTTTCTTTCACATGATTGGTAATAAAAGCTTGCATTTATTTTTTTTGAGAGGGGGGCGTTTCCAAAACTGGTCTTTACCTTTAAAGAGAGATAGTCCCTCTGGTACATGCATTCTCTGAGGCACTCATGTGATACACTACACATATGTACAAATGGGAGATGCCCAGGCCAAGACTGAAATGCAGTGGCATGGTCCATAGTTGGTAAATGTAGGATGAAATTGAATCATGGTTTTGCATTTATATGCCACAGTGCACATTCAAAGGTATTTATTACACAAGCCTAATACCCCCCCCCCCCTGCAGATGACTATAACTGAATTATGAATGAACAGCCTGGTACATGTTTAAATTCTTGAAAAAAGGATGAATATGATAACAAAATAATCATTATCAATTGCCATAACAACAACAATAACATTTTGGTGGTTTTGTTTAATAAATACTGTTAACAGACCAGCAACAGTATAGACCTTAACTATTTTGTGAAATATCTCAACTTATTGAAAGGGAAACTTTCTTTTTCCTTTCTGATGCAAGCAGGGTTGGTGCTTAGCACATCATTATACTTCTCAGAATTAGTATACCTGGAATTTAATTTGCATACATGCTCCAAGCTTAATATCCAATGGGGTCATTGTTACTATTAGGCCTGAGTCATCACGGGTTTTGCCGAACCCGGGTTTGACTTAAAAAATTTCGGGCGGGGACCGGGTACCCGAAATTTTCACCACTGCACTGACACTAAAATTCGTGTGCATGCAGCGGCGGGAGTTAGACTAAGTTGCTGTTCTAATAATGCGACGGAAAAGACAGTTACTGCTTCCAAAACAATAAAATAATCAATTGAATTAAATTAAGATGCTTTAAAAAATAAATGGATATCGTTTCAGTTGACGGTAGGTGTTTTTATCGCTCTAAAATTGAGGCTGCAAGAAAGGAATCACGCTTCGTGGTACCGATCGAGTGCGTTCAGAAACGGAAGTGGAAATATATGACTCACTGAAGACAGAGCAAGAAAATGCCACACACAAGACTAAAATGTTGATCAGACTATTGCAATCAAATCGTAATACTAAAGGCATTAATTTAATTGTCAAAATATATCCACAACATAATGGTTTACCCTTGATAGTTTGATGAAGGAAAATAAATTAAAGCTCTTGAAATAACATCGAAGTGCCTTTCGTTCGTTCTAAAAATGCGTGTACATGTATAACGGCAAGCAGAAGTTACGAGTCAAGCTTGATATGCATGTTTACATCCCTACACCGTCATCCGACCTGATCGGAACAATAAACATTAAACCAATTAAAAAACATCACGTAAGACTTTAAGGGACTCCAATTCAACAAAATTACCGTAAAATAATTATTTACTTTGACAAATAATACTATAGATATTCATAATATCTTACAGAAATAATGATATTTCATGAGCTACGTACTCGATATCGAGTTCAGCTAGCCATCATTTTGAAATGAGACGTAGTTGTCATGCAGTAGACTGTAGAGGGCAGTATGCAGAAGAGAGGAAAAAGCGCGGGCCTGAGATCACGTGATATTCACGTGACTATTGCGTGATTTTTTTTTCCTCTCTAGCTCTGCGAGCTGCCGCATTCTGCGCTGCATGCATGACAACTACGTCTTATTTCAAAATGATTGCCAGCTGAACTCGATATCGAGTACGTAGCTCATGAAATATCATTATTTCTGTAAGATATTATGAATATCTATAGTATTATTTGTCAAAGCAATTAATTATTTTACGGTAATTTTGTTGAATTGGAGTCCCTTAAAGTCTTACGTGATGTTTTTTTATTGGTTTAATGCTTATTGTTCCGATCAGGTCGGATGACGGTGTAGGGATGTAAACATGCATATCAAGCTTGACTCGTAACTTCTGCTTGCCGTTATACACGCATTTTTAGAACGAACGAAAGGCACTTCGATGTTATTTCAAGAGCTTTAATTTATTTTCCTTCATCAAACTATCAAGGATAAACCATTATGTTGTGGATATATTTTGACAATTAAATTAATGCCTTTAGTATTACGATTTAATTGCAATAGTCTGATCAATATTTTAGTCTTGTGTGTGGCATTTTCTTACTCTGTCTTCAGTGGGTCATAGATCTATTTCCACTTCCGTTTCTGAACGCACTCGATCGGTACCACTAAGCGTGATTCCTTTCTTGCAGCCTCAATTTTAGAGCGATAAAAACACCTACCGTCAACTGAAACATTATCCATTTATTTCTAAAGCATATTTATTTGATTATATTGAAATATAAGTTTGTGAATTCCATATTTTTAGTTCTATATTTCAAAATATCAGTGTGAAATTTAATTTTGAAAAACCCAAAACCCGAAAATCAAAAACCGGGTTTCAGCTCGACGGTCGGGGCCCGGGCGGGGACCCGTTTCGACTCAGGCCTAGTTACTATGTACCTGTGGGCTGGCTGGGTGTGAATGACCAACCAGACATTGACTTATCATAAAGAAATTGTTGCTAAGGCAGATAGTGTATCTGCTGACCAATAAACAGTCATTTTACCTTTTATTATCCGAATCATCTGACTTTGATTTTTGCATGATATAAACTCATGTAGACAGTCAGCTAATGTAGTACACCTTTGGGAAACATCCATACTTCCTATCCAACCCTCCTTGATTACAAGAAGGCTAGACGGCCCTATCCTGTTTGGATGAGACAACACCTTGGACTTGAAAAGCACGTGGGAGAGACAGGGAGGAAGAGAGAGAATGAGAGAGAAAGAGAGGAAGAGAGAGAGAGAGAGAGAGAGGGGGAGATGAAAAGAGATAGTGTGTATGTATTTTGAGAGATTTGAGAGATTCAGGAGAAAAAACAAGACACTAAGAAACAAAGATGCTTACTGTGATTTTTAAAAAAGACAAAGAGAGAGAGGGCAAGAAATATACAAGACAAAGAGGAGAGATGGAAAAAGAGAAAGTACAAGAGTGAGAGAGAGAAACACTCTTGATGTATAACAGTATGCAGACATTTTTTGTTGGAGGTAAACACAGCAGAGAATAGTGATGGTTTAATGCAACAACACAAGAAAAAGGCCCTGAAAGAGAGAGAGAGAGAGAGAGAGAGAGAAAGAGATAGACAAGGCAGGACAAGACCAACAGCAAACCGCGAGGGAAACAAAAAGGTAGCTACTAAAACAAGAAACAATGCAGGGGAGTTATGATGCAGCAGCGAACCAGCTCACATTCAATGTCAACAGTTGTCACTTGACAAGATGAAAGCCAGATGGCTGGTGTAAGGATGCAGGAGACAGGCAGGCCAAACAGAGGCCACCTTGTCTGAGGTCTGACAGTAACCCTGGATGATGACGGGGCTAGGTGAGGATGAGGATGAGGATGAGGTGATGGGGAGATGGAGGTATGGAGGAAGGCACGCGAGAGTGATGGGGTGGGTGGGGTGGGAGAGGGGGGGGGGGGTCATCATGATGATGGTGCTACATGTAGGTGAAGATGAGGAGATGGAGGTATGGAGGAGGCACGTGAGAGTGATGGGGTGGGGTTGGGGAGGGGTTGGGGGTTGGGGGGAGGGGGGTGTCATCAGGTATATGTTGATGGCTTCCATACATCATGCAATGAAAAACCTATCCCGTCTTGAATAATATCATATAGTTTTCTCACTCATAGTAGATTTCAAAGTGTACATGTACAAGCATCTAGGCCTACTTTTAATACATGTACATGTACATGTACATTGTATACATGTAGTAGGTAGTGCCCTTTTGGCATTTCAGCTGACAACATCTGCATATCACTTCAACGATACATCCATGTATGAATTCAAATTATCAAATAAATTATAACTAGAGGACACCTACAATGTACATGTACGGTACTCAAATGTACATGTACGGTACTCAGATGTACAGGATGCCCCCCAAAATGAGAAAAGAATTGTACCTGCCCAAGTGGACAGGAAGCGAATTTCATTCAAGATCTTATTATTGATCTACATGTACAATGTATATTCAAGATCTGGGCAATTGATCTTGTTTATTCCAACAAAAAGTTTTAAAATCAAGTTGTTAGACACTTCATCCGGTGCCAATGCTTGTAAATTTATAGCATGTACACTAAAATACAAGATGACAGCTGATATGAAAAGACATCTTTTCCAACATCTTCAAAGATAATTGCCATAATTAGGATTGCAATATCCTTCATGTGCATCCACTATGGAGAAGATTTCTGATAATTGCCTGAAGATCTACGTGGGTCCATATGTCATCAAAAATCTGTTAGAATGCAAATTGGATGAAGAGGATGAGGGAAGTAATGGAAGAACAAGGTATTTGCAAAACGTAAAGCTGAATAATGACCATCTTGGCTCATCAAATATTTGTTGCAATGGGGGTAAAATTCTAACTGGTCTGCTTTATAAGTACTGGCAAAAGACATGCTTCATAAGCTAAAATGTGATGAAAGAGGTATTTTCTTATTTTTGCTATGGTCACAAAGGTTCGTACGAATGATAATTTTGTACAAATCTCTGTTTTTCCATTGTCTGAAAATCGTTTGTACGGCGTTCGTAGACGTTCTTAATGGCATTTGTGACCGAGGCTTACTTCTACGTTAGATATCTGTATGTTGGCCTACATGTAGTTATCCACAAGTCTTCTCCAGTAGCAATGGAGGTAATCAGGGAACTGACAAACACCAGAGTCAGTCTGTGTTTACATCTAACCCTCAACAAACAGTCACACACATATAAACTGTTGATCATGGCTTGTTATGACATGCTCATTTTCCATCATAAATGCCATGAGTCAGGTGCACACGATCTAAACTATTGTAGAACAAAACAAAACTTGCAGATTTTGCTCTTGGAAGTCTTGCCTTTAACCTGCATGATAAAATTCAGTGGATGACTTGTAGCAGTAGCAACAGCAAGTTAAAACAACTAAAAACTAGCTTACAAAAGTGGCTTAAAGTGATGAAGAAAGTATCAAATTATTTGGATGAACAATGAAACCCTCATGCAAAAAAAGTTGCCAAGGAAAAAACAAGGATTCATGATCTGCGTCCCCCCCCCCCCATCCCCCAATATGTGCCCATGCTACATGTACATGTATACAAATTGTGTCTTTCTTGTCAGATTACGTTGACCAGATTACGCTTCTAAAGATGTCATTTCCCCCCTATATGGAAATACACTGTACAAGTTTGTATTCTTACCCCCCCCCCCCCCCCTAAAATTCCTGGATCTACCATGATGGCCTACATGTACATGTACCTGTTCATTATAAGAACAGGGCTATCACTGTCCAAATAAACACATCCTATGGTCTTCAGAGTAGCAGGAAATCAGAGCCAGCAAGACAAATATTATTACGGCTTTCTTCTTGGTATCAGCATAGAAATAATACAAATCCATGGTATCAGGATGGTATCAGCAATAAAGAACAGGAATAGTACCAACACTCATCTTATCCTCATACACAGTAAGTAGCTATTAAACCATTTTATCAAAAATAATCCTCCAGTAGTTACAATTCGTTACGTTGGTGAAGACGTGAAGTAGATAAATTCAGATTCAGATTTGTATCAAGAAACCTACAACTGTACCACCCCCTCCCCCATCGCAACATGCATGCGGATACCCCTAGAACCACCCCCCCCCCCCACAAACAAAAAAGGTCCAATTGCTACAACTCATTACCGTAAATAACGTTGTATAAACCGCCCTCGTGTATTAACCGCACCCCTCTTTCTCGCCCTTAAAAAAAAAAAAAAAAAAAAAAAAAACTTTTTTTTTTTTTTTTTTTTTTTTTTGCCGAGATTTTTTTTTTTTGTGTGTAAGATCATTACGGTACTGTAAATTAAAAAACAGTAGGGACCTAGGATAGAACCTTGTGGTACACCATGTAATAGAAGAAAAATTGGAGGAATTATTATTATAAACTACATATTGAGATCTATCAGAAAGATTACTTTCAAACCAAGATGACAGACAAATTTGAGTGTTGTTCTAGTTTCCGAGTGGTGAGTCAACACACCGATTACCGAGCTGGGAGACATTGCCAGGCATAGCGCCAGGTGGAGGGGCATAAATTGAAACTTTAAAAAAAAAAAAAAAAAAAAAAATTTTTTTTTTTTTTTTTGGTGTACCGTGTATAAACCGCACCCCCGACTTTGAAATTTTTTCGGCGGCAAAAAAGTGATTACATCCTACCAGCTCATTAATTGGAATCATTAAGACCCCTATAAGTCCTAATCAATGTATACATGTACTGTAACTTTTTAGTGATTACTCAGTTGGGTTCATGTAGACCTACATGTACTGCTCAATCAGTGGTTACCGGTACCTCATTTTGCATTTACAGTCGGCCTAATTATCTCGCATTGGGAAGATTTTTTAAAGCATTTTAAAACATGCATGAATTGCAAAGGGTTAGTGAATCCAATTTTGTTTAAAGTTTCAAGCAAAACAATGAATTGAGAGATGGAAAGAAACAAAATTGTGATTTATGAATTAAATTTTAAAAAGGCATCTGAAATTCTTGTGTGTGTGTGTGTCTGTTTGTTTATGCTTTACTTTTTATTTTCGTTATATAATCAGATATATTTCATTACGTCATGTTACAAGGAATTCTAGAATGCTACTCTAGTCTGGAAGCCAGTTTCTATTGAAATGAAAACTTTCAATGAAAGGACCTCAAGATTATTTTCAAACAGCCTCTTTTGGATAGAGAGAGACAAAGAGTAGAAAGGAGGGGGAAAAGAGGAATAGGAAAGGATTCATCAGATGACCAGATCATGCATTAGAATGAGGAACAGAATGAGGAACAGATTGAGATGAAAATGTCTATCCTTGCAGACTATGGAAAGAGAGAGGGAGAGAAAGAGAAGGAGAGAGATAGAAAGAGAGAGAGAGAGAGAGGAAAGAAGGAGGGGGGGGGGAGGGGAAATAATGAAAGAAAAGAGACTAGAAAGGAGGGAAATAATAATAAAACTGAGAACTCAAAAAGGATTCATTGAACCATGGATCTTGTGGATTTATGCTGGGTTTGAATCAGGATCAGGGTCAGTAACCAAAACCATTCTGCTCAGGTGATCAATAATAATCTTGACACTTACCAATCATTTCTGCTCTAAATGGGTCCCACAATACCCTCTATTCTGAGCGAGCAAGCTGCTCATAAAGATTGCCAAACCTCGATAACAACACATTGAAAGAAAATGAAATAAGCTGTGAATATTGGGTGGAGAGAGGTGGGGTAGAGATATTATTTGAAGAGCTAACAATCCTAACATGCATTTCTGGAGATTGGTTGCGAGGTACATGTATTCAAGCAAATTAAGCACGTACATGTACTTGAAGACAAATTAGATTTTGTAAGAATCTGTGGGTATTCTGAATGAACTTGATTGTGGTTGCCTCAATTCACGATCTGATGAAAATTTGTAGTCAATTACTTATAAAACCTAATTCAAATGGGGGAGGGGTGCACCAACAGTTCCTTGTACAAAGGTATGAAAATACTTTTCAGCTGTTAAGTTCTTACAATTTTTTTTAACTGGAACTGTATAAAATACAACCCATGCTTGCAATAAACAGACTATGGCTATTATTATATTAAATTCATTCCATTTCACAATACTGATTCTCCCCACCCGCCTTTTCCTCTTTTAATCCAATACTACAGCTTTATCCTTTTCCCTTGACGTACGTACACCCTGTAATTTTCCAATAAAGTTTGCACTGGGAGACTACATGTAGGCTGACCACACACTGCATAGGATCTGTACTTAAGCTGCTCCAGTCAAAGCCAGAGTCTGACAGAGCTAGGCTCTGCTTGAGGCTTTACTAATTGTGGTAAAGTGTCAAACTAGAGTCTGTGTCTGCAGACTATCAGACCCATAACGTCTGACTGACAAACCAGTGATTTGGATGCATCTGATTATTAATCATAAACGCTCTCGTCATCGGAGTGATTTCTCCAACACACACCACACATGTATTCTGAAACAACGCCTTTAAATTGCTTGGCTTATTGTGTATGGTTTAGGGGTTAAAGGTACCTTGCCTTAAAGCCCCTCTTTACGTGTTTGGAGCCCCAAATTCGCCAAAAATTTGATTGCAAAATTTTACTTTAAGATTATATCATAATGTGAAAGAAGATGTCATTCAAGACACACTTCTGCAACACAACAATAAATAATACTATTTTGTTGTATCTCTGAAATTCATTGTAGAGTCTGCATTGAAAGCCTAATCAATGGTGAGATAAACATACATGTACATGTAGCTTGTACCTTTAGGTCAGCAACCACGGTCACATACAAAAATTGAAACCCAATTTCAACCCTTTTCATTGACAAAATCCTAAATTGCTTCTCTTTCCCTACATAGCACATACAATTACAAAAGGAAGTGGTTATAATAACAGTAACTGTACTTTTGACTTGCTACCCCCCACAGTGTTTGACACTGTATGCCGGCAATGGACCTATTCTCAATAGCCATGTTTGCATGGCATCGTCATGATTACAATTTTAAAATTAGCGAACCCTCCCAAGTTATTTAACACAATCACTAACGACGACGAGAGTTCACACAAGACCAAAACGATAACTATTGAAAGTCAAGTTCACATTGGGAAAAGCATTCATTTATACTGCAAGCTGGCTTAACCTCAACGTTAATTGCGTCCAGAAGACAAATATCTTCACGCTAACCTTAAAGCCCAAGTCCACTCCAAAAATAAGTTACTTTTAATAGAACCAGAAAAATCAGACAAACCAATCAAAAAAAGTTTGAGCAAAATCGGATGACTAATAAGAAAGTTATGAATTTTTAATGACATGATTTTTTTTTAAATCACTACACAAATTGGCAACTCACTCATGAGTCTGTGACGTATTGTCCTCACTATCCACTAATTATTTTCTTTATATTAATAATATAAATTTCCTATTTTCACCCTAAGAATCTTATTTCTTCACACCAGCATCCAAGTTAGATTGTTAGTAATATGTTTTTGTGTGGATGCACAAATAAAGAGTAATTTTTGTCCATTTAAATCATGAAAAATTGAATTTTGATAAACTATTTATATAAAAATCAATAATAATGAAATACAATATTCGGAAAATAGTATCAATTCTTCAAAATTCATTAAAAAAATTGGGAAATGTCATGCACGCAATATGATACAAATCATATAACCTGGGCGAAGGTGAAATCAAGTTTTGGGGGATAAAAAGGGAAATTAATGGGATTAAACTATATAAAGCAATTGATAAGTTGTGAGGACATGACGTCACAAACTGATAACTATCTTGGCAATTTGTGTCGTGAATCTCATTGTTCCATAGTTTTACATACTTTTTCAAAAATTCATAACTTTCTTATTAGTTATCCGATTTTGCTCAAACTTGTTTTGATTGGTTTGTCTGATTTTTCTGCTTTTATTGAAAGTAACTTATTTTTCGAGTGGACTTGTCCTTTAAGATCTGTCATGATTTGCAACTTCGCTAACTTAAAGTTTTGTAACCACAAGTGCATCCCCATGTCACTAACTACATAATAACTTTAACGTTTAAAACCACGACCTACATGTAAACTTAAAGTTAAGAGACTGTCATGTGAACCTCACTAATATCATTTGACCTGCAATTTCCTTCTCTTTCAAGGTGAATATAGCCATTCAAGAACAATTGCGGTCTAATCTCAAATAGTCTCTAATGGGCCGAGTACTTAACTAAAAGCTACAAGTAAATTAAGGTAAAATGTCTATAAATCGAGGCAAAAATGATAATTTAAGTACATGTACATAAAGCCTAATGAAATACATAGTAATTTTTAAATTTTGAGAAAATATTATATATTTATGCTACACTGTATATGACATACAAACGCAATTAATACATGTACATTGTTGGTAAATTTCCTGTACATTTCCTGTAATTTTTTCACAATTCATGTACTCAAAGACCTACTGGTAGCTTGTATCTGTTATCCACTTCTAAGAAAACAACTAATGGCAGGAAAATGCAAACACCAACGGACTGTTAAAGCCATGGGTCAAAGTCTTTTAACTAGGAAACCATATTAAATCCACATGCGTGCTATCGTAAAAATTAACTTTAAAGGTTAAAGGGGGATTTAATTAAGCTTTTACAGACATGAGACTCATTTATCATGTGGATTAACTAACATTTCAGAGCAGTACAGTCTTTTCATTTGTATCAATTAATAAAAAGAAATTAAGTCTTCATGTACCTGTAGATGTACAGAGACAAAATGAAAAGAAAAAAATTGTCCATGGGAAATCTTTCTGGATTTTTTGCATAGAAAATGTGTTTCCCTTTGCCAATTTGTGTATCCTTCTTTTAACTAGAGAACTCTTTGAGATTTCAAGAGCTATTTAAAAGCATTTATGGTTCCTATGTGTATGTTTTCCACTGGTAAGAAGCCTTGCATTATGATAGAGTAGATCTTTCTTTTATGTAATTCATCACGCTACTCTAGATTTCAGTCAATGATAAATCATGAAGTTCATACACAAACTTCGACCACAACTACAAGAAAGTGGTGCTGGTCATAAAATGCATCCATTAGAATCCATCCTTTCTATTCCACCCCTAATCCCCTCCTCCACTTCTTTTCAAACTTGCAATGAAGTTGGGTGAAGTGGCCCTTTCTTTTATTCCTAGATCCAAGATTCCTGAGTAATACAAAAGGCTTGTGTCTGTCTACTTGATCAGTGGAGAGTGCTGGGTTGGCCATGGTTGTTACACAATGAAAATGCCAAGAAGACCTACAGTGTACTGCTCTTCTTTGAAAAGGGATTATAGGGGATTAATGATGCACATTATCAACCATGCATGGCTTCTACATGTAAGTCCTGACTCCAACTAGCCACTGCACCATCAAAATGTATAGTCTACTGTACTGTAGGCATGCTGTATAAAGTTATTATGTGAGGTTGATTGGGTGTAATTTGTAAGCTGCCTCCTTAATCACACTTTTCAAAGAAGCCAGATAAAATTGAAGTACATTATTGGTTACCTACAGTATGTACTTCTATCAAAATAACAGTGTATTGACCTATCTATGTAACAAATACACTGCAGAAATGGTGTACGAGTTTCAGAATTTGTATTCATTTGATTTTCATGCAGTGTATGCCTACACTTTCTATTTGTTAATAATGATTAAGTAGTGTCTTTTCCCTAGATCTTCACAATTTGTAACCTGGCAACAGACCCACAGCACACTGTTCATGTAAATGTATTGGCCAACATGTAAATGTATGTTTTGAAGTGCTGTAGAGGCCACATGTACATGTGCACGTCTACATGGCACAGGCCTACATCTAGCCTAAATAAAGCAAATGTACATTCCAGAACATTTAAAATGCAGCCTTATGATTATCAAAACAACAGTTTGGTTTTGACTGGTATTTGTAGGCCTACAAGACAGTTCAGGTTATTAAACTCAAAAGACTCTACAATTTTAACATTTACTAAGATGTCCTAGGGAGAATGACCAGTAAAGCAAGCAGTGTCGCTGAAAGGTAGGCTAAGGTCGTCATCGGCTTCTTGCTCTATTCATGAGAATCAAATCAAGCAGAAGTAGCACAAACCATGCTGACAAAGAGAAAGGCTCTGGGTTCTCGTTTTGCCATTCTCCTCCTTTCATTATACCTCTCCCAACAGGCAATTTAGGCTTCTATTCAGCCTCCAATAGAGCCCAGGAAATAGTTGTCTTACAAGGTCGGCCCGCGGATCCTAGGGAGGTATCACCGGGCTGTTGTCTGCCTGTGATTGCCCATTGAGCGGGGGAGCCTATATCGGAGCCATTAATTTAATCGAGTGACAAAGGGGGTATTCAAATGGCCCCTGTATAGGGCTCATTCATGTGCAGAAGTAGGCAACGGGAGAGATGACGAGGGAGGGAGTGAATGAGCGGTTAGTAAGTATTGCGGTGGCTTTGTGTCCAATGTGAGGAAGAATAACAAATGCAGCCCCAAACGGACCAATCTAAGGCACTGGTTAACAGAGCCCGTGGGCATTGCAAGGTTATAAAGTAATTGGCAGAAAGGTAGATTTGGGGATGCCGCATGTGAGATAAATGCATGGGAAAATGTCGTACAGGAGTTTCGAGTGCTGTACAATGTAAATTATAGCACATCTTTCTACCTCTCTTCATAAATTTACCTATTCTCTCTCTTGCTCTGTCTCTTCTTTTTCCTCACACACTCTCTCTCTCTCTCTCTCTCTTTAATTGCTTCTTATGAAATATCTTTACATATATATATATATATATATATATATCATATATATATATACACGTTTATACAACGCCTACCAAGATTCTTGCAACCTCATTGGTCAATTCTTGATCACATGACATGCGCTAAGAGTACTGTTGAACTGCATCATTCTCCAGCCGTGCAATTCCAGTTGAGCCTCTCGCACCATTGCACTCCGCGTAACAATAAACATAAAGCATGGTACGTGCGTGGTTTGCTGCCTGCTTGATAATAGTGCACGCTCACTATCGGCAATTTCATCAATAAAAAAACAAACAAAATCGCAGAGATTTAGGCCTTGGAAAACTGTTCTTTAAAAAAAAATTGTTTGAATCTCGTTAACGTCCGAGGTGTTGTATAAAACAAATAGTGAATGGTCTTTATTCGTGCAATGGAACAAGATTTTGCATTCAGTGGAAGATGAGATGCTCCATTCAACTCGGCTGCGCCTCGTTGAATAGAGAGCATCTCTTATCTTTCACCTTGTGCAAAATCTTGTACCATTTGCACTCATGGCCATTCACTATTTGTATAATATTACTACTTTGGAAGAATACATGTACATGTATTCTTGAGGCTCTACAAATAACAACATGCAGACCTACATGTACTTGAAAAGTCAGTGTTACACTGATTTCAAAATTGTAGTTATGTACTGTAAATGTCTTTACAATATTCTAATTAAGAAACTCCAGATACTGTATATTAAACAGAATATCTGTGTAAAGATTCAGAGAGAGCCTGCAAACTTAAGCCAGACACGCACTACATGTACATGATCCACTGTTTTGCTAAATTAAAAATTGTCAATAATGATAATACTACTAACAACCAGAATTTTAGCGCTATTAAGCCTTCTGGCCAGAATAAGTGCTGAATAGGCTTCAAATTTTAGACGATCCTTACTACTGGTCTGACGTCACTACGATTCTGAGCCGATATATTGTAGCTTTTCTTCCTTCAAGGAAACTTGAAATCCCCTAAAATTTAAATTTTATTAATCACATGACTCAGATCTCTGACCATTAAGATTTTACATATTTCTTCCAAATCCAGATTGCAGTCGGACCATGCTAGGTCTTACAGATCATACCAAAATTTGTGTCAGGTTTCGTGAATACAGCAAGCACATAGAAGAATTTGACGGCTTCATCGAGATGCAAAGAGTTATAATGTGTAGCTCAATGTAAGCATGCTTGATAGGCCTTGATATATCAGTGGTATGAAGAAAACAAACAAACAAACAAACAAACAAACTTACCACAAATTGGAAGAGCAATGGACCAACATCGTGCTGTGTCACCAACTTCCACGTTACGGGATGCACTGAGTTCAGTACGACCAGTGTTGTCCTCATATGCAACGACCTTGGCCCGATGTTCAAGGTCATCACTTGATTTGTATGTAGGAGATCTTCCTCGGTGGACTTGAGATTGATGACGTGTACCTCTCGCGAGGTTTCGTCCACCTGGGCAGAGCACCCTGATATCGTTGCCTCGTGGGACGTGAAGGCTTGGACGAAGGGTGACGTGTACGCTGTCTGGGTGTTGCAGGACTGTGGGATGGTCGCCAAAACTGCAGGGGGTGGATGATCAGGAAAATTGGGAGTTAATGACAAAATTTGACATTATTTCAAATGGGTGGCTAATACCCTTTTCTAACTGCACTGATTTTCATCAGATGCATCCGGACGCATCCGATGAAACGGTCAGTTAGAAAGCAACAGAGGAGAAAAAGGCGATTAAATAGCCGATGAAAAGTAGCGAAATAGGCGATTAAATTCTCCTGCTCAAGAGCAGGAGAAATTCTCATTCTATCAGTGTGACACCGATGAAACTGCCAGTTAGAAAGCGTTCAGGAGAAAAAGGCGATTAAAACAGCGATTAAAATGGTCAAAGGTCGCAGTATACGCGCGCTTTATCGTAACCAGCTGTGTTTGTTGACTTATGGTAGAACATGCTGCATGCTAGCTAGATGGAGCGCGGGCTTAATAATTACGCAATAATTCTTCACTTCCGGCAAGGGCTCGCCACAGCGAGTGAATTTCACCGGCAGTTAGAAAGCGACAGGGGGAAAACTGCGGTTTCACCTTTGTTTACATAAGGAAAATTCAATCGGTATTTTCATCGGTGTGACTCCGATAGAAGCCAGTTAGAAAGCAGTATAAGTGTAAAACTTATTGTACAGGAGCTTTTTTTTATGCGGTTGTCATTGTCACTGATGCTGATGTTCTCACAGTAATTTTTATGTATTGTTTTTTGTACCCAAGACCTTTCCATGTTTTCCATAGCTCGATTGGAGCTTTATACAGCTAAATTACTCATCGCTCCCTTCTACATTTACATGTAGGCATACATTTTCACTGATGTTGGACTATACACTGTACATGTACAGTACCGTATGTAGTATGTACTGTACATAGATGATGGTATAATTTACTGCAAATAATTTCATTCATTTGACATTACCAGGTGGTCCCTGCATCAGGTCTTTCAGAATGAGAGAAATCAGTATGAAACTGGGCAAGGAAAATGTAGTAATAAACAGGATTTCTCTGAAAATCATTGATTTCACACAAGACTTCTGATGCACCCCTTTAAATCACAATTTATGCGGAGTATGACTAACCCTGGATTTACCTTTACTGTCACCGAACCAGTCAGTGAACATGACGTTGAAATAATATATGTCTGAAAGGGAGACATGATTAATCATTTTCTTTCCTCACAAGACATCCGCCTTGCAGCAGGTGCCGGCGACAGTGTCTGTATGTATGTTTATGCCAACGGTTAGCAGTATACCGTGACACACGTATTAACATGATTCATGTTGAGAGTCGGGAGATGGAGACTGGGTGGTAGAGAGGGAGGATTCAAGTTAATAAGCAAGGAGGAAACAAATGAATGAGAGAGAGAAAGGGAGAGAGAGAGACAGAGAGGGAGGGAGAGAGAGAGAGAGAGAGAGAGAGAGAGAGAGAGAGAGAGAGAGAGAGAAAGGGAGGCTCAATAGCTCCAGAATAGACAGAACTCAACACCAACAGGGGCCTAATGCGCATATCTTTTGTCCTTTTTGATAACTAGTTCTTAAATTCAAGTGTTGGGCTCCCCAACAGATCTTGATGAGTATTAATCAGCACAACAAAATAAAAAACAAAAATACTTTTATCAAAATATCATTATAATGCCCAGAAAAATTCAGCATGTTTTGCGCCAAAAATCCCAGGCCAGACGATTATTATCAAGACAGCAGACGATAAGCATTGCTATGGGAAATGTAAAGAGGAAATTGAATTAAGGGAAGGGGGTATAACTAAAGCTTCACCAAAAACATGGGGGTAAATACCAGGATTTGTTGAGATTGATGATGATGATCACAAGTACAGATGTACATGTACATGTAGCTGTTTAACAGTTAGCACATTTCTACTTTCCTCCCACCTCCCCCTTTCTTGTTGTTTGACTGTTAAATATGATATTCAAGGATTTATTCAGTGCAATTGTGATTGATGTATGATATTATTTTTATTTCAACATAATGATTGGTAATTGGTATATTGGTTGTTTGTACTTCTTGATTTCCATCTTGATTTCTATGATTTGTATATTTATTTTGTAAATTTAACATTTTAAGCCCTTGGAATGCATGTTCAATGTTTTTTTCAATCACTATAAACTGCTTCAATCAATTAGTCAACCAACCTGAAACTCTTTCTGAAAAATAGATATGCACTTGTATTTATATGACAGCAAATAGCAATGGGGGTACATGTATGAGGTGTCAGAACAGTTTTGTTTTATCATTCAAACAAATACATGTAGGTATGATCACATAATCTGAGTTATTCGTAAATTTAGATACCTCTTCAAATTGGTAGATACATTGAATTAACCCTACATGCATTCATTTGTATACCTCATGTATTACCAAAACCAAATGTTCTCCAAAATAGTAAAAATAGTCATTTTATAAAGCATCACATACTGTACATGTACAGTAGGTCTTTAATTGAATGGGGACTACAAAAGAAATGACAATATTTTCATAGCTATGCGGTGATCATTATTGATTGCCGATTCACGCTTTCTCTTCACCTGTTCTTCGTCCGCGAACAATCCAATTGGTACGACACCTCCGCGCGTTGCGGCCATGGAGAAAGCACGGATAAGCAACGGTTAAGAACAGCATGTTAGTTGTTTTATTGTCATTGTTTTCTTCTGTCTATCGTGTATGTTCAATGCTAGGATGAACAAGACGAGTGTCTAGGCACACTCCCCGTCTCATTTCTGTATGTATGTACTGGATGTCTGGGAGCTGGGAGCATGCAGTCAATGAACGCTCACACTCATGTACACTATACTACACCCATCCATACAAGCACATTGTGGTGTCCTGCCTGTACACCAGCTACTGTGCACTTGCACATGCATGCTCATACTACACTAATTACAAGAGGCTAGCGAGATGGCATGGTGGGGATGATGCAGTGCAGTCAATGTACATGTATGTCTGTTACTGGTATAATAACTCCTTTGAAATAAAACATTTTATCAACCAAAATATAAGCGTATAATTAATTTTGTAGTAAGAGGCTTAAGAGTATTTTATCATCAACACTACATGTATATAGAAATATAAATGGATTTAAATTGTACTGTTTTTATACAAGAATTCTGAGATACAAGTCTTACACTCTGCATGTACCTTCCTGTACATGTAATAAACACTGACTGGTGTGAGCAAATTGTAGAATACAATGTACATTGTACATGTTCAGACATTTAGAAATAAATAAACAAACATAGACAGAAACTCACCTTGGCTGTACGACAAGCAGCAGAAGAAGAGGCTCACAATTTCCAATGTGCACTCCATTTTAGTCAGCTTCTTCAGGTCAAAGGTCACGAGGGATTATGACACATTGGATCTGTCCAAGATGCTAAAATATCCAAACTTCTAACCCGAGCAGGTACATGAATAGGATTATGGGAAGGCTCTTCGTCTCTTCTCATAAACTGAATTGCTTGGCAACAATCATAGAATTCATATCTTTGCACACTTGCTTCCCACTTTATTTGTAAATGATCTAATTATACGAATTGCATCAAAAAGAACTTAAAAAGAGCTCCGGGTATTGTTTTTCTCAGACGTCATTGCAAAAAGTCCCATGAAAATGTTGACCAAAAAATGATGAATTCAAGAGTGCTGCACTACTACTATTTGGACAATAAATAAAAAGTTATATAACAGATCTGTATTTAAAGTGAGCAATTCATGCTATAATATTTGGTATCTCCCATTTATAAGATAAGAGGTAAATTCATCCGATGTAGAATATTCTTGATTATGTAATAGCTCTGCTTTATGACCACTTAGGAGAAAAAGAGAGCGCTGAGATGAAAATTGGATGGATGATCTTCTGTGCTAATTCCCAGAGGTTTCTTGATGAGCTTTGCGAAGATCAGAATAATGCCTGTAAGCCTGTGAGGGATGAGAAAAGATACAGGATTGGAAAATTAATGAGCTGTCAAAAGAGGATAATTTCTTAGCTAGGAATATCAATTTCAAACGTATTAAGAACGGCAGATACATGTGCAGGTAAGCACAAATAACGGACTGCTTTAATAATAGATGTACATGTACAATTACATGTGCAGCAGATCAGGCTTCATGCAGAATATTGTGCATTACCATAATCCTTGAAAATTATTGATGTACTGTATAGAAGAAACAAAAAAAAAACATTTTTAGCTTAAAACATAGTATACATGTACATGTGTAAGTGATGCGTAAACTTAATTCTTAAATTCTGACAAGAAAAAAAAAACCCATACATCTTTACAGGTTCCAGTTGAAGTTTAGGATAGCAGTTTTCTCCATCTTACTTCCGGTAATATATTGTATCTTTAATACAGGGATAACAACAACATAATGTTAACTATAAAGCAGGCTGAATTTTAAATTTGTTGGCAGAAATTTTTTAGTTCAAATTTAAAGAATAATTCAGCAATAAATACAGAAATCTTGTAAACCATGAACACAAATTTTGCTGTAAACACACATCACTGTTTACAGCGATATTGTAGATATGAAACATTGCATCTAAAGTAATTACAAGGAAATCAACCAGGCCAAAATCATCACAGCAGGTCCAATTTCCTATACAACCACATAAAACAGGGCCTTGAAATTTGAACGTCCAAATGACAGAAGTGGCTAAATAATATGCAAAAAATGAGAAGCTGGGATGACGTTCTATGACGGCTGGGTCAGCAGCATTCAATCAAGTAATTTGCGATGCATTGCCAGGCGGCGAGGGGTATCAGCAGGGTTTCCCAAGGTCAAAACCTAGGGCCTAGAACCAGCAGGTTCTTTCAGCCAAACCGGTCTACCAATTGATTTTTGGCGCCCTTCTGTTTCATATCCAACCTGGATGCAGCAGGCATGGGGAAGCTCGTCAAAGCAGCATAGTTACAACAGCAAGCTTAGTAAGAATAGCAAAGCTAAACTTGAACTAAGTTGTTTGTATTCTTTTTGACAAGAGGTTAGAAAAAACTTAGAATAGCATCTTATAAGTAATTGATATCAGTTTATCATATCACAGCCATAATATCATGTTGTGCAGACTTTACATAAAGTCTAAATTTTTAAGCCCCTCTAAAGTGTTGGGAGCCCTAAAAATTTGATGGCAAAATTTCTCTGAAATTGTATCATAATGTGAAAGAGGATGTCATTTAAAGACACAAGTCTGCAAGGATTTTCAAAACAAATGTGTTTGAAGTCGAACATTGATGAAAGGATACAAAATTTAGGTTTTCTGCGAACAACAGAAAACCCAAATTATGTATTCTTTTATCAATATTTGTCTTCAAACACTTTTTTTTCTTCTGGGGGGGGGGGGGGGGATTCTTTGCAGAAGTGTTTATTGAATGACATCCTCTCTAACATTATGACACATGTATAATTCAAGTGAAATTTGCTCTCAATTTGTTGGCGAATTTGGGGCTCCCAACACTTTTGAGGGGCTTTGAGTTTAACCTGGTGGATCCTGTAGTAAAGTTAAATATGATAATTCTGTAACCAAGGGATTAAGGAAAGTACATGTACATGTAACAACATAAACATCAAGTACTCAGGCCATTACAAACAAAAAAAACATATGGAGAAGGCCCTTTTTATGTTTATTTTATCCTTAAAAATGGACGCTCCGTACATTTTCCTTGGCGTACAGCCAGTCAAGCTATTTTTCAGAACGTTTTTCAAGATTTTCCATATACAGGGTAGCCTACTACATAAATGGAAATATATGGAGAAGAAGAGTTTGTGTTAAAAAAGTAAAAAACGATGCGCCAGCTTGCATTCAAATTTTTTCTTTACATGTACACTGTACATGTACTGTACATGTACATGTATATGACATTTCTTTAGAGGACATTCAGGCTTTTTATAAACCAGTAGGGGCGCTGGTCCAAGAATAATGATCGTCCGCATAAACAAGGATCATCTTTGTAAACTCGCCCGCAAATATAAGGATCGTCCGCATTTTTCAAACGATACAGATTTTCTGATCCGCACGTTGGTGATGAGAAAAACGGATTCCGCAATGACTTAGTACAGAGACTTTCACGTTATAGGGAAGCGCGCCCGGTATTCGGTCAGACAGCCGTTTCAACAGCTGTAACAATTTAAAAAATAATTAATGAGCCGCGAAACTTGCACAAATTAGGCAGCTGAACAACTTTTCTTAACTATCAAAATTAAATCAGATGTAGGGCCCCGGAAAGATCTCCAACTTAGCTCGAAATTGGTCAGTGTCGCACCACTTTCTGCACTTCCGCGTTCTGTTAGCACATGCGCTAACATGCATAGCCATATGTAGAAGTCTGTGAAACAACTTCGAGTGCTATCGCAATGAATTTAGTATGTGTGTGAAGAGGAGCTCTTCCGTGTTCGCTCCATCGCAGCGAATTTGCAAATGACGCACTTGCTGATGTGCAAGAGGTATTTATACGATACCCTTGCCATGCGGTATCGCTCGTCCAGTATTCGGTCAACGCATTGACAATCAGTGCTTTATCGCGCAATTGTATGAAAATAGCGCGAAATACGCTTCGCTCCTTTGCAACGGAGATTCCACGCACAAATCGCGTGACCGAATTCTGGGCAGAAAAATGCTCCGTCTTCTTTCGGAAATATTTTTCTTATCATCATTCTTTATTTTAAGTGACTATTGAATCCTGTTAGAGGAATATTTTTCTGTTCTTTTGATGGGTAGATTGCAGAATAAAAGAGGTAAGAATTCAAAATATTAGTGATTTCCCCTTAAGTGACCGAATAGTGGGCACTCTACCCTAAGCGATAAATCCTCGGAAAGACAGACAACCCATAAAAGTATACGATGAACTGGGGGTATTTTAATACCCTGAATCCCTTTTTTCGCATTGCCAGCACGCTGAAGAAACGTCTGATCCTTATTTTTTAGGACGCATTTTGTCCGCGTTCACAAGGATATCCTTGTTTGGATCCGGGCTAACTCGGACCAGGGGACAACTCGGCCCAGCTGCAAAAACAGTCATTTTTTTGTCATTTTACCCTAACTCTAACCCTTACCCTAAACCTAAAATGACAAAAAATGCTACTGATAAATTTAAACACGTCTGTGCCTCGACTGAGCTCACAAATCACAAAATAAATGCACAACATGCATTCACACTCACTTCTAATTCTACACAATCAAAATCATGACTATCCCCACAAATTCAATCAATGATGCGTCAAGTTATAACAAAATATATTATAATCATAGATTAATGACCAAGACCCACTAAACAACCATACATGACATGCATAAGCACCAGCCATTATTTAGCATGTTTAGTAGAAATGCATCAAGGCATCATCATAGGAATTATCCCTAATGCATGTACAATGTTATGTACATGTAGCACTATCCCGGCCGCCTGGCGCTGGCCAGCTCCAGCGGCAGCGCTACCGCTATCAACGCTTCTGGTGATGTGATCCTACCGCCCGGTGATGCCGACGCCGTAGCTCGTAAGCTGCTAACGAATCCTCAAACAATCAACAGTAGATCTAGGTCTAAATTTATCAGAAATTTATTACGGCGTTTTCAACCTACCGATAAAGCTTCTAGGATTCCACACAACAAATTAATTACAGGAAAACGTCTTCAAATGATCCAGGTTTTCTATCATGAATGTACAATAAGCGTTCGTGTGTACCGTACAACTAGCCTATACGCGTTGTGACCTCGCATATGCATTGCCTTGCGTTCCTTTCGCACACTATTGGTGATGCGTATTTTTTTCTTCACAATAAATCATTGTTTGGAGCTATTAAAAGCTAGGATCTCGCAGTTCCATTCAAGATGGCGCTATTACAGAAAATAATATATACAAGATTTGTCCTTTTGACAAAAATAAAAGTAGTATATTTTTTTCCCCACATATTTATACAGGGTATCTCATTCAGATTAAAAACTGGTCTTCCATAAGGCCCTGTCTCAATAAAAATACACATATAGGGTCTATACACATTTTCAAAACAAAATTATACATATAAACAGTAGGAAGAAAAAGACAACACATTGAATAATAAAGCATATAATCATCAAAGCACAAATGATAAACAAGTAAAACTAACAATGTGAAATAAGTTAAGGGTAAGAGGACACTTTTTTTTGTTTTTTTGTTGCTCACTTTGTTAATTTGACATTTTGCTCCGTGAGTGGGGGGGGGGGGGGGGTAAGGTCATCTTTATAGGTCAGCTCAGCCATTGGCATATTTATTTATTTATATATTTTTTAATAACATTTTTAATTAATTTTTTTTGGGCCGTGGGGGGGGGGGGGGGGGGCACGTCCCGATTTTTTAGTACATTTTGGGTGAATTTAGGGCTGATTTAAATTTTTTTTTTGGCCGTGGGGGCACGTGCCCCCTGTGCCCCCCCCCCCCCTGGATCCGTCCCTGAAATTAAATATGTAAGTTAGGCTTTCAATCAAAATCGGGACCTCACATATAAGTTTAAGTAGTTTGGTTTGCATACCGTCAGGACCTGTTGCTTTCTTAGACGACATTTTAGATAATTCATTAAAAACAAACTCAGACGTAATGCAATAAATTTTCAATAATTTATTGCACTTTACCTAGCTCGGTCCCCAACATAAAAAAATCCTCTGTGTGCCCATGCCTTGAGCCATAATGCATGGCCGCCAAGAGGATATTTTTATGTTGGGGACCGAGGTAAAGTGCAGTAAATTATTGAAAATTTATTGCATTTTCTGTGTTTTTTTATTTATGGAAACTGCCCCCCTACCCTAGCCCCCACTGCGAACAGTCATGGTTCAGTGACAAAGCAATGGCCTCGTGACTGTGAGGCCCCAGTATCAAAACCGTGTCGATATGCTATATTAGTGCCCTTTTGTGGGGCATTAATCCTCATTACTGTCATTTATGACTGAAGGGCGTAGGTTCCCTAGTTGATAAACATAGTAGAATACACATGCTCTATCAGTCACGCAAAACACACATTGTCAAATTATTATTCTATAAAATCTAAGAATGTATACTATTATCTAGATCTATTATTTTTAAATTATTTTTAAAATAATTCCATAAATTGGGGAAAAACAAAAATATTCCAACTTTATGAGCAACAGTGTATTTATATGCTCAAACCTTGCCAATCGTATGTTTTTAGTAATAATATTTTTGACTTGTTTATATTTGTTCCACATAGAATTACTACCACTTCCTATAGTACGAATCACGTGTTTTCATTATTATTAGTAGGCTTGCGTTATATCTTCTCGAGACTGGAAATAAGGAGAAACACTCAAACACATGCTTATTATGGGGGAGGGATTTGGGTTGAGGAGCCCTAATTATTTGAGCAAAGTGTTTATTTCGACCTGTTCTCGAAAATCAGGCACTTTGAGATTTGAAAAAGTTCGAATTACTGCTTGCCGCATATTTGTAGGTTATACGACACGCTGTATAATACAATTGTTCCCCTTTCACTATTCTACACTTCCAAAATTTCACGTTATCTCATAATACTATATAGGGCACCAGTCACGAGATGGCGCTAAAGCACTAATTCCCAGTGCTACCAAACCCACGTTCACCATTTTTTTAACAATAAATTGTTTAGTCAACAAATTACTTAATGTTTGAAGCGTATCAGGACAATGATCACCCCCGAAAAAATTAACCCCAGAAATCTACCCGCCCCAAGGACTATAGCCTCCGGAAAATTACCCCCAAGGACACTCACCCCCCCCCCCCCCCGGGACAATACCCTCCCGGAAATTACCCCCTAGGACAATTTACCCCCCCTCCCCCCTCACCGAAATTCACCCCTGTTGGGGGAAGTTGTTTGTTCTCGTTAAAACTATGCAGAGGTATCTCCAATAGTGCTATTGTAGTCATCGAGGCCAAACCGCTTAGAGGCAATTTTGCAATTTGCGGTATACAAATATCTTATTATTATTATTATTATTTAATTATGTTTAACCAGTACGCTATCTCGAAATGAAGGCTAGGTATTTGTGTTATATAATATCTCGCATATAAAAAAAAAAAAGTTAAAATCTAATTTACAAAAGAAGATCATGGGAGAAAGTTACTTAATTGATCTGCAAAAACAATGCTAGGAAAGAGATATAGTCAAACTTGTATTCAAAGGCCACCCGATTAATCGAAACAAGAAAGCTGGCCACTGTAGACAGGGGGCCTTTCTATACAGGTCTTACAACACACATTCTCCCCATTAAAGGAGAAGCAATCAGGCGCAGATCCAGGAATTTCTTGCCGGGGGGGGGGGGGGGCACACATAATATATATATATATTTTTGTTAGTCCCAAAAAAAAATCGCAACGACTCAGCCAGCCGCTGAATAAGCGGGGGGGGGGGGGGGGGGGGGGGGGGGGGGGGGGGGGTAAGAGGACACTTTTTCTTTTTTTTTGGGGGGGGGGGTCCCAAAAAAAATCGCAACGACTGAGCCAGCCGCTGAATAAGCGGTGGGGGGGGGGGGGGGGGGGGGTTAGAGGACATTTTTTATTTTTGTTGGTCACGAATTTTTTTAATTTGACATTTTGCTCCGTTGGGGGGGGGGGGGGGGGGGGGGGGGTAAGGTCACCTTTTTAGGTCAGCCATTAGGATATTTTTTTGTATTTTTGTATTTTTATTTTTTAATACAAATTTTAAGAATTTTTTTTGCCGGGGTGGTACGCCCCTGTTTTTCAGTACATTTTGGGCGAATTTAGGGCTGATTTTACTGGCCATATCGGTGGCTACAATAGACAGGTGGGATGGAGTCATGTTAACCTTCATTTTCTTCATATTCCTTTACTGTTTAACTATAAATGGCAGGTGATGTTTTTTGAAGTTGATTTATGTATTCTAGATATGTATTCACAAATTATTTTTTTCAGGTGATTTGTACACCTCAAACTACTTGATGTAAATGTAAAGTGAGGGATGAGAAAAGATTATCTGCATTAAGGCCCCTTACCGTCGTTCAGATAAGAAGTGGTAAACTGTAGTAGATGTTTTTACTAGGTGTAAATGAACTTGGCAACTGTACACAACAAAGAACTTGTGCAGATTCATTTGAATCTTGTATCACGAGATATGGAAATGAGGCGCGTATTACAATATTATGTCATCATGAAAAAAAGGGCAAAAAGCTGCAGTTTTGCCGCGTCATAACTGAACAAATATTTGTGTGTTTGCAGAAAAAAGTGAGATGTCCTACTTTTTACGAAACATTACTTTACCACAGCAGTTTTTTATTTGGTTTTGCACAGAATCACACAAACTGGCTAGTATACAAATAGAGATATCCTTGCCTTGGGGGCTCATCAGAGCGAACAAATAAAAAGTCAAAGGCTTTCAACTATGCACGTAGTCATAAATACAATTGATAAATCAAATTACTGAAGGATGAACAAGCCTTAAAACTTGACCTAACTCTTTTCCTTATGATTTTTCTCCCATGCAGTTTTTCTTCATAAATTCAAGGAGAAGAAAAATGAATAGCACTGACGTCATTTACATTGTAATGCTTGTTAGTGCGACCTTTATCAATACAATTGGCTGATCAGGGCTTTTCATAAACATGAAATGAAAAGAAATTGACTCTATATATCTGTGACACCCTTTGCACACTGCGAACAACTACCTCAGTCTCTCAAACTTGGTGGTATCAGGTTCAGTTCTTACTCAAAGAATTCTAAATTGCTGTGAAACTTCCGTCGTCATTCATCAGGCAAGATGCAGCGTGTTCTTGTAATAATGATAATTTCTATGATTCTTGTGGCTGGTGTTCTGGATGGAGCAGGTAAGATTTTAATTGTTCAAAACATTTCTAATTAAAGTCATCAAATCCACTGAGAATTACCAAAATCGTGGACTTATAATATAATCTTCAATTTACATACAAGTCTTTAAAGATCATCCTTATTAGGCAAGAGTTTCTTTGCCTTCTTTTTATAAAAATGCTTTAATTAGAAGCATCCTTGTAACAAAAATAAAAACAAAAGGTTTCAACCATGCAGTGTGTCCATTACAGGGCCCACGCCTCAAGACCGAGACTTGAAACCACAAGTCCAAGACCAAGGCATTAATGAACAAAACATGGGGATAAATGGAACATACAAAGAAGGATTTTCACACACATATTATTATGCCGCATAATTCTATAATCAGTTACGTCATACTTCTGGAGGTTAAAGGAATATCTACATCATAATAGTCCTTCATATTCAACATGAAGTAAATCTCAAAAGAGGAGCACCAAGGTATATTATCAAAAGGTAAGTCAACTCCAAAAAAAAAAAAAACTTTCAACAGAACAGAAGCAAAACAAAATCAGACAAACCAATCAAAAAAAGTTTGAGCAAAATCGGATAACTAATAAGAAAGTTATGCATTTTAATGACATGAAAAACATTGAAAATCATAAAGACAATTTGGCAACTCACTCATGAGTCTGTGACGTCATTGCCTCACCATCCACTAATTGTTTTCTTTATATCGATAATATAAATGTCCAATTTACCCCCTAAAAATCTTATTTTCCATGCCAGCATCCACGTTATATTGATATCAATATGTTTTTGTGTGGATGCACTAATATATAGTAATTTTGTTCAGTTAAATCATGAGAAATGTGAATTTTTATAAACTATTTAAACAAAAATAAATGATAATGAATATACAATATTCAGAAAATAGTATCAATTCTTCAAAATTCATACAAGATTTTGCGAAATGTCATGCATGCAAAATGATACAAATCATATAACCTGGGCAAAGCATGGGGAAATCAAGTATCTGGGGATAAAAAGGGAAATTAATGGGTTAAAAATATTTAAAGCAATTGATAAATAGTGAGGCAATGACGTCACAAACTGATAACCAAATTGGCAATTTGTTTAGTGATTTTCTGAGTTCCATAATTGTTCATACTCTAAAAAAAATCACAACTTCTTTATGAGTTATCCGATTTTACTCAAATTTGTTTCGGCTCTGTTTCTCTTGTTTTTCTGCATCTATTAAAATCAAATTATTTTTGGAGTGGACTTAGCCTTTAAGGGCTCTCTAGACTCTCCTACGACTCTGGCTAGAGGACCCTGGGTTCAATTCTTGCTCAGTGCTTACATCCTAGGACAAAAAGTTATGCCCACACACAAATGGGTACATTTCAATGATGGGATAAAAATAATAGGAAGGAAGAGCAGTATTAACAATGTGGCTAACATGGGTAAATAAACCCAGTTGTTATTGATTCTCCATGATTTTTATCATCTCTTTACTTGTTTGGTACTTCTCTTTCTAGAAGGGGGAATGCAAAAATTTGACAGGCGCCGTCGTTCTTCGGGCGTTGTGAGAGAAACCAGAGACGTGGCTGGGGTAAGATCACATTCCCTCATTTTACTAGCTCAATGTCAGCTGCATGCAATATAGCTACAAGGGGAGCAAGGGGGGAAGGGGCACATCCCTCCCAATCGAGTCGTGAACGAAAAAAGATAGCGCGAGAAAAGAAAGAAGGGGCAAGGGAAAAGCAGAAAAGGATGAAAAACGAAGATGCTTAGACCTGCACGCTCCCCCTAATCAGTAGCGTCATAAATTTATATTTCAATTTTCATGTAAGACCATAGACCATGTCCTATAGATTTGTACAATTTTACAATTTACAGCAACAAAATGATAACTGAGGAAGCTGCATTTTTTATATAATGTATATTTCACAAGGTGCCGAATTAAACAAAATAAATAAATAAATAATGCATAATGTATGTCCCAGGTTAATCTAACTATTTTGTTTATAGGTTTCTTATTTATTTAGCAAATATTCTCACAAATTAATGAATTTAAGATTTCTATTAAAAAAAACCTCAGTAGGATTAATGTCATCTCTGTAAAGCAATTGGTATTTTTTGAAAGCCCTCTGGGGCCTTTAGTCCACTTATTCATTCAGAACTTTATTGACGATACCCTGTTGAACTTATGATTCTATTTCATATTGTCTTTGTGTTCATTAGAGTATCTGAGTGAAATGTAATGGCATTACATGACGCGTCCGTAACACAGAAGGCGAAATAGTTGGTGATGTTTGTGAATTAAGAGTTCATTTTTGACATACCTGAATGAAATATATATTTACCAGCGCCATATCCTAAAGATGTGCTTCTACCTTTATGTGATAAAATTCTGATTTTCAACAATCCTGCATTTTGAGTTCTGGATGTACGTTTTTGTGCCACTATTCTTGGCTAAGCTACCTTAAAGTGACTCGATAACATTGCCTCAGATTCTGAAACAAAATCCTGAATTTATCTCATGCTGCAATGATAATTATAAACCTTTAGGTCAGTCAGGAACCCCATGAATTTTACAAGCCGATCGCCTGTCTGATTATCAAGATATTTATGATTGGAAATCGAAATCTAATTTTGCGTTTTCCTAACGGTTTTCATAACACTACAGTCTATAGGGAAAACGAGTACGGTAAAACCGGGTCACTCAAAGATTTTTACTTCTTTGAGGCACTTCTTGATCCTTTTGAAGCGCCGTTTTTTTAGGGCTTCAACATCACGTAGGGCCGTGCACCTCAGATTTAACATTGTTAAACGATGCATTTAATTGAATAACTTCCTCACCTAATTTAAAACCTATATTCTTTGATATTTTTTAGGAAATGTCATCCCTGAAAGTGAAGAAGGAAAAGAAAAACCAGCTTAAGGAGAAGGATTTGGGAGAAAAATAACGACCACGCCATCAGACGACCTAGCTGGGTGTAGCTTTCATAATAATATAAAAATATAATAACAATGTTTTCCATAGCGAAAGTATCAGCCATCTAGGCACTCATTGGGCTTGCTCCAAGATACGTGTATGAAACATAATCTGTTAAACTATGTAGATGTACTGCTCGTGGTATATACTCCAATGTAATATTACATTATGAGTGCTGCATGATAAGGTGTATTATTCTTCAAATACATTTCAAACTAGTTTAAACAATGCATTTACTCTTAGTACTGTATATACTGTCTTTTTTTAAATATTTCTTATGTCAAATTGCCTCTGGTTGCCCCTTTTTTAATTTTTTATCTTAACACTACTAATTTACACAGGTCCGCAAATACTCCTTTTGAATCTTGCTTCTCTGCTATATCTGCATGCATTTTTTTTTTAATCATTTTTTTTAACAAGAGGATGTTATTATACAGTCTTAATTTTTTTACTACCGTCTGCGTTAAAAAAAAAATATTCTCATAGATACATTTTTATATAACTTACCAACGATTTGTAGGTGCGCCTTACAATTTAGACAATGTACTTTTTGTTCATCTTATTAATACTATTCTAGTGTTGCAATGCATACTTTTATCTTTTTATCGTCAATTCGTATATAATTTTGAATTGTTGGCTAGATCCCCCTTTCTCTCTTCCCCCTTCTTTACCTCTTGTCTCTCACTCTCACTTTCTCCCTCTTTCTCTCTCTTTCTCTCTCTCTTTCCTGCTCTTTCTCTTTAACTATATCTCTCGGTCTCTTATCCTCTCTTTCTCCTTTTCTCACCTTCATTTCCTCTTCTCTCTCTCTCTCTCTCTCTCTCTCTCCCTCTCTCCCTCTCTCTCTCTCTCTCTCTCTCCCTCTCTCTCTCATCTCTCTCTCTCTCTCTTTTTAACCTCTTTTCTCTATACATCATTCCCTTCTCTCTTACCCCTTCCTACTTTGTTTAGGTACATATTCCCCATTTTCTTCTTGCTCATATTTTTGCTTTTATTTTCCATTTGGTACAAAATTAAGGATAAACGTGTGATATATATTTATAATTATGTAAATGATACTGTTTTAAATGACACAGTTGTTTTTTTTAAATACAATGTATATCCACATGCAATTCAATATATGTAACTGCGATGCATGATTCAATAAATACAATACCAGACCATACCATGTACCTGTACATAATTATATCAGTAATAGGCAGTGGCGGATCCAGAGAAAAAAAAGGGAAAAAAAGGGGGGAAAAGAAGGGGAAAACAAAAGAAGGAACAAAAAGGAGGACAAAAAAGAGAGAGAGAGAGAGAGAAGGAAAAGAAGGGAAAGAGGAGAGAAAGGGAAATAAATAAGAGGAAGAAGAAAAGAAAAGGGGGAAGAAGGAGATCCGGGGGGGGGGGGGGGCGAAAGGACCTCGCCTCCCAGGCTGTTGCCTCCCCCCCCCCCCCATCAAAAAAATAAGAGAGAAGAAAGGAAATGGAAAGAAAAAAGGAAAAGAGGAGATAAAGGGAAGGAAAATTGAGGAAGAGGAAAAGAAAAGAAGGGGGTATCAGATGCAATTTTCCCGCCAACAAGTTGTGGATCGGGGTGGGGGTAGGGCAAAAGGCCCTTGCCTCTCCCCGCCCCCGCTAAAAAGGAAAAAAAGGAGAACTAAAAGGGACCGAAAAAGAGGAAGAAGAAAAAAAAGGGTGAAAAGAAGGGGAAATAGATTACTTGACGTTAATCCCACCAACAACGTGTGGAGAAGGGTTGGGGCCGAAAGGACCTTGCCTCCCCCCAAACAAACCTAAAAGAGAGAGAAGGAAGCTCCCCCCCCCCCCCACTTCTTTGAAAAAGAATATTAAAGAGAAATCGAAAGAAAGAATAGTTAGTTGCCAGTGTCACAACAAAATAAGGTTTCAAAAAATGCTCATCTGACCGTAATTAAACGCCTAAAACCCCTGAGCTTCCGGGGGCTCTGCCCGTGAGACCCAACGAAGGGCCCCAAGGCGGGCCCCTCGATACTCATCTGACCGTAATTAAGTGCCTAAAACCCTTGAGCTTCAGGGGGCTCCGCCCGCTGGACCTCACGCCAATCAGTGTCCTGCCAGAGTCACAAATAAAGTATAAAAATATGTTCATCTGAGTCGAGAATGGTAATACGAATCGTCTCCTTTCTCTAATGATTTAATGAAACGTAAAAGCTTCCGCGCTTCGCGCGGGAGGGGGGGGGGGGGGGGAACTGAATTCTGATGAAGATTGAGAGTCGAGAACGGTACAACGAATCGTCTTCTTTCTCTAATGATTTAATGAAACGTAAAAGCTAAAAGAGGGGGGAACTGAATTCAGACGAGGATTAAGAGTAGAGAACGGTACAACGAATGTTCTTGTTTCTCTAATAATCAAATGAAATGTCAAAGCTTCCGCGCTTTGCGCGGGAGGGGGGGGGGGGGAACTGATTTAGACGAGGATTAAGAGTCGAGAACTGTAAAGAATCGCAAATTTTCCCCTAATGATTTAATGAAAGGTAAAAGCTTCTGCGCTTCGCGCGGGAAGGGGAAACTGAAATCAGACGAGGAGTATTTTCAAGAACGGTACAACGAATCGTCTTGTTTCTCTAATAATTAAATGAAATGTCAAAGCTTCCGCGCTTCGCGCGGGTGGGCGGGGGAACTGATTTCAGACGAGGATTGAGAGTTGAGAACGGTACAACGAATCGTCTTGTTTCTCTAATAATCAAATGAAATGTCAAAGCTTCCGCGCTTCGCGCGGGAGGGGGGGGGGGGGGGAACTTAATTTAGACGAGGATTAAGAGTCGAGAACTGTAAAGAATCGCAAATTTTCCCCTAATGATTTAATGAAAGGTAAAAGCTTCTGCGCTTCGCGCGGGAAGGGGAAACTGAAATCAGACGAGGAGTATTTTCAAGAACGGTACAACGAATCGTCTTGTTTCTCTAATAATTAAATGAAATGTCAAAGCTTCCGCGCTTCGCGCGGGAGGGCGGGGGGAACTGATTTCAGACGAGGATTGAGAGTTGAGAACGGTACAACGAATCGTCTTGTTTCTCTAATAATCAAATGAAATGTCAAAGCTTCCGCGCTTCGCGCGGGAGGGGGGGGGGGGGGGAACTGAATTTAGACGAGGATTAAGAGTCGAGAACTGTAAAGAATCGCAAATTTTCCCCTAATGATTTAATGAAAGGTAAAAGCTTCTGCGCTTCGCGCGGGAAGGGGAAACTGAAATCAGACGAGGAGTATTTTCAAGAACGGTACAACGAATCGTCTTGTTTCTCTAATAATTAAATGAAATGTCAAAGCTTCCGCGCTTCGCGCGGGAGGGCGGGGGGAACTGATTTCAGACGAGGATTGAGAGTTGAGAACGGTACAACGAATCGTCTTGTTTCTCTAATAATCAAATGAAATGTCAAAGCTTCCGCGCTTCGCGCGGGAGGGGGGGGGGGGGGGAACTGAATTTAGACGAGGATTAAGAGTCGAGAACTGTAAAGAATCGCAAATTTTCCCCTAATGATTTAATGAAAGGTAAAAGCTTCTGCGCTTCGCGCGGGAAGGGGAAACTGATTTCAGACGAGGATTGAGAGTTGAGAACGGTACAACGAATCGTCCTGTTTCTCTAATAATTAAATGAAATGTCAAAGCTTCCGCGCTTTGCGCGGGAGGGCGGGGGAACTGATTTCAGACGAGGATTGAGAGTTGAGAACGGTACAACGAATCGTCTTGTTTCTCTAATAATCAAATGAAATGTCAAAGCTTCCGCGCTTTGCGCGGGAGGGGGGGGGGGGGAGGGGAACTGAATTTAGCCGAGGATTAAGAGTCGAGAACGGTATAACGAATCGAATTTTCCCCCTAATGATTTAATGAAAGGTAAAAGCTTCTGCGCTTCGCGCGGGAAGGGGAAACTGAAATCAGACGAGGATTATTTTCGAGAACGGTACTACAAATCGTCTTGTTTCTCTAATAATTAAATGAAATGTCAAAGCTTCCGTGCTTCGCGCGGGAGGGGGGGGGAGGGGAAAACTGAATTCAGAAAAGGATTAAGAGTCGAGAACGGTACAACAATTCGTCTTCTATTCTTATGATTTAATGAAACGTAAAAGCTTCC